>CAWUFW010016427.1:0-309977 GCA_963921515.1 Calotriton arnoldi
GGTTGGTGAATACAGTCCTTACAGGTCTGGAAGCCTATAGTGCAGCATATCTAGATGATATTGCTGTCTTTAGCTCCACCTGGGAGGATCACCTGGTCCACCTCAGAAATGTTTTACAGGCCCTGCAGAAAGCAGGCCTGACTATCAAGGCCACCAAGTGCCAGATAGGGCAGAGTCAGGTTGTGTACCTGGGCCACCTTGTGGGTGGAGGCCAGGTTCAACCACTGCAGAGCAAGATCCAGACCATCATGGACTGGACTGCTCCAACTACCCAGACTCAGGTGAGAGCCTTCTTAGGCCTGACTGGGTACTATAGGAGATTTGTCAAGGGGTATGGATCAATAGTGACACCCCTGAAGACTTAACTTCAAGAAAATGCCCAAAAGGTACAGTGGACAGTTAGCTGTCAAAAGGCATTTGATGACCTGAAGCAGGCCATGTGCACTGCTCCCATTCTACAGAGTCCTGATTACTCCAAGAAGTTCATTGTTCAAACTGATGCATCTGAATTGGGGGTAGGGGCTGTACTGTCACAATTGAATGATGAAGGTCAGGATCAGCCAGTAGCTTTCATTAGCAGAAGGCTGACCCCTAGAGAGAAACGTTGGTCAGCCATTGAGAGGGAGGCCTTTGCTGTGGTCTGGGCTCTGAAGAAGTTGAGGCCATACTTGTTTGGTACTCACTTCCTTGTTCAAACAGACCATAAGCCCCTCTTATGGCTAAAACAAATGAAGGGTGAAAATCCCAAACTGCTTAGGTGGTCCATTTCCCTACAGGGGATGGACTTCACAGTGGAACATAGACCTGGGAGTAACCATGCCAATGCAGATGGACTCTCTAGGTACTTCCACTTAGAACATGAAGACTTAACTGGGCAAGGTTAGTTTAATGTCCCTACGTTTGGGGGGTTGTGTAGGAGAGTAGGATCTGCTTCACATGGGTACCCCCACTTTTTGCTGATGCTTCACTGTTTTTCGACCTTAGTCTGGCTGGGGCCCTGCTAATCAGAACCCCAGCCTAGCTGCTTCCTCTCTAAAATGGTTTCCATGTGCCTTAGGCACATCTCTGATTGGAATCTGGAGTGCCCTTATAAGTCCCTAGTATATGGTATACTATGTACCCAGGGCATAGGTACCTCAGAGGCCTACCAGGGGCTGCAGCATGTATTGTGCCACCCCTGGAAGGCCATCCAAACTGACACCACAGGTCTGCTACTGCAGCCTGGGTAAGGTGGTGCATGCACTCCTTACTGTGATATAGGCTACCTATATCACTATATACATACACACATATAAACCTATAAGTCACTCCTATGGCAGGCCTTATCAATCCTGAAGGCAGAGTGCGTGGTTCCTATGTGAGAGGGTGCCCCTGCATGAGCAGGGCCCCTCTGCAGCGTTCGGAGACCCTTCTCTGATGCTGTTTGTAGTGCAGCCTGACCATATACTCTTAAGCGCATTATAACCTCGCGTTAAATGCTAACTTTGGGATGGCTGCACGGAAACATGTCGTGTTTGGTGTCAAACATCTTGGAATACTACCCCCCGCCAGTTCTGGCGGCGGGGGTAGCATTCCACCCTTCTAGAGGGAAAGACATGTACACACCGGTATGCCCGGTACTGACTTTCCAAGCCCTGGCATCACAAAATGGATGCCGCTGCCACAGACACGAGTCTGGCCTCCTGCTGCTGACCGAAACTCCGGCAGGGGAGGCCTGGACAATAGGTTTCCTGTCCCAGGGAGGTGTGACCACCTCCCCAGACAGGATAGTGTGTATTGGGGCTGGGCGGGAGCACTCTCTGGTGCTTTGAAGTCCTGCACTGGGGGCACACTTGGTGTCCCTGTGCATACCCCAGTTCAAACCGGCTCAGGGGCTTCCAGCCCTGCTCTGGCGCGAAACTGGACAAAGGGAAAGGGGTGTAACCACCCCTCTGCCCTGACCCTCCCATAGGTGGGGTCACAGAGTATGTCCAACCCCCTACCTTAGTATAAGTAGGGAACCCAGTCCTTAGGACTTTAGATTAACCTGGACGAAACTCTGACACAGAATCCTGGACCTTCGACGCTCTACTTTAAGATTAGAGGACTGAAGAATCTCCCTTGGGGTCAAGGAGTGACTCCCCTGCTTGGCAGGCACCAAAGAAGCAATTGTCCGGTCTGCATCGCTGAAGCTCCCGTCGGACACCGAAGTCTTTGCATCACCAGAGGTGGATTTCCAGACTTCCCAGAGGCAGCCCTGAGTGCCCAGCAAAGCTAAGGCCCGTAGCTGTCGTGGGTAACGTGGAACCGTGACCCCTGGACACTGAACGCATTTGCAAGTGCATCCTCTTCTGGGTCTCCCACGAAGTCGTGCTTTTGGCTCCGAGTAGCCCCAGCCTCCAGCACCAACTGCACCAAAGATCACTGGCCTCCACTCCACAAGTGTCCTGTGAGCCAGCTCCACGTGCACCGTCTCGAGGCTCCTTTGCGGTCGCTAGTCTGTTGGCTAGTAGGCCCTCCCAAAGGCCAATCTTTTTCTGCTTGGGCTCCCTGGTTGCTCCAGGTGTGCCCTGACTTATCCTTGCTGGGTGAGTCTCCCAGACCTTGCTGGTCTGCAACATCGTCCTTCTTCGCTTTCCACGAGACTTGCCGTTACCAAGGCTTGTTGGGTCCAATCCGGTCGCCAATACCCCTGCAATCGACAAACGTTAGTGGGACAGCTCGAATCCAGCTCCTGGTTGTCGTCGACACCTCCTGGACCTCGTGGCTGAAGAGTCAAGACGACTGTCAACCTACCTGAAGCACTCGACATCGGTGGGCATCTGCTCATCGCCTTCCTGGTCACTGGCTAGTGACCCAGACTCTGTCCCCTCTGCTTTCAGGTTCTTCAGATCTTCGATCCACCTTTGGATCCACCCGAACACTTTCGACTTGGTCGCCAGCAGCACTTTGCAGCAGATCGCCATAGAAAGCGACGACGAAACCCGACCCCGAAAGACACCTATGCACCCGGCTCCCCTGGGTGAGGTAACTCGAGTACTCCGGTGCTCCCGTGGGTATAGACACTAGAACAGCCTAGTTCTCAAAGGGTTTGCTCCAAGTCCTCCTCTAAGTGTCCCTTTTCTTTTAAATTCTAATCGCGACTTTCCCCATAGAAGTTAACGGTGGTTCGCGGTTGTGTTCATACACTGCACGCGTCCCCCGTGGGTCCCCTGTGTCACTGCCTTGGGTGGTTCCTTGTGGTCCAAGCACTTCTACAGGCTCTAGGCCTTGTGTCTAGCTCAGTCGTGGTTCTTATACCACTTTATTGGTATATGGTTTGGTACGCCCCTGGGGCTCAAACGTGTATTTGTGCTATTACTGTAGATAACTAACTCGTAACGTATGTACTTCGAACTCTAGCCTCATAAAGAGACTAGAGGGGTGTGTTTAGTAATAAATACATATATTTTGAATATATACCTGGTGTGGTCCTCTTTCATTTGGTCACTCAAGAGATTATAGACTGGTAAAACAAGCTGCTTTACATTCCTTCAAGACTTAGCCTGAAGGCTGCTCTCCATAGCTACCACTAGGATAGCTTTCAATAAAGGTTGTCTTTAACCTATCTCCAATAAGGGGTTGTTTGGACTGGTGCAAGGTGCCCACTATAATTAGTGGACAGCATATGCCAGGCCAACGTCTCACACCCTCTTCCCTCTTTCTACACCTTTCTTGTCTCTTTCTGCACTTCTCTTGCTTCTTTCTCTACTCATGGGAAGTGCAAGCTGTCAAGTTTAAAGGTCTGTGTGCTCTCATGACTGAGGTATATGTCTACTTGTACATGTATTCTCACATGTGTTATGCATCTGAAGATGGTAGATTAAAAGTGGGTAGCTTCTCCTAAAGGTGGTGAAATCTTCTCAGTTCTGCTCTGTTATTCGGTTGTACAGGCAGACATGTCTTACGTATGTAGGTGTTATAGAGCCCCTCAAATATACTATTGAATACCCATGTGCCCTGAACTATGAGCAGAAAGAAATACATACACAATCTTGTACACAAATTTACAGAGTATGTTGTTTGAAACATAGGTATTCAAGTATTTGTCTGTTTACTTTTATGTGACATGTCACTAGGTAAAAGCACAGACACATGCATGCATACCTTCACAAACTTGTTGAGACTTGCAACAGTGATATGGTTAGGATTGCTGTTTTACATTTGGTACGTCTAACATTCTGAGCAGTTAATGAATAGTGAATCTTCAAGAGAAAAGTGAGGTTTAAGACATCTTGGGAGAAGGATTAGTGATTAGGCTAATTTGTATGAGTCTTTGAAAAGGTACAGTCAATGCAGGCCTCTTTCTGCACCTCTGTTGCTCCTTTCTGCACCTCTCCTGCCTCTTTCTGCACCCCTCTTCCCCCTTTCTGCACCTCTCTTGCCTCTTCCTGCACCTCTCTTGCCTGTTTCTGCACTTCTCTTGCATCTTTCTGCACCTCTGTCGATTCTTTCTGCACTTCTTTCTGTACACCTCTTGCCTCTTTCTGCATCTCTGTTGCTTCTTTCTGTTCTTCTCTTGCTTCTTTCTGCTCCTCTCTTGCTTCTGTCTGCACTCCTCTTGCCTCTTTCTGCATCTCTGTTGCTTCTTTCTGCACTTCTCTTGCTTCTTTCTGCACCTCTCTTGCTTCTGTCTGCACCTCTCTTGCCTCTTTCTGCACCTCTCTTCCCTCTTTCTGCACCTCTCCTGCCTCTTTCTGCACTCCTCATGTCTCTTTCTGCACCTCTCTTGCCTCTTTCTGCACCTCTGTTGCTTTTTCTGCACTTTTCTTGCTTCTTTCTGCACGTCTCTTGTTTCTTTCTGCACCTCTCTTGCTTCTTTCTGCACCACTCTTGTCTCTTTCTCTACCACTCTTCCCTCTTTCTGCATATCTCTTGACTCTTTCTGCACCTCTCTTGCCTCTTTCTGCACTTCCCTTGCATCTTCCTGCACCTCTGTTCCGTCTTTCTTCACCTCTCTTGCCTCTTTCTGCACCTCTCTTGCCTCTTTCTGCAGTTCTCTTGCCTCTTTCTGCACCTCTGTTGCTCCTTTCTGCAACCCCCTTGCCTCTTTCTGCACACATCTTGCCTCTTTCTGTAACTCTGTTGGTTTGTTCTGCACTTCTTTTGCTTCTTTCTGCACTTCTCTTGCCTCGTTCTGCACCTCTCTTGCCTCTTTCTGCAGTTCTCTTGCCTCTTTTTGTACCTCTCTTGCTCCTTTCTGCACCCCTCTTGCCTCTTTCTACACCCCACTCCCTCTTTCTGTACCTCTCTTGCATCTTTCTGCACCCACTTACCTCTTCCTGCAGCCCTCTTACCTCTTTCTGTACCTCTGTTGGTTTGTTCTGCACTTCTCTTGCTTCTTTCTGCACTTCTCTTACCTCTTTATGCACTTGTCTTGCCTCTTTCTGCAGTTCTCTTACTTCTGTCTGCACCCCTCTTGCCTTTTTCTGTACCCCTCTTGCATCTTTATGCACCCCTCTACCTCTTTCTGCACCTCTCTTGCTTGCCTCTTTCTGCAACTCTCTTGCCTCTTTCTGCACCCGTCTTGCCTCTTTCTGCACCCGTCTTGCCTCTTTCTGCACCTCTGTTGCTTCTTTCTGCACTTCTCTTGTTTCTTTCTGCACCTCTCTTGCTTCTTTCTGCACCTATCTTGCCTCTTTATCCACCCCTCTTCCCTCTTTCTGCACCTCTCTTGCCTCTTACTGCACCTCTCTTCCTCTTTCTGCACCTCTCTATGCCTCTTTCTGCATATTTGTTCCTTCTTTCCATACTTCTCTTGCTTTTCTCTGCACCTTTCAAGCTTCTTTCTATACCCCTCTTGCCTCTTTCTGCAGCCCTCGTCCCTCTTTCTGCGCCTCTCTGGCCTTTTTTTGCACATCTCTTGCCTCTTTCTGTACCTCTCTTGCCTCTTTCTGTACCTCTCTTGCTTCTTTCTGCACTTCTCTTACCTCTTTCTGCACCTTTGTTGCTTCTTTCTGCACCTCTCTTTCCTGCACCCCTCTTGCCACTTTCTGCACCTCTCTTGCCTCTTTCTGCACCCCTCTTCCCTCTTTCTGCACCTCTCTTGTCTCTTTCTGCACTTCTCTTACTTCTTTCTCTACTCACTGGGAAGTGCAAGCTGTCAAGTTTAAAGGTCTGTGTGCTCTCATGACTGAGGTATATGTCTACTTGTACATGTATTCTCACATGTGTTATGCATCTGAAGATGGTAGATTAAAAAGTGGGTAGCTTCTCCTAAAGGTGGTGAAATCTTCTCAGTTCTGCTCTGTTATTCGGTTGTACAGGCAGACATGTCTTACGTATGTAGGTGTTATAGAGCCCCTCAAATATACTATTGAATACCCATGTGCCCTGAACTATGAGCAGAAAGAAATACATACACATTCTTGTACACAAATTTACAGAGTATGTTGTTTGAAACATAGGTATTCAAGTATTTGTCTGTTTACTTTTATGTGACATGTCACTAGGTAAAGCACAGACACATGCATGCATACCTTCACAAACTTGTTGAGACTTGCAACAGTGATATGGTTAGGATTGCTGTTTTACATTTGGTACGTCTAACATTCTGAGCAGTTAATGAATAGTGAATCTTCAAGAGAAAAGTGAGGTTTAAGACATCTTGGGAGAAGGATTAGTGATTAGGCTAATTTGTATGAGTCTGTGAAAAGGTACAGTCAATGCAGGCCTCTTTCTGCACCTCTGTTGCTCCTTTCTGCACCCCTTGTGCCTCTTTCTCCACCCCTCTTCCCCCTTTCTGCACCTCTATTGCCTCTTTCTGCACCTCTCTTGCCTGTTTCTGTACTTCTCTTGCATCTTTCTGCACCTCTGTTGCTTCTTTCTGCACTTCTTTCTGTACACCTCTTGCCTCTTTCTGCATCTCTGTTGCTTCTTTCTGTTCTTCTCTTGCTTCTTTCTGCTCCTCTCTTGCTTCTGTC
Organism: Calotriton arnoldi; assembly: GCA_963921515.1. NCBI lineage: Eukaryota > Metazoa > Chordata > Amphibia > Caudata > Salamandridae > Calotriton > Calotriton arnoldi. The sequence goes on from CAWUFW010016427.1 coordinate 6,942, forward strand.
TGCACTCCTCTTGCCTCTTTCTGCATCTCTGTTGCTTCTTTCTGCACTTCTCTTGCTTCTTTCTGCACCTCTCTTGCTTCTGTCTGCACCACTCTTGCCTGCTTTCTGCACCTCTTTCCCTCTTTCTGCACCTCTCCTGCCTCTTTCTGCACCTCTCATGTCTCTTTCTGCACCTCTCTTGCCTCTTTCTGCACCTCTGTTGCTTCTTTCTGCACTTTTCTTGCTTCTTTCTGCACGTCTCTTGTTTCTTTCTGCACCTCTCTTGCTTCTTTCTGCACCACTCTTGTCTCTTTCTCTACCACTCTTCCCCCTTTCTGCATATCTCTTGACTCTTTCTGCACCTCTTTTGCCTCTTTCTGCACTTCTCTTGTATCTTCCTGCACCTCTGTTCCGTCTTTCTTCACCTCTCTTGCCTCTTTCTGCACCTCTCTTGCCTCTTTCTGCAGTTCTCTTGCCTCTTTCTGCACCTCTGTTGCTCCTTTCTGCAACCCCCTTGCCTCTTTCTGTAACTCTGTTGGTTTGTTCTGCACTTCTTTTGCTTCTTTCTGCACTTCTCTTGCCTCGTTCTGCACCTCTCTTGCCTCTTTCTGCAGTTCTCTTGCCTCTTTCTGTACCTCTCTTGCTCCTTTCTGCACCCCTCTTGCCTCTTTCTGCACCCCATCTCCCTCTTTCTGTACCTCTCTTGCATCTTTCTGCACCCACTTACCTCTTTCTGCAGCCCTCTTACCTCTTTCTGTACCTCTGTTGGTTCTGTTCTGCACTTCTCTTGCTTCTTTCTGCACTTCTCTTACCTCTTTCTGCACTTGTCTTGCCTCTTTCTGCAGTTCTCTTACTTCTGTCTGCATCCCTCTTGCCTCTTTCTTGTACTCCTCTTGCATCTTTCTGCACCCCTCTACCTCTTTCTGCGCCTCTCCTGCCTCTTTCTGCACCTCTGTTGACTCTTTCTGTCCCCCTCTTGCCTCTTTCTGCCCCTTCTTGCTTCTTTCTGCACCTCTGTTGCTTCTTTCTGCAATTCTCTTGTTTCTTTCTGCACCTCTCTTGCTTCTTTCTGCACCTATCTTCCCTCTTTATCAACCCCTCTTTCCCCTTTCTGCACCTCTCTTGCCTCTTACTGCACCCCTCTTCCCTCTTTCTGCACCTCTCATGCCTCTTTCTGCATATTTGTTCCTTCTTTCCATACTTCTCTTGCTTTTCTCTGCACCTTTCAAGCTTCTTTCTATACCCCTCTTGCCTCTTTCTGCAGCCCTCGTCCCTCTTTCTGCACCTCTCTGGCCTTTTTTTTGCACATCTCTTGCCTCTTTCTGTACCCCTCTTCCCTCTTTCTGTACCTCTCTTGCTTCTTTCTGCACTTCTCTTACCTCTTTCTGCACCTTTGTTGCTTCTTTCTGCACCTCTCTTTCCGCACCCCTCTTGCCACTTTCTGCACCCCTTTTGCCTCTTTCTGCACCCCTCTTCCCTCTTTCTACACCTTTCTTGTCTCTTTCTGCACTTCTCTTACTTCTTTCTCTACTCACATGGGAAGTGCAAGCTGTCAAGTTTAAAGGTCTGTGTGCTCTCATGACTGAGGTATATGTCTACTTGTACATGTATTCTCACATGTGTTATGCATCTGAAGATGGTAGATTAAAAAGTGGGTAGCTTCTCCTAAAGGTGGTGAAATCTTCTCAGTTCTGCTCTGTTATTCGGTTGTACAGGCAGACATGTCTTACGTATGTAGGTGTTATAGAGCCCCTCAAATATACTCTTGAATACCCATGTGCCCTGAACTATGAGCAGAAAGAAATACATACACAATCTTGTACACAAATTTACAGAGTATGTTGTTTGAAACATAGGTATTCAAGTATTTGTCTGTTTACTTTTATGTGACATGTCACTAGGTAAAAGCACAGACACATGCATGCATACCTTCACAAACTTGTTGAGACTTGCAACAGTGATATGGTTAGGATTGCTGTTTTACATTTGGTACGTCTAACATTCTGAGCAGTTAATGAATAGTGAATCTTCAAGAGAAAAGTGAGGTTTAAGACATCTTGGGAGAAGGATTAGTGATTAGGCTAATTTGTATGAGTCTGTGAAAAGGTATGGTCAATGCAGGCCTCTTTCTGCACCTCTGTTGCTCCTTTCTGCACCCCTTGTGCCTCTTTCTCCACCCCTCTTCCCCCTTTCTGCACCTCTATTGCCTCTTTCTGCACCTCTCTTGCCTGTTTCTGTACTTCTCTTGCATCTTTCTGCACCTCTGTTGCTTCTTTCTGCACTTCTTTCTGTACACCTCTTGCCTCTTTCTGCATCTCTGTTGCTTCTTTCTGTTCTTCTCTTGCTTCTTTCTGCTCCTCTCTTGCTTCTGTCTGCACTCCTCTTGCCTCTTTCTGCATCTCTGTTGCTTCTTTCTGCACTTCTCTTGCTTCTTTCTGCACCTCTCTTGCTTCTGTCTGCACCACTCTTGCCGCTTTCTGCACCTCTTTCCCTCTTTCTGCACCTCTCCTGCCTCTTTCTGCACCCCTCATGTCTCTTTCTGCACCCCTCTTGCCTCTTTCTGCACCTCTGTTGCTTTTTTCTGCACTTTTCTTGCTTCTTTCTGCACGTCTCTTGTTTCTTTCTGCACCTCTCTTGCTTCTTTCTGCACCACTCTTGTCTCTTTCTCTACCACTCTTCCCCCTTTCTGCATATCTCTTGACTCTTTCTGCACCTCTTTTGCCTCTTTCTGCACTTCCCTTGTATCTTCCTGCACCTCTGTTCCGTCTTTCTTCGCCTCTCTTGCCTCTTTCTGCACCTCTCTTGCCTCTTTCTGCAGTTCTCTTGCCTCTTTCTGCACCTCTGTTGCTCCTTTCTGCAACCCCTCTTGCCTCTTTCTGCACCCATCTTGCCTCTTTCTGTACCTCTGTTGGTTTGTTCTGCACTTCTCTTGCTTCTTTCTGCACTTCTCTTGCCTCGTTCTGCACCTCTCTTGCCTCTTTCTGCAGTTCTCTTGCCTCTTTTTGTACCTCTCTTGCTCCTTTCTGCACCCCTCATGTCTCTTTCTGCACCCCTCTTGCCTCTTTCTGCACCTCTGTTGCTTTTTTCTGCACTTTTCTTGCTTCTTTCTGCACATCTCTTGCTTCTTTCTGCACCTCTCTTGCTTCTTTCTGCACCACTCTTGTTTCTTTCTGCTACCACTCTTCCCTCTTTCTGCATATCTCTTGACTCTTTCTGCACCTCTTTTGCCTCTTTCTGCACTTCTCTTGTGTCTTCCTGCACCTCTGGTGCGTCTTTCTTCGCCTCTCTTGCCTCTTTCTGCACCTCTCTTGCCTCTTTCTGCAGTTCTCTTGCCTCTTTCTGCACCTCTGTTGCTCCTTTCTGCAACCCCCTTGCCTCTTTCTGCACACATCTTGCCTCTTTATGTACCTCTGTTGGTTTGTTCTGCACTTCTCTTGCTTCTTTCTGTACTTCTCTTGCCTCGTTCTGCACCTCTCTTGCCTCTTTCTGCAGTTCTCTTGCCTCTTTTTGTACCTCTGTTGCTCCTTTCTGCACCCCTCTCCCTCTTTCTGTACCTCTCTTGCATCTTTCGGCACCCACTTACCTCTTTCTGCAGCCCTCTTACCTCTTTCTGTACCTCTGTTGGTTTGTTCTGCACTTCTCTTGCTTCTTTCTGCACTTCTCTTACCTATTTCTGCACTTGTCTTGCCTCTTTCTGCAGTTCTCTTGCTTCTGTCTGCACCTCTCTTGACTTTTTCTGTACCTCTCTTGCATCTTTATGCACCCCTCTACCTCTTTCTGCACCTCTCTTGCTTGCCTCTTTCTGCAACTCTCTTGCCTCTTTCTGCACCACTCTTGCCTCTTTCTGCACCCGTCTTGCCTCTTTCTGCACCTCTGTTGCTTCTTTCTGCACTTCTCTTGTTTCTTTCTGCACCTCTCTTGCTTCTTTCTGCACCTATCTTGCCTCTTTCTCCACCCCTCTTCCCCCTTTCTGCACCTCTCTTGCCTCTTACTGCACCCCTCTTCCCTCTTTCTGCACCTCTCATGCCTCTTTCTGCATATCTGTTCCCTCTTTCCATACTTCTCTTGCTTTTCTCTGCACCTTTCAAGCTTCTTTCTATCCCATCTTGCCTCTTTCTGCAGCCCTCTTCCCTCTTTCTGCACCTCTTTGGCCTTTTTCTGCACATCTCTTGCCTCTTTCTGTACCCCTCTTCCCTCTTTCTGTACCTCTCTTGCTTCTTTCTGCACTTCTCTTACCTCTTTCTGCACCTTTGTTGCTTCTTTCTGCTCTTCTGTTGCTTCTTTCTGCACCTCTCTTTCCTCTTTCTGCACCCCTCTTGCCACTTTCTGCACCCCTTTTGCCTCTTTCTGCACCCCTCTTCCCTCTTTCTATACCTCTCTTGTCTCTTTCTGCACTTCTCTTACTTCTTTCTCTACTCACATGGGAAGTGCAAGCTGTCAAGTTTAAAGGTCTGTGTGCTCTCATGACTGAGGTATATGTCTACTTGTACATGTATTCTCACATGTGTTATGCATCTGAAGATGGTAGCTTAAAAGCGGGTAGCTGCTCCTAAAGGTGGTCAAATCTTCTCAGTTCTGCTCTGTCATTCGGTTGTACAGGCAGACATGTCTTACGTATGTAGGTGTTATAGAGCCCCTCAAATATACTATTGAATACCCATGTGCCCTGAACTATGAGCAGAAAGAAATGCATACACATTCTTGTACACAAATTTACAGAGTATGTTGTTTGAAACATAGGTATTCAAGTATTTGTATGTTTACTTTTATGTGACATGTCACTAGGTAAAAGCACAGACACATGCATGCATACCTTCACAAACTTGTTGAGACTTGCAACAGTGATATGGTTAGGATTGCTGTTTTACATTTGGTACGTCTAACATTCTGAGCAGTTAATGAATAGTGAATCTTCAAGAGAAAAGTGAGGTTTAAGACATCTTGGGAGAAGGATTAGTAATTAGGCTAATTTGTATGAGACTGTGAAAAGGGACAGTCAATGCAGGCCTCTTTCTGCACCTCTATTGCTCCTTTCTGCACCCCTTGTGCCTCTTTCTCCACCCCTCTTCCCCCTTTCTGCACCTCTATTGCCTCTTTCTGCACTTCTCTTGCTTCTTTCTGTACACCTCTTCCCTCTTTCTGCATCTCTGTTGCTTCTTTCTGTTCTTCTCTTGCTTCTTTCTGCTCCTCTCTTGCTTCTGTCTGCACCCCTCTTGCCTCTTTCTGCATCTCTGTTGCTTCTTTCTGCACTTCTCTTGCTTCTTTCTGCACCTCTCTTGCTTCTGTCTGCACCACTCTTGCCTCTTTCTACACCTCTTTCCCTCTTTCTGCACATCTCCTGCCTCTTTATACACCCCTCATGTCTCTTTCTGCACCCCTCTTGCCTCTTTCTGCACCTCTGTTGCTTTTTTCTGCACTTCTCTTGCTTCTTTCTGCACCTCTCTTGCCTCTTTCTGCATCCCTCTTGCCTCTTTCTCAAGCACTCTTCCCCCTTTCTGCATATCTCTTGACTCTTTCTGCACCTCTTTTGCCTCTTTCTGCACTTCCCTTGTGTCTTGCTGCACCTCTGTTGCGTCTTTCTTTGCCTCTCTTGCCTCTTTCTGCACCTCTCTTGCCTCTTTCTGCAGTTCTCTTGCCTCTTTCTGCACCTCTGTTGCTAGTTTCTGCACCCCTCTTGCCTCTTTCTGCACCCCTCTTGCCTTTTTCTGTACCTCTGTTGGTTTGTTCTGCACTTCTCTTGCTTCTTTCTGCACTTCTCTTGCCTCTTTCTGCACCTCTCTTGCCTCTTTCTGCAGTTCTCTTGCTTCTTTCTGCACCTCTGTTGCTCCTTTCTGCACCCCTCTTGCCTCTTTCTGCAATCCACTCGCTATTTCTGCACCTCTCTTGTATCTTTCTGCACCCCTCTTACCTCTTTCTGCACCCCTCTTACCTCTTTCTGTACCTCTGTTGGTTCTGTTCTGCACTTCTCTTGCTTCTTCCTGCACTTCTCTTACCTCTTTCTGCACGTGTCTTGCCTCTTTCTGCAGTTCTCTTGCTTCTTTCTGCACCCATCTTACCTCTTTCTGTACCCCTCTTGCCTCTTTCTGCACCGCTCTCCCTCTTTCTGCACCGCTCTTGCCTCTTTCTGCACCTCTCTTGCCTCTTTCTGCACCCCTCTTGCCTCTTTCTGCACCCCTCTTGCCTCTTTCTGCACCTCTGTTGCTTCTTTCTGCACTTCTCTTGTTTCTTTCTGCACCTCTCTTGCTTCTTTCTGCACCCTTCTTGCCTCTTTCTCCACCCCTCTTCCCCCTTTCTGCACCTCTCTTGCCTCTTTCTGCACCACTCTTGCCTCTTTCTGCACCTCTCATGCCTCTTTCTGCATATCTGTTCCTTCTTTCCATACTTCTCTTACTTTTCTCTGCACCTTTCAAGCTTCTTTCTATACCCCTCTTGCCTCTTGCTGCAGCCCTCTTCCCTCTTTCTACACCTCTCTGGCCTTTTTTGTGCACATCTCTTGCCTCTTTCTGTACCCCTCTCCCTCTTTCTGTACCTCTCTTGCATCTTTCGGCACCCACTTACCTCTTTCTGCAGCCCTCTTACCTCTTTCTGTACCTCTGTTGGTTTGTTCTGCACTTCTCTTGCTTCTTTCTGCACTTCTCTTACCTATTTCTGCACTTGTCTTGCCTCTTTCTGCAGTTCTCTTGCTTCTGTCTGCACCCCTCTTGACTTTTTCTGTACCCCTCTTGCATCTTTATGCACCCCTCTACCTCTTTCTGCACCTCTCTTGCTTGCCTCTTTCTGCAACTCTCTTGCCTCTTTCTGCACCACTCTTGCCTCTTTCTGCACCCGTCTTGCCTCTTTCTGCACCTCTGTTGCTTCTTTCTGCACTTCTCTTGTTTCTTTCTGCACCTCTCTTGCTTCTTTCTGCACCTATCTTGCCTCTTTCTCCACCCCTCTTCCCCCTTTCTGCACCTCTCTTGCCTCTTACTGCACCCCTCTTCCCTCTTTCTGCACCTCTCATGCCTCTTTCTGCATATCTGTTCCCTCTTTCCATACTTCTCTTGCTTTTCTCTGCACCTTTCAAGCTTCTTTCTATCCCATCTTGCCTCTTTCTGCAGCCCTCTTCCCTCTTTCTGCACCTCTCTGGCCTTTTTTGTGCACATCTCTTGCCTCTTTCTGTACCCCTCTTCCCTCTTTCTGTACCTCTCTTGCTTCTTTCTGCACTTCTCTTACCTCTTTCTGCACCTTTGTTGCTTCTTTCTGCTCTTTTGTTGCTTCTTTCTGCACCTCTCTTTCCTCTTTCTGCACCCCTCTTGCTACTTTCTGCACCCCTTTTGCCTCTTTCTGCACCCCTCTTCCCTCTTTCTATACCTTTCTTGTCTCTTTCTGCACTTCTCTTACTTCTTTCTCTACTCACATGGGAAGTGCAAGCTGTCAAGTTTAAAGGTCTGTGTGCTCTCATGACTGAGGTATATGTCTACTTGTACATGTATTCTCACATGTGTTATGCATCTGAAGATGGTAGCTTAAAAAGCGGGTAGCTGCTCCTAAAGGTGGTCAAATCTTCTCAGTTCTGCTCTGTCATTCGGTTGTACAGGCAGACATGTCTTACGTATGTAGGTGTTATAGAGCCCCTCAAATATACTATTGAATACCCATGTGCCCTGAACTATGAGCAGAAAGAAATGCATACACATTCTTGTACACAAATTTACAGAGTATGTTGTTTGAAACATAGGTATTCAAGTATTTGTATGTTTACTTTTATGTGACATGTCACTAGGTAAAAGCACAGACACATGCATGCATACCTTCACAAACTTGTTGAGACTTGCAACAGTGATATGGTTAGGATTGCTGTTTTACATTTGGTACGTCTAACATTCTGAGCAGTTAATGAATAGTGAATCTTCAAGAGAAAAGTGAGGTTTAAGACATCTTGGGAGAAGGATTAGTAATTAGGCTAATTTGTATGAGACTGTGAAAGGGACAGTCAATGCAGGCCTCTTTCTGCACCTCTATTGCTCCTTTCTGCACCCCTTGTGCCTCTTTCTCCACCCCTCTTCCCCCTTTCTGCACCTCTATTGCCTCTTTCTGCACTTCTCTTGCTTCTTTCTGTACACCTCTTGCCTCTTTCTGCATCTCTGTTGCTTCTTTCTGTTCTTCTCTTGCTTCTTTCTGCTCCTCTCTTGCTTCTGTCTGCACCCCTCTTGCCTCTTTCTGCATCTCTGTTGCTTCTTTCTGCACTTCTCTTGCTTCTTTCTGCACCTCTCTTGCTTCTGTCTGCACCACTCTTGCCTCTTTCTACACCTCTTTCCCTCTTTCTGCACATCTCCTGCCTCTTTATACACCCCTCATGTCTCTTTCTGCACCCCTCTTGCCTCTTTCTGCACCTCTGTTGCTTTTTTCTGCACTTTTCTTGCTTCTTTCTGCACCTCTCTTGCTTCTTTCTGCACGACTCTTGTCTCTTTCTCTACCACTCTTCCCCCTTTCTGCATATCTCTTGACTCTTTCTGCACCTCTTTTGCCTCTTTCTGCACTTCCCTTGTGTCTTGCTGCACCTCTGTTGCGTCTTTCTTTGCCTCTCTTGCCTCTTTCTGCACCTCTCTTGCCTCTTTCTGCAGTTCTCTTGCCTCTTTCTGCACCTCTGTTGCTCCTTTCTGCAACCCCCTTGCCTCTTTCTGCACCCATCTTGCCTCTTTCTGTACCTCTGTTGGTTTGTTCTGCACTTCTCTTGCTTCTTTCTGCACTTCTCTTGCCTTGTTCTGCACCTCTCTTGCCTCTTTCTGCAGTTCTCTTGCCTCTTTTTGTACCTCTGTTGCTCCTTTCTGCACCCCTCTTGCCTCTTTCTGCACCCCACTCCCTCTTTCTGCACCTCTCTTGCATCTTTCTGCACCCCTTTACCTCTTTCTGCAGCCCTCTTACCTATTTCTGTACCTCTGTTGGTTTGTTCTGCACTTCTCTTGCTTCTTCCTGCACTTCTCTTACCTCTTTCTGCACGTGTCTTGCCTCTTTCTGCAGTTCTCTTGCTTCTGTCTGCACCCCTCTTGCCTTTTTCTGTACCCCTCTTGCATCTTTATGCACCCCTCTACCTCTTTCTGCACCTCTCTTGCTTGCCTCTTTCTGCAACTCTCTTGCCTCTTTCTGCACCCGTCTTGCCTCTTTCTGCACCCGTCTTGCCTCTTTCTGCACCTCTGTTGCTTCTTTCTGCACTTCTCTTGTTTCTTTCTGCACCTCTCTTGCTTCTTTCTGCACCTATCTTGCCTCTTTCTCCACCCCTCTTCCCCCTTTCTGCACCTCTCTTGCCTCTTACTGCACCCCTCTTCCCTCTTTCTGCACCTCTCATGCCTCTTTCTGCATATCTGTTCCTTCTTTCCATACTTCTCTTACTTTTCTCTGCACCTTTCAAGCTTCTTTCTATACCCCTCTTGCCTCTTGCTGCAGCCCTCTTCCCTCTTTCTACACCTCTCTGGCCTTTTTTGTGCACATCTCTTGCCTCTTTCTGTACCCCTCTTCCCTCTTTCTGTACCTCTCTTGCTTCTTTCGGCACTTCTCTTACCTCTTTCTGCACCTTTGTTGCTTCTTTCTGCTCTTCTGTTACTTCTTTCTGTACCTCTCTTTCCTCTTTCTGCACCCCTCTTGCTACTTTCTGCACCCCTTTTGCCTCTTTCTGCACCCCTCTTCCCTCTTTCTACACCTTTCTTGTCTCTTTCTGCACTTCTCTTACTTCTTTCTCTACTCACATGGGAAGTGCAAGCTGTCAAGTTTAAAGGTCTGTGTGCTCTCATGAATGAGGTATATGTCTACTTGTACATGTATTCTCACATGTGTTATGCATCTGAAGGTGGTAGCTTAAAAAGCGGGTAGCTTCTCCTAAAGGTGGTCAAATCTTCTCAGTTCTGCTCTGTCATTCGGTTGTACAGGCAGACATGTCTTACGTATGTAGGTGTTATAGAGCCCCTCAAATATACCATTGAATACCCATGTGCCCTGAACTATGAGCAGAAAGAAATGCATACACATTCTTGTACACAAATTTACAGAGTATGTTGTTTGAAACATAGGTATTCAAGTATTTGTATGTTTACTTTTATGTGACATGTCACTAGGTAAAAGCACAGACACATGCATGCATACCTTCACAAACTTGTTGAGACTTGCAACAGTGATATGGTTAGGATTGCTGTTTTACATTTGGTACATATAACATTCTGAGCAGTTAATGAATAGTGAATCTTCAAGAGAAAAGTGAGGTTTAAGACATCTTGGGAGAAGGATTAGTGATTAGGCTAATTTGTATGAGTCTGTGAAAAGGTACAGTCAATGCAGTCCTCTTTCTGCACCTCTATTGCTCTTTTCTGCACCCTTTATGCCTCTTTCTCCACCCCTCTTCCCCCTTTCTGCACCTCTCTTGCCTCTTCCTGCACCTCTCTTGCCTGTTTCTGTACTTCTCTTGCATCTTTCTGCACCTCTGTTGCTTCTTTCTGCACTTCTCTTGCTTCTTTCTGCACCCATCTTCCCTCTTTCTGCATCTCTGTTGCTTCTTTCTGCACTTCTCTTGCTTCTTTCTGCACCTCTCTTGCTTCTGTCTGCACCCTTCTTGCCTCTTTCTGCATCTCTGTTGCTTCTTTCTGCACTTCTCTTGCTTCTTTCTGCACCTCTCTTGCTTCTGTCTGCACCACTCTTGCCTCTTTCTGCACCTCTTTCCCTCTTTATGCAGCTCTCCTGCCTCTTTCAGCACCCCTCGTCTCTTTCTGCACCCCTCTTGCCTCTTTCTGCACCTCTGTTGCTTTTTTCTGCACTCTTCTTGCTTCTTTCTGCACGTCTCTTGTTTCTTTCTGCACCTCGATTGCTTCTTTCTGCACCACTCTTGTCTCTTACTCTACCACTCTTCCCCCCTTTCTGCATATCTCTTGACTCTTTCTGCATCCCTCTTTTGCTCCTTTCTGCACTTCCCTTGTGTCTTGCTGCACCTCTGTTGCGTCTTTCTTCACCTCTCTTGCCTCTTTCTGCACCTCTCTTGCCTCTTTCTGCAGTTCTCTTGCCTCTTTCTGCACCTCTGTTGCTCCTTTCTGCAACCCCCTTGCCTCTTTCTGCACCCATCTTGCCTCTTTCTGTACCTCTGTTGGTTTGTTCTCCACTTCTCTTGCTTCTTTCTGCACCTCTCTTGCCTCTTTCTGCAGTTCTCTTGCCTCTTTTTGTACCTCTGTTGCTCCTTTCTGCACCCCTCTTGCTTCTTTCTGCACCCCACTCCCTCTTTCTGCATCTCTCTTGCATCTTTCTGCACCCCCTTACCTCTTTCTGCAGCCCTCTTACCTCTTTCTGTACCTCTGTTGGTTTGTTCTGCACTTCTCTTGCTTCTTCCTGCACTTCTCTTACCTCTTTCTGCACTTGTCTTGCCTCTTTCTGCAGTTCTCTTGCTTCTGTCTGCACCCCTCTTGCCTTTTTCTGTACCCCTCTTGCATCTTTATGCACCCCTCTACCTCTTTCTGCACCTCTCTTGCTTGCCTCTTTCTGCAACTCTCTTGCCTCTTTCTGCACCCGTCTTGCCTCTTTCTGCACCTCTGTTGCTTCTTTCGGCACGTCTCTTGTTTCTTTCTGCACCTCTCTTTCTTCTTTCTGCACCTATCTTGCCTCTTTCTCCACCCCTCTTCCCCCTTTCTGCACCTCTCTTGGCTCTTACTGCACCCCTCTTCCCTCTTTCTGCACCTCTCATGCCTCTTTCTGCATATCTGTTTCTTCTTTATGTACTTCTCTTGCTTTTCTCTGCACCTTTCAAGCTTCTTTCTATACCCCTCTTGCCTCTTTCTGCAGCCCTCTTCCCTCTTTCTGCACCTCTCTGGCCTTTTTTGTGCACATCTCTTGCCTCTTTCTATACCCCTCTTCCCTCTTTCTGTACCTCTCTTGCTTCTTTCTGCACTTCTCTTACCTCTTTCTGCACCTTTGTTGCTTCTTTCTGCTCTTCTGTTACTTCTTTCTGTACCTCTCTTTCCTCTTTCTGCACCGCTCTTGCTACTGTCTGCACCCCTTTTGCCTCTTTCTGCACCCCTCTTCCCTCTTTCTACACCTTTCTTGTCTCTTTCTGCACTTCTCTTACTTCTTTCTCTACTCACATGGGAAGTGCAAGCTGTCAAGTTTAAAGGTCTGTGTGCTCTCATGACTGAGGTATATGTCTACTTGTACATGTATTCTCACATGTGTTATGCATCTGTAGATGGTAGCTTAAAAAGCGGGTAGCTTCTCCTAAAGGTGGTCAAATCTTCTCAGTTCTGCTCTGTCATTCGGTTGTACAGGCAGACATGTCTTACGTATGTAGGTGTTATAGAGCCCCTCAAATATACTATTGAATACGCATGTGCCCTGAACTATGAGCAGAAAGAAATACATACACATTCTTGTACACAAATTTACAGAGTATGTTGTTTGAAACATAGGTATTCAAGTATTTGTATGTTTACTTTTATGTGACATGTCACTAGGTAAAAGCACAGACACATGCATGCATACCTTCACAAACTTGGTGAGACTTGCAACAGTGATATGATTAGGCTTGCTCTTTGACATTTGGTACGCCTAACATTCTGAGCAGTCAATGAATAGTGAATCTTCAAGAGAAAAGTGAGGTCTAAGACATCTTGGGAGAAGGATTAGTGATTAGGCTACTTTGTATTAGTCTGTGGAAAGGTACAGTCAAAGTAGGCCTCTTTCTGCAATCCTGTTGCTCCTTTCTGCACCCCTTTTACCTCTTTCTCCACCCCTTTTACCCCTTTCTGTACCTCTCTTGCCTCTTTCTGCACCTCTCTTGCCTGTTTCTGTACTTCTCTTGCATATTTCTGCACCTCTGTTGCTTCTTTCTGCACCCCTCTTGCCTCTTTCTGCATCTCTGTTGCTTCTTTCTGCACTTCTCTTGCTTCTTTCTGTGCCTCTCTTGCTTCTGTCTGCACCCCTCTTGCCTCTTTCTGCACCCCCATTGCCTCTTTCTGTAGCTCTTTCCCTCTTTCTGCACCTCTCTTGCCTCTTTCTGCACCCTTCATGCCTGTTTCTGCACCCCTCTTGCCTCTTTCTGTACCTCTGTTGCTTCTTTCTACATTTCTCTTGTTTCTTTCTGCACCTCTCTTGCTTCTTTCTGCACCCCTCTAGTCTCTTTCTCCACCACTCTTCCCCTTTCTGCATATCTCTTGCCTCTCTCTGCACCTCTCTTGCCTCTTTCTGCACTTCTCTTGCTTCGTTCTGCACCTCTGTTGTGTCTTTCTTAACCTCTCTTGCCTCTTTCTGCAGCTCTCTTTCCTCTTTCTGCAGTTCTCTTGCCTCTTTCTGTACCTCTGTTGCTCCTTTCTGCACCCCTCTTGCCACTTTCTGCACCCCTCTTGCCTCTTTCTGTACCTCTGCTGGTTTGTTCTGCACTTCTCTTGCTTCTTTATGCACTTCTCTTGCCTCTTTCTGCACCCCTCTTGCCTCTTTCTGCACCCCACTCCCTCTTTCTGCACCTCTCTTGCATCGTTCTGCATCCCTTTTACCTCTTCTGCACCCCTCTTACCTCTTTCTGTACCTCTGTTGGTTCATTCTGCACTTCTCTTGCTTCTTTCTGCACTTCTCTTGCCTCTTTCTGTACTTGTCTTGCCTCTTTCTGCAGTTCTCTTGTTTCTTTCTGCACCCCTCTTGACATTTTCTGTTCCCCTCTTGCCTCTTTCTGCACCCCTCTCCCTCTTTCTGCAACTCTCATGCCTCTTTCTGCACCCCTCTTGCCTCTTTATGCACCCCTCTTGCCTCTTTCTGCACCTCTGTTGCTACTTTATGCACTTCTCTTGTTTCTTTCTGCACCTCTCTTGCTTCTTTCTGCAGCCCTCTTGCCTCTTTCTTTACCCCTCTCTGCACCTCTCTTGCCTCTTTCTGCCCCTCACTTGCCTCTTTCTGCACTTCTCTTGCGTCTTTCCTCACCTCTGTTGCGTCTCTCTGCACCTCTCTTGCCTCTTTCTGCACCTCTGTTGGTTCGTTCTGCACTTCTCTTATTTCTTTCTGAACTACTCTTGCCTCTTTCTGCACCTCTCATGCCTCTTTATGCAGTTCTCTTGCTTCTTTCTGCACCTCTGTTGTTCCTTTCTGCACTTCTCTTGCCTCTTTCTGCAACCCTTTCCTATTTCTGTACCTCTGTTGGTTCGTTCTGCACTTCTCTTGCTTCTTTCTGCACTTCTCTTGCTTCCTTCTACATCCCTCTTGCCTCTCACTGCACCCCTTTTCCCTCTTTCTGCACCTCGCTTGCCTCTTTCTGCATATCTGTTGCTTCTTTCCATACTTCTCTTGCTTCTCTCTTCACCTTTCTTGCCTCTTTCTGCAGCCCTCTTCCCTCTTTCTGCACTTCTCTGGCCTTTTTCTGCACATCTCTTGCCTCTTTCTGCACCCCTCTTCCCTCTTTCTGTATCTATCTTGCTTCTTTCTGCACTTCTCTTAACTCTTTCTGTACCATTGTTGCTTCTTTCTGCAATTCTGTTGCTTCTTTCTGCACCTCTCTTTCCTCTTTCTGCACCCCTCTTGCCACTTTCTGCACCCCTCTTGCCTCTTTCTGCACCCCTCTTCCCTCTTTCTACACCTCTCTTGTCTCTTTCTGCTCTTCTCTTGCCTCTTTCTGTACTCAAAAGGTAAGTGCAAGCTGTCAAATTTAAAGGTCTGCGTGCTCTCGTGACTGAGGTATATGTCTACTTGTACATGTATTCTCACATGTGTTATGCATCTGAAGATGGAAGCTTAAAAAGCGGGTAGCTTCTCCTATAGGTGGTCATATCTTCTCAGTTCTGCTCTGTCATTCAGTTGCATAGGCAGACATGTCTTACGTATATAGGTGTTATAGAGACCCTCAAATATACTATTGAATACCCATGTGCCCTGTACTATGAGCAGAAAGAAATACATACACCTTCTTGTACACAAATTTACAGAGTATGCTGTTTGAAACACAGGTATTCAAGTATTGTATGTTTATTTTTATGTAACATGTCACTAGGTAAAAGCACAGACACACGCATGCATACCTTCACAAACTTGGTGAGACTTGCAACAGTGATATGATTAAGATTGCTGTTTGACATTTGGTACGCCTAACATTATGAGCAGTCAATGAATAGTGAAGCTTCAAGAGAAAAGTGAGGTTTAAGACATCTTGGGAGAAGGATTAGTGATTAGGCTACTTGGTATTAGTCTGTGGAAAGGTACAGTCGAAGTAGGCCTCTTTCTGCACCTCTGTTGCTCCTTTCTGCACCCATTTTGCCTCTTTCTCCACCCCTCTTCCCCCTTTCTGTACCTCTCTTGCCTCTTTCTGCACCTCTCTTGCCTGTTTCTGTACTTCTCTTGTATCTTTCTGTACCTCTGTTGCTTCTTTCTGCACCCCTCTTGCCTCTTTCTGCATCTCTGTTGCTTCTTTCTGCACTTCTCTTGCTTCTTTCTGCACCTCTCTTGCTTCTGTCTGCACCCCTCTTGCCTCTTTCTGCACCCCCTTGCCTCTTTCTGCACCTCTTTCCCTCTTTCTGCACCTCTCTTGCCTCTTTCTGCACCTCTCTTGCCTCTTTCTGTACCTCTGTTGCTTCTTTCTGCACTTCTCTTGTTTCTTTCTGCACCACTCTTGCTTCTTTCTGCACCCCTCTTGCCTCTTTCTCCACCTCTGTTGCTTCTTTCTGCACTTCTCTTGTTTCTTTCTGCACCTCTCTTGCTTCTTTCTGCACCCCTCTTGTCTCTTTCTCCACCACTCTTCCCCTTTCTGCATATCTCTTGCCTCTCTCTGCACCTCTCTTGCCTCTTTCTGCACTTCTCTTGCATCGTTCTGCACCTCTGTTGCGTGTTTCTTCACCTCTCTTGCCTCTTTCTGCACCTCTCTTTCCTCTTTCTGCAGTTCTCTTGCATCTTTCTGCACCTCTGGTGCTCCTTTCTGCACCCCTCTTGCCTCTTTCTGCATCCCTCTTGCCTCTTTCTGTACCTCTGCTGGTTTGTTCTGCACTTCTCATGCTTCTTTATGCACTTCTCTTGCCTCTTTCTGCACCTCTCTTGCCTCTTTCTGCAATTCTCTTGCCTCTTTCTGCACCTCTGTTGCTCCTTTCTGCAGCCTTCTTGCCTCTTTCTGCACCCCACTCCCTCTTTCTGCACCTCTCTTGCGTCTTTCTGCATCCCTCTTACCTCTTCTGGACACCTCTTACCTCTTTCTGTACCTCTGTTGGTTCATTCTGCACTTCTCTTGCTTCTTTCTGCACTTCTCTTGCCTCTTTCTGTACTTGTCTTGCCTCTTTCTGCAGTTCTCTTGTTTCTTTATGCACCCTCTTGCCTTTTTCTGTTCCCCATTTGCCTCTTTCTGCACCCCTCTCCCTCTTTCTGCAACTCTCTTGCCTCTTTCTACACCCCTCTTGCCTCTTTATGCACCCCTCTTGCCGCTTTCTGCACCTCTGTTGCTACTTTATGCACTTCTCTTGATCTTTCTGCACCTCTCTTGCTTCTTTCTGCACCCCTATTGCCTCTTTCTCCACCCCTCTCCCCCTTTCTGCACCTCTCTTGCCTCTTTCAGCACCTCTGTTGGTTCGTTCTGCACTTCTCTTGCTTCTTTCTGCACTACTCTTGCCTCTTTCTGTACCTCTCATGCCTCTTTATGCAGTTCTCTTGCCCCTTTCTGCACCTCTGTTGCTCCTTTCTGCACTTCTCTTGCCTTTTTCTGCACCCCTTTCCTATTTCTGCACCTCTGTTGGTTCGTTCTGCACTTCTCTTGCTTCTTTCTGCACTTCTCTTGCTTTTTTCTGCACTTCTCTTGCTTCTTTCTGCACCCCTCTTGCCTCTGACTGCACCCCTTTTCCCTCTTTCTGTACCTCTCTTGCCTCTTTCTGCATATCTGTTCCTTCTTTCCATACTTCTCTTGCTTCTCTCTTCACCTTTCTTGCCTCTTTCTGCAGCCCTCTTCCCTCTTTCTGCACCTCTCTGGCCTTTTTCTGCACATCTCTTGCCTCTTTCTGCACCCCTCTTCCCTCTTTCTGTACCTCTCTTGCTTCTTTCTGCACTTCTCTTACCTGCTTCTGCACCGTTGTTGCTTCTTTCTGCAATTCTGTTGCTTCTTTCTGCACCTCACTTTTTTCTTTCTGCACCCCTCTTGCCACTTTCTGCACCCCTCTTGCCTCTTTCTGCACCCCTCTTCCCTCTTTCTACACCTCTCTTGTCTCTTTCTGCTCTTCTCTTGCCTCTTTCTGTACTCAATACGGAAGTGCAAGCTGTCAAATTTAAAGGTCTGCGTGCTCTCGTGACTGAGGTATATGTCTACTTGTACATGTATTCTCACATGTGTTATGCATCTGAAGATGTAGCTTAAAAAGCGGGTAGCTTCTCCTATAGGTGGTCATACCTTCTCAGTTCTGCTCTGTCATTCAGTTGCACAGGCAGACATGTCTTACGTATGTAGGTGTTATAGAGACCCTCAAATATACTATTGAATACCCATTTGCCCTGTACTATGAGCAAAAAGAAATACATACACCTTCTTGTACACAAATTTACA
Organism: Calotriton arnoldi; assembly: GCA_963921515.1. Classification (NCBI taxonomy): domain Eukaryota; kingdom Metazoa; phylum Chordata; class Amphibia; order Caudata; family Salamandridae; genus Calotriton; species Calotriton arnoldi. The sequence continues at coordinate 24,418 of CAWUFW010016427.1, forward strand.
GAATATGCTGTTTGAAACACAGGTATTCAAGTATTTGTATGTTTATTTTTATGTAACATGTCACTAGGTAAAAGCACAGACACACGCATGCATACCTTCACAAACTTGGTAAGACTTGCAACAGTGATATGGTTAGGATTGCTGTTTTACATTTGGTACGCCTAACATTCTGAGCAGTCAATGAATAGTGAACCTTCAAGAGAAAAGTGAGGTTTAAGACATCTTGGGAGAAGGATTAGTGATTAGGCTACTTTGTATGAGTCTGTGGAAAGGTACAGTCGAAGTCAGCCTCTTTCTGCACCTCTGTTGCTTCTTTCTGCACTTCTCTTTCTTCTTTCTGTATCTTTCTTCCTCTTTCTGCAATTCTTACCTATGTAGGCATAGTTAGAAAATAGCATTAAAAAAACCTTAGAAATTCACTGAAAAAAACACATATTTCAAGGACTTTATAGTTAGTAATTTGCATTTAAAAAACCTTAGAAATTCACTGGAAAAAACAGAGGTTTCAGGGATGTTTTAGTTAGTAATTAACATTTAATAAACATTAGAAATTCACTGAAAAAACCAGAGGATTCAGGGACATTATAGTTAGGAATTTGGATTTTAAAAAACCTTAGAAATTAACTGAAAAAACCACTGGTTTCAGGGACGTTATAGTTAGGCTGACATTTCACTCTTAGAAAACCAGAGAAATTCAGCCGTTATAGTTAGCTGAGCTAACTATAACTTGCGCCCCCGCAATGCACTGCTGATGACGTCACATATTACACCACTCATGACTTGGTCAGTGACATCACTGATGACTCACTGATGACATCTCAAATGACATCGCTGATGACATCACTGATGACATCATCCACATAATCTCTGATTCTCCTACTCACACCCCAATATAACCTATCATACTCCCACTCCAAATTTCAGACTACCATTTTTGAAACCATTGACACACCAATACCAGTACGTACATATCCAATCACTGATTCATAGGTCTACATACACATCCAATCACTCATCCATACAGGCACTCATACAGCCAGTCACTCACCAATACAGCCGCTGAGATATCCACTCATACACCCATACAGCCACTCATATACTGTTAGTCACCCATAGAGCTACTCACATACCTACTCACTCACCCAAACACTCAATCACACAGCCACTTACTCACACATACAGAAACACACACACACTCACTCCTCATACAGATACTAACAAATACTTACTCTCCATACAGTCACTGACACAAGCACGCACTCACCTATACAGCCACTCTCACAATCACTCACTCACACATACAGTCACTTATATACTCCAACACTCACATATACTGCCTTTCACATATGCAGTCACTCACCCATATACCACTGAGACATCCATTCACTCATCAACACAGCCATACACATACTCACTCGCCCATACAGTCCCTCACAGATGCACTCATGAACCCATACACCCAGGGATTCACCCACTCATTCATCCATGCAGGGAGTCACACACACCCTCACCCACCCACACAGACACTCAGGCACCCATACAGGTACTCAGATAACTAATCAATAACCCACATAGACACTCATGTATCTACTCACCAACCCATGCAGCCACTTACACACCAACTGACAAACTGTTACACGCATTCACACAGATTAGTCACTCACCCATACATTCACTAAGACACGTTTAATCACTCACTTATACTGTCAGTCACACACCCACTAAATCATCCATACAGACACTCATATGCCCACTTATTCTTCAATACACCTTGGCATATATATATATAACATTCTTAAACTTTTTAGAAACACTCAGTCACTGGATGATGTCATCAGTGATGTCATTTGAGATGTCATCAGTAATGTCATCAGTGATGTCACTGACCATGTCATGAGTGATGTAATATATATATATATATCTGGGAAAACTGTGTGGTATGCCAGTGTGCTGCCAGATCACTGGTGGTGCACGGCAGAGCAGCGCCTCTGCTAGCGCTAGAAATATCACCCAAAAACCTCCCCAAACTCATTAGAGAGGCAGCCGGCACTCGAAGTAAAGGGATTACATCTTGTTTATTCAGTCATGCCACACAGGCACAGGACCACCAGAGAGATGCGTTTCGGAATAATAAACAGTATGTAATCCCTTTACTTTGAGTGCCGGCTGCCTCTCTAATGAGTTTGGGGAGGTTTTTGGGTGATATTTCTAGCGCTGGTGGAGGCGCTGCTCTGCTGTGCACCAAAATTGATCTGGCAGCATGCTGGCATACCGCACAGTTTTCCCAGATGTAGCAGCCCGGCATGCCCCCAAAACAGTGGCAATGGAATTAAGGAAGTAGCCTAAGTGGATGGAAAGGTTTAACGCTGGGAGCTGAGACTCCCTTGGCGGGGACTGGTGTTTTTGCACGAAAGGCTGTGCCTCACCCTAGGAATACCTCCCTGGCTGTGGAGTTGGGCACTATGGAAGGCACTTGGTGAATGGTGGGGTAAGGAGACCCTAGTGCTGATTGTCAGATTCATTCACAGTGGACAAGGGACTTAATGTTCAATTATTTACAGCCGCCTTCATGTGCAAAGTTTAATCTCTGAGAGCAGAGTTTTATGTTGATCACGAGGGCTGGACGTTTCTCGATCAGAAAGGAATGTCCTACAACAAAGAAAGTGCTTTAGTGGTTGTTAGGCGGCTTTATTGAGAATTATATTGTTTTTACAACTATTTTTAGTGCGTGTCATTTTGTGTTTTCAAAGACACCTTAATGCTTTCTTTGCAGCTGAGGACTTTATTGTATTCCAGTCTGGTTGTTGACACGTACTTTTAGATGCATGATGAGACTTTTTTAAATACTGTGTACGGACTATTTTCACTACCTGCATTACCCCCATGAGGATTAACTGTGAATTCACAGATATCTTGTAGATATACTCATTTAGAGTGTCAATTTTGTACTGGGAGTTTTATGAGTGCTTTATTGTTTTAAAGTGATATTATTCCCTGCAGCGACCGTACATGTTTAATGTGGTGCTGCTAGAATTGGGTGCATCATTTGTGTTTACTGACAACGATGTTTAAAATGAGCAACAATACAGCGCACTTCAGAGTGATAAAGGCAGAGATTCTGCCGAAACGCATCTCTCTGGTGGTCCTGTGCCCGTGTGGCATCACTGAATAAACAGGATGTAATGCCTTTACTTCGAGTGCCGGCTGCCTCTCTAATGAGTTTGGGGAGGTTTTTGGTGCAATTCCGTTCAGCAGTTCGGGCTATAGCTGTATTTAAAGTTTCCTATGGAAATGACCATGGGGAAATCGCGTTTTGGGACCCCCCCCTTTTTTTTGGTCCCAGCTTGACAGATCACCTACTGGCAGTCACCAGTAGGAAGTTATAGTTAGGATATAGTTTCCATAGGACAAGCGTTTTTTCATTTGTAACTTTGGCGTCGTTTGACAAATCCGCGCAAAATGTTCAAAACTAGTTTGCCATTCACTTCAGCTGCTGTCTTTAAAATTTCGGGGTGATCTGTCAAGCTAGGACCGATAAAAAAGGGGGGTCCCAAAATGTGTTTTCCCCATGTTCATTTCCATCGGAAACTTTAGATGCAGCTATAGCCTGAACTGCTGAACGGAATTGCACCAAATTTGGCAGAAAGGTAGCTGTTTGTCCAGAAAGCGCCCTTGTAGTTAAATGGTGTAAATCCATTAAGTAGTTTCCGAGTTATTTAAAGATTTTTCAGATATACAACTGGGGATGTGAAGGGTTTGCGACCCCTCCCAATCTCGTGCTGAGATCTTATTGGCTGACAACACTTCAAACCAGGAAGTGTTGGCAGCCGTCTTGCGACTAGGTTAAACCGAGTCACATAAAAAAAGAAGGAAAAAAAAAAGGGGGCAGGGTAGAATCACCCTCACCTCATAGACCTCTTGGGTGGAATCCCCACAGGGAACCCGCAGGGCCAAAAAAAGCAGCTTTTTAAAAGTTTTCGTGGGGGATCCGTGGATCCGGCCAAATATTTTCCAAAAAGCACTTTATTCATTATTTGCCCCTGGGTGGGCCAGGTCTTGGGGGCATTATACAAACAAAGGAGGGGGCGCACACGGGGCCCTCCTCCTGGGGCTTATATGCTCCAGGGACCACCACCTCCCCTGGGCTTCTTTACTAATTAATGCAGGGGACGCACGTACGGCCTGCCACGCTGCCCTAGGGACCACCACCTCCCTGGGGCTTATTTGTTTTTATATAGGGGACCTCTCGGATTCCCCCAGCCCCGTGGACCGCCACCTCCCTGGGGCTTAATCTGTAAATAATGTGGGGGGCACGCGGACCCCCCACATTCCCAGGGCCACCACCTCCCCGGGGCTTTAATTACAAATAATGTGGGGGGGCTCCCCGCAGCCCTGGGGAGAGCCACCTCCACAGGGCTTTCCTTAAATTGAGTGCAGGGGGCTGCGCGCCCCCCTGCAGCTCCAGGGACCACCACCTCCCAGGGGCAAAATCAAGAAAGGAGAGGGGCCACGCATCATGAGTGATGTCACTGACCATGTCATGAGTGATGTAACCCGTGAGTTCATAAGCAGTGCATTGAGGGGGCAAAAGTTATAGTTAGCTCAGGTAACTATAACTGCTGAATTTCAATGGTTTTGTACGAGTGATATCTGAGCATAGTATAATATCCCTGTAACCTGTGTTTTTTCTGTGAATTTCTAGGTTTTTTTTAACTCTTTTCCTAATTATTTTTCAAATTCTTTTTCTTAACTCTAATGTCCCTGCAACCTTTGGTTGTTTATGTAATTTGACAATTTTGGCTTTCTGACTTCTTTTTGCTTCAAACTACAACAATTGCCAGGGGGCGTGGCTTGACGCGCAACCAAGATGGCCGCGCGTCTCTGAGCTCCATCGGACCTCCGGTGTGGGCGCTCTTGAAACATGCTGTACGGGTGATTTTTTCTTCACCACGTAGCAGCTCCAGGTGGCGGAACAGTTTGGGAGATATTGAGGACAATTTCCAGGCGTTTTGGTCTGCTTCTACCACGACTTTTCCTACGAAGATTTTCTCCTCAGACTGGAGCTAAGATGGCGGCAGGAAGAGAAACTTTGCCGATACAAGGACTAATCAAGTAAAGATGCTGGAACTGCATATTGGGCTTCAGAGTGCTTTTTTCTTGATAAATGAGGTATTGTTTCTTTGATCTTTTTATACCTCTGTATGTTATGCGCTGCTTATGTTTGAGAGACATCATTCTGAGGAGATAAGCTCTGCTACAAAATGGCGGCCGCTGACAGAACTTTTACTGGAAATTCTTAATGCCTTATTTGCGGCCTAATACTCAGTTGGCTTTACGTCAGTGGGGGTGATTTATCCCATGTCCAACGGTTATTCTGCAATTTAAACTTCTGAAGAGCATTTTGTTTCTTGTTGGCTGTGCGGACTCCATTCAGCACCAATATTTGAATCAAGTGCATGCTCGCCAGTTTCTAGTTGGTCATATGTTTGTGGAAGTTTATTAGCATCCCTCAGGATATAACCAGTTGAATACAAAGGTGCTTTTCTTAGCGCTTGACCTGCTCAGTCATATTGTGTATTTCCTGTGCATCATTCCAATGGTGGAAGGCATGGATGTCACCCCCAAGGATAGAGATTCTAAAGGGAATCTGAAGAGATCTAAGCAAAATTCTCCCACCCCAGATATCTCAGCGAAAGGCAATATGGACTCTGCTTCAACATTAGACACTATTTTACTCAAACTTAATTCAGTCCATGACATTGCACAAAGTACCAAAACCAATACTGATTTGCTTCAAATTGAGGTGGCGGAATCCAAAGTGATCTCAAAAATCTCTCATTACATGTTTCCAACGCAGAAACACGAATAAGCACGGTTGAAGACTTCACAAATAAGCAAGCTAAACATGTTCTAGGTCTGGAACGCTCTCTGGCTTCTTTGAGGAGAGACTTGACTGAGCAAGAGGACAGGAATCGTAGAAGTAACCTGCAAATTTTTGGTTTACCAGAGGATTTTGAGAAATCTGCCTCTTCAGTAATGGATTTTTTATCTACATGGATCCCTTCTGTACTGAACATTTCATTTCAAAAAGACTTTGAGATAGAACGTGCTCATAGAGTACCCACCTTTAAGCCTAAATCTTTGTCTTCTCCGAGACCAGTGATTTTTAAACCTCTGCGTCACCAAACTCTGAGCAAATTTTGGCGCAAATGAGGAAGATTAAAACATTACAATGGGAAGGCCACAGAATATCTATATCACAAGATTTTGCCAGAGACACTGTCATTCGTCGTAAGGGTTTCTTGAAGTTGCGAAGAAGGCTCATGGATATGAACATTCCATTCTCCTTTGCGGGTCCCTCACGTTTCAGAATAACTTACAGAGGTTGTCCACAGATTTTTTATGAGCCTTCAGATCTTTCCACTTTTTTGGATAATCAGTCTGAATCACAGATGGACTCTGAGTCCCTTCCTGGCACATCTCATCCTTAGCATATCTCAGTGTTTGATAACTTGGGTCCATATTTTTCTGTGTTTTGCCTTAAGTATGTGTTTATAATGCTCTCCTGTGCTCTCTAACTATACATTGGTAAAGTTAATTCATAATAGTGGTAATTCTCTCTTAACTGTCTCATCTTTAATGTCTCTCTGTGTTGATAAGTGTATTACATGCTTTAAGTGCCTTGCAATAAGTATAGGGTTATTTCTGTGCCTCTATGCTCCTTTTTGATATGATAGCTATGCACTGTTAAATTGGTGCTATATATTCGTTATTATCTCTTAACGTGTTTCTTCCTTCACAGGTTGTATGGTTTACCATATTTGTACGTACGCTTTTCTTGTAATTACATTCAATATGTTGGTACTTTTTCGGTGCTTTCTTGTTCACTATTGGATGTCACTATGCCTCTATCTACCTCTTTCTTTTTTCTTTCTTCATATCTTTTTATATCTCTGACCTTTTTTCTACACTGCTCCTGCTTTTACTTTTTACTTGTTGCTTCTTTCTCTCTTGGGCTTTTTCCTTATTTTATGATGATGAAATCTCTCTTGCCATATAATTTTAGATAAATGGTTTTCTCTGGAGTCTTTCTTAATATTTTTTATGACATAGTAAATATCTCTTTTCCTACTTTCCATATTCCTTCTCTCTTTTCTCTTCTTATTTTCTTATTTTTATACTCCAGTATTGTTTCCTAGATAATAGCTAGTTTGTAGTGGTTGTCACGTTTTTGGGTTGAGACATAATATTGTATATTGCTTTTTTATTAGCTTAAATTGTCATTAATTTCACCTCTCTTTAGTATTTATTATACCTTAGGCTGTTATATATACTGTCTAATATTACTATTTTTATTGCCTTAAGTAGCTATTTATCTACAATTTTTTACTTAAGATATGAGAATAGGTTGGTTACTCATCAAATATGATATATTTATAATGTTTTTATATAGTATTTATATCATCCTATACTGTTATTTTTATCACACTAATTTTTAGTATGTCGTTTATTTAATGCTGATATTTATAAGGCTCTTATTTGTTATTTATCTGACATTTTTGTCACATATTTCTATTCAATTTTTGAGAATATGTTGGTAATTCTTTTTAATGATGAAATGAATATTGGTTTGGTTCATGCAGTATTTATTCCTATCGACTGATTTATTGTATAACACACATTAACTTATATATATTTTGTTCCGTCGCTTCATGTAATATTTATTGTTGAGCGGTCAGCATTGTGTTTACTGGCCTCTGTGGTTGCTCCTCCACGTTTTTTTCCCCCATGCAAAGTGTCTATTATAGACTTCCCCTGGTGGGGCTTCTCTTTTTTTATGCTCCTTTTTTCTTTGGAGTTCTTTTGCTCTTTCTTTTCTTTTTTCTAATCTTTTCCTTCCCTCTTCCTATCTTTCTTCCTTTGGGGACTCCTGGTTTGAATTATTTTTCCAATTTTTTTGTCCTCCTTTTACCCCTATATTTGATGACCTGTTGAAATTTCGTCTTTTTTTTCTTTATCAGATATCCTTATTGATGTTGTTCTCTGTGTCCCTATGAGTGGCTTAAATGTAATCTCTCTTAATGTTCGTGGATTGAACCACCCTGTTAAGAGGGCCAAGATCCTTGATTATTGCAAAAGTTTGTCTGGTGATATTGTTCTACTTCAGGAGACCAAGATAGCCTTTAAGGAAGCTTTGCTTTTACGGAAGGAGTGGGTTCTTGATCTCACTTGTTCTGAAGCCTCTGGTAAAAAGAATGGGGTTGTGACTTTGATTTCCAAAAATTCAGGTCTGTCTATTGTTACTGCTGAGCATGATACTAATGGAGATGGTTGCTTTCTCGTCTGTCTAAAGGTTCAGATGATTTATATGTCATGAATATATATGCCCCTAACGCTGACGATCCTTTCTTTTGGAGTTCTGTAAATAGGAAGCTCTCTGAACTTCCTCAGAATGCCAGAACTATTGTTGGCGGTGATTTTAATTTGCCCTTAGACCCTATTCTAGATAGACAGTCTGCTTTTAAATTTCGTCCTCCTAGGTCACATAAACATTTGCTCAGTATGTGCTCTGCTCACCACCTTATTGACACATGGCGAATGCATAATCCTACGGGTAGCGATTTCACTTTTTTTCCTCTCCACATTCTAGCTTTTCTCGTATAGACTATCTCCTTGTTGATGCTGCCCTTTTAAAACATACCACTAATGTCATGATTCATCCAATAGTTATTTCTGATCATGCTGCGGTTTCCATGTCTCTCCTTAATTTTACTGATACGAGAGGTCCTCGCTCTTGGCGCTTTAATACAGAGATTTTAGATGATAAGGATGAAGTTAAAGAACTTATTGAGGACATTGATAACTTCTTTCAAGATAATGTAGCTTCAGTGAACTCTCCAATAGTTTTATGGGATGCATTTAAATGTACTATTCGGGGTCATATTATCAAAAAAATGTCAAAAAGAAATAGCGATATTAGGAAATCGCTGCAGTCTTTGGGAGATGAGAGTAAACGTAAAGAGGTGTTATATGGAAGTTCGAATGATTAGTCTCTCCTACAGGATATTAAGAATCTAAAATACTCTTTCAATTCGATAGTTACTAAAAGAGCTTATATCGGTGTACATGCTCAGAAATCTCGACATTTGTTACTATGTAATAGAGCCGGGAAACTGTTGGCTACCACTTTAAAATACCAGAATACAAATGTCAGACCTGTCCAGATTTCTTATATTAATGACAAGAATGGTTCTAAGAAATTTCATACTCCACAAATACTTGAAGTTTTTCGAGACTATTATGAGAAGCTTTACACTCCCAAGGATCAATGCAACATATCTGAGTGTCAGCAGTTTCTAAAATTGATTCCTACGAACACTATTTCACATTCTGATATGATTGATTTGGAGAAACCGATTGACTCTGAAGGGATAATCCAGGCCATTAAAGCTACTCGGTCAGGGAAGGCTCCGGGACCTGATGGCTTCCCGATTGCTTTTTATAAAACCTTTTCCTCCTCAATAATTAAATATCTTCAACAGGTTTTTGATAATTTTATCCTCTCTGGCAAGGTATCTGGTTCAGCAGCTGAGGCCACTATCGTTGTAATTCCCAAAGAGGGCAAGGATCATTCTGATCCTAAAAATTTCGTCCAATTTCACTATTAAATATGGAAGCAAAAGTTTTTGCCAAAATCCTGGCTAAACGATTAGAGGGTCATATTCCTAATCTTATTCATGATTCCCAGACTGGTTTTGTGAAAGGGAGACTTGCCAGAGATAATATTCAAACCTTTTGTCATATTTTGGAAAAAGCAAAGCTTTCTATCTAAGGGCTGCGGTTGCCCTTGATGCCGAAAAGGCTTTTGACAAGGTTTCCTGGCCTTTTTTACAAGCCGTACTTCAATCGCATAATTTAGGGAATTCTTTTATTAACATGGTAATGTCTCCATATGCACAACCTAAAGCTAATATAAGAATCAATGGGGCTACGTCTTCTTTTTTTAATCTTCGTCAGGGCACTAGACAAGGGTGCCCGTTATCACCCCTTCTTTTTCTACTATCAATAGACCCGCTCCTTCGTTTACTCAACTTAAATTTAGATATTAAAGGCTTCCAATTCGGTTCACATACGCTTAAAACTGCTGCTTATGCAGATGATGTTCTTATTTTTTCAGAGGATATTGCTGCTGCGCTCCCTGCTATCTACAATACCATTAAAGAGTTTTCGTTTGTTTCAGGTTATACTCGGAATAAAGATAAGACGGAAATATTTCCTCTTAACTCGTTGTGTTTTCCTTCCCACATGGGTGATTCCGGCTTTAAATGGCAATTGACTCGTATTAAATACTTAGGAATTTGGTTTTGTAAAGATCTCTTAGACACTATTTCCTATAACGAATCACTAGTCATAACTAAAGTTAAAGATCTTTTGTCCTCCTGGTCTCCGAAATATATCTCCTGGTGGGGAAGATTTCAAACTCTTAAGATGATGATAACCCTGATTATTAATTTTTTATCCTCCATGCTACCTATAAAGCTTTCCTTGTCCTTTTTCCATGAAATTGATTTACTCACTTCGAAATTTTTGTGGAGTGATAAACGTCCTAGAATTGCGTATAAATATCTTAGAAAGCCTTCGGTTCTGGGTGGATGTAATCTTCCAGATTGGAACTTGTATCAAACTGCCTTCTTAGCTTCTCAAGGTGCTCTTTGGTTCTTACCAGATTCCCATCATTCTCCCCCGTGGATTTATATTGAGCGTGAGTTATGTACTCCTCTCTCCACTTCCTCCTTGCTTACTGCTTCTAAACTTGTTCCTGGTCATTCCCATCGTATTATATTAGACACGATTAATGCACTAAAATATATAGATAAAAAAGTATCCAAACCCATTCATAAATCGAGGTGGTCCTCGCTATGGTATAATCCTAAAATTGTTGTTGATATTGATTCTGCTACGATTTCTTCCTGGGCTACTAGAGGTCTTACGTTGGTTAAAGATCTTTATGACTCTAACCATGACCCTCTTCCCTTTTCTTCTTTGACTAGAACATATAACCTTAATGATATGGATTTCTATTCCTTTTTGAAATTGAAGGTGGCTCTTTCTAAAATATCCCTCTCTACAGATTCGGCTACTATTTCACTTCTTTCTATGTGGGTTCGTGCAGGACATACTGCTTCGAGAATATATAAGTTTTTATCTGCTCCACTTCCTTCACAACCTACAATTACACAAGTTAAGTGGTCTCGGCATTTTGAAGAAGATATTGTTAATCATATTTCGCAGGAGAATTGGCAGTTGATTGGGAAGTTTTCTTTACGTAATAAAATTGCTCCTTCTCTTATTCAATCAAAAATTTTTACATTGAATCTCCTGCATTGGACCCCTGCCCGCTTACACAAATTGAAGCTTAGAGATAATGATCTCTGTTGGAATTGTAATTTGGTTTCAGGCACTCACCAGCATATGTTTTTTGATTGTTCATTATTGCAACCCTTTTGGAGTTTAGTATGAAAACATCTCTTGATAATCTTTAATCTTTCGTTGGAGCTATCCATTCCTATGATCTTATTAGGTCCATGTGCTGCAACAACTCCTTTACCCCTTGATACTATGGATATGCAATTATTAGATTTGCTTATTTCCATTGCTGTTAAGGTTATAGTGGCTGAATGGAAATCTTTTAATCTTTTGTCTTATCATACTTGGTGGGCATGGGTATCATATCTGCGTGGGGCACATACTTTTGTTGAAGAGAAACATTATACCTCTTTCATTTCTAGTAGTATTTGGAGGTCATTAGATAATTATATGAACTTGTCCTCTCAGGGGTTGGTAGCTCAGTATCCCTTTGATTCTATTATTTAAGGTGTTTCCCTCGTTGAAGCAGGTGTCCCCCTCTCCTTCTTTCTTCTTTTCTTTCTTCTTTCTCTACTTTTCTTCTCTATCTTTTCTTCTTTCCTTATATTCTCTTTTGTCATACAATTTCCTTTATCGGAGCAATACGACTACATGTTCATATAAAAGTGGTATGTACTGTTGATTTTTCATTTTTCCTTTATCCGGACTTTGCAATATTTTGTTTTAATTCAATTCATAATATAGATTAGATGTAACTTATGTATTCTGCTCTCTTGTAGGTCATTATTCCGTGATATGAATTCTGTTTGCGACTCTGTATTTATTCCACTTTAACTGACAGTATATCTCATAAGCTATGTTGTATTGCATTATATTATTAATGTATTAACTTTCTTTTTAAATGACAATAAAGATATTGGAACACTAAACTACAACAATTGCCTTTTTGACTTTTAAACATTTAAATGCATATATACATATCTTTTTAGCACTGCTTTTAGATAGCTTGGTCTACTCAAGTCCGAGGACTGGGTGTCACATGGCTGGGTTAGGCCCAGGGAGAAAACTGCCATTTCACATACACACATTTCTTAAGTGGCCTCCTTTACTACACGTTGACTTTTCACACATATGTGCTTACGTGACAGTGCAGGATATTGTTCTTAGAAACCACATTTTGCTTACATTTCATTGAAACATTATCATGACACCTTGAACATTTAGTACAAGGGATAAAGTTAATTGTGCAAGTGTTGCTGTTTGTTGATCGTCCATTAGGCGCCATAGCTATCATAAGAGGATATATAATGACAGCCTGGCCCAGGTCTTGGCACAGGAGCATGGATCTGTTTATTATATATACATGAGCACTTCCATGTTGGAATCAGAGGAGCACTCTGCTGTCACTGCGAGGTCACTGTTTGTCGGAATCCCAGCTCAGCTGTTCCTGTTTTCCTCTGTGAGGAGGGATGTCCAACTTGTGACCAAGACAGACCCCTAAAGACACCTACCCTTAGGTAATGGGGAATCAGATCATCCATTAGGGGATTTTTGGCAGATCACATCGCCCTAGGCAACTAGGTTAGGAAGCGCATAGTAGGAGTACACTATATACAGTACTAATGTGCCAGAATATATACACTGATTCAGCACAATGGTGGAATTTTTATAATTTTCACTGTTCTTATGATGCTAATAACCCTCATCTGTATCTGTCTATTAATCGTTGCAGCACATATATTTAATACAAGACTCGCAATGCTTCATTAAATATTGAAACGCTTACTTCTTGTATGTCTTTTGGTATGCATCAGTGACTGAGCGAAGGGGTTCTAGATCTGTAAAACGATTCCTTGGTTAGTCACAGTTGTCATGTTCTGATGTTGCACAATTTATTTGTTATCTTCCTAGGTCTAGGGGTACTTACGGTTGCACTGTTAACTAGCAGGACTCTAAGCCAATATATCCTGAGCGGGTGCATAGACTCAGTCTGGCACCATCACAACATTTATGTTGTCCAACAAACACACAGTTTCTACTGAGAAAGAAGAAGCCATACAACAGCGGCTGTTGCTCTGGCTCTGTGTAAGTGATGTGCCATAGTCTGCCCAGCTCCTCTAGTAACTTGCCATGAGCCAGGAAGTGTCTTACCAGCAACTCACACTCTGTTTGAAGTTGTTCAAATGATATGAGTGTGCCATCCTGAAATAAAGTGCCCACCGTCCCTACCTTGGCATCCTACCAGGTTGCCAGTCCCTTCCTTCCAACTAGATCGAAGAATGGTGCAATTGTGCTTACTCTGTTCTCAGAAGAGTATGGAGTGATAAACGTATGAGGAGCAGGCCTCTACGATAGCTCTCATGCACTATATGCATCAGATTGTTAGCCTCCTGGGGGAGCTTCGCATGTGGGAGTAGTGCCTCCCCAATCGCACGTTATTCTCTGACCGCCGACGGCATTCATAGCTCTTCTGTCTGCTGCCCCGCCAGCCACCTAGCAGGCCACTGCAACTGCGCAGCTAAGAAATAATGTTCAAACTTTGGTGCCCTAAATCCCCCTTTATCGACAGGTAGTTACTGCTTTTGCAATGGAACCCTCCTCCTACCTTTATTCCAGATAAAGCTCCCCGGCTTAGAATGTAGGGCGCGGAAGGTGGTGGTAGTATGCGTACAGGTAAGTTGTGGAAAAAATACAAAAGTCGGGGAGCATCACCATCTTCGACAGTGACACTGGCCCTTGGACTGTGAGAGGCAAGACCAAGTCTTGCACTTGAATTAATTGTGCTCCAGCCACACTACAGTTATGACAAAATACCTTGAGCAAGAGCATCACTTTTGTGTCAGCAACAACGTCAATGAGATTATCTTCCTCAATTGTAAATTTTCCCCCAACCAGAAGGATAAAGTAAAGTGAGCCAGATAAGTGCAAGAACTTAGATGATAAGTCATTGTTATGCTAATAAAGACTAGAGAGATGACTGTATGTCTTGAAAGGGAATGCTGTAGATTTGCTTTGTAGAAGAGCGAAGTGTATGTGTTCCTAGGTGCAGTGGTATAGCTTTGCTTAAAGTTGTGGAATATATTTGTAATAGAGCTGGGAATCTGACACAATAAAACAGGTTTGCTTGTTAAAATATCTGCATGTATTCCACCTAGCCATAAGATTCATCTTGAACATTAGCGAAATTACCTACATGCTGAACACAATTTTGGAAGATCTTCCCACATTATTTATATTTGATAATTTAATTCTATGTGTATAGTTCACATTAAACATGCTTGTCATATTGGATGAAGACATTTATGGTATAAATTGCCTTTGTGGCAGAAGAAGGGTCACAATGTGAGAACTACAAAGCTTGTGGATAGAATGGCCTCCAGTATGTTTCTCATTCTATCACCTGTTCCAGAAAGTTTTGATACTGGGTATTTTGAAGTTTCGTTTCCACCTGCCACGAGCAATATTCGTCTTCCGATCCGTGCATCTTCCTCTGACTCTTTCCAGAAAGATCTTTGAAAAAACTTCTCCTAGTCTTTGCAGCTTTCTCCTGAAAGTTTGTGCGGTGGGCGTAGCATCTGCAGACAGATTGGTTTGTAGCGTCTGCTGCACAAATCACAAAATCAAAAGTCTGTAACCAAATCAATTATGTTCACTGACATAATATAACCTCGCTCATCTTGTCACAGGATTTGGCAATATCCAGATGTTACCAATGTGATGGGCCTTATCGTCAAAGCTTTTTCTGGGGATAAGTGTGACTTGCACACAGACATTAAACTCATGGAACTGCCACATACACACCTGACCTGATGCTCAGAGCCATTTACGGTTGGCGAGGTTTCATTTACACACTCAAAAGTTATGCAAAGTATGCAGAACGCCTGCAGTCATAAGTGACACCTAGATGAATAGAAGCAGGTGTTCACAGGGCAGTGCCAGGTTGTGGTGAGGGAAACGCAGTACAAATAAGGTGAACGCCCGCACAGCCATACCTTTGTACTTATGCACATGCATCTGTAATGCATTTCCCACACTTCTGCTCTTCTAATCTTACAAGGGTGTGAGTGCAGCAGAAGGGGTGGCGTGGAATATGTAGCGTTTAGATTCTGCAACAACACTTCCTCTGCTTTTCTTCGGGCAATTTATGATTTAATTTATTAATTAGCCTCACACAATTCACAAGTGTCTCCCCCGACAAAGCATATTTTCTCAAATATGAATGATGCTAGAATACCACATTGGGATTCCTGCATCCGAAAGAACCAACAGCACCATGATGAAAAATCCCATGAGACATGAGAATAGGACGTAGGATCTGCATGTCCACAACAATTCCTTCATGTTATTTCCCATTGTGGCCCTTGTCTCCTCTACAAAATCCACCTGCTGCCAGCAGCTTAAACGCCAGAGGGTGAAAACATAGGGAATATGATGTTCCCGCACTACTCATAATTCTGATCTGAACCAAGTTGAAGATACAGACTTCAATTCAGGGTCTGTATGAGAAGTTCTGACGTCTTGCCTTTTTCGTCCTGCACTCTCTTACGTCTGGCGATGCTTCTATTGCTGGTATTGTGTGACCCACCAAAGATCTCAATCTTGGTTGACGGATACAATGGACTCCTTGAGATGATACTCCTGTGGACAAAGTGACAGTTCTTAAATGTGGTGCAGGTTGCGGAGGGGGGAGTCAGTGGAGTTTTCGGAGGCACAGTATCAATCAATCAATCAGGATTAATAAAGCATGGCTATTCACCCGATAAGGTATTCGGGCACTTGCAGGTCCCGGAGGCTTATTCGAACAGCCAGGTCTTGAGGGCCATTTGTAATTCCAGAAGTGAGGTGATGGTCCGGAGGTGCCAGTATGCATCTGGTATACTTCAGAAGACTCTTCATTGTGTGGAGTTCAAAATGGAGTCCTCTCTTCAGAGGGATTGAGGTGAGACAGGATTAGTGCTAACCGTTTTTTGTTCTGCGTGTAATGTGAGTCCTGAAACTGGAGGTGCCTCACTAAAAACCCAATAATTTGGTGTGGTCTATCAGACAAGGAACGAAGATGCTAAAATTCATGGCTAGGTGGCAGGTTTGCATTCCCATGATGGGCTCAGTGACGCTTACAATGTACAACAGGTTCGAGAAATCATTTGTGTTCTTTGTTGATGCATCATGCAAGATACGTGTTGTTTGCAGAGCTTTTGAAGCCTTATGATGACGTTAAACATCTTGAAGTTAAAGGCTGTGTTATTTTATGGTGGTTGGCAGATCAAAGGAAAGGAGAAGGTCTGCATTTGTGATAGTGGGAAATGGAAGATGAAGGGCTCATGACCAGGAAGATCAGTGGGCAACTGTGATTCTTAGTTCATTTTTGTTCGATCAATCAACATACTTATGTGCGGTAACTGGGCATCAAGGATGTGGATCGGGGCTGGTTAGAGTCAGGTTTCTGAAATGAATTGGTCTTGACTCTGAGCTGTCTGCTGCATGCTCATTTGCAAAGTGAGCATTGAAAAGCATGATGTTAAGTGCTATGCCATGCTCTAAAGCAGCCAAAGACAACCCAGTTATGTCGCTCTGGACCAAAGCTGCGCCTGCGGACTCTGCAGTGCCATACCCCCCCCAGGATTCAGAGAAGGAGTCCTCATCTTGGACCCCGATCCCGCAAGGCTATATCAATCGTTTCCTGCAGGAAATTTGATTGGACATTAGCTCCCTCAAGGAAGAGTTTAAATCATGCCTCCAGGACATCCGGAAAGATGTCTGCGACATAGGGGAGTGAGTGGATGATCTTAAACCTACCGTGGACGCACGATCAGAAGACCAGGAGATGCTATGGCGGAGGATAACGTCTTTGGAGGAGCAAAACACTGAGATACAATCCAAGCAGGAGGATTTGGAAAACAGAAGTCGTCGGAATAACATCCGCATCCGGGGGATGCCTAGGGGCGCGGAGGGCGATGACATCATGTCATTCATGGCAGACCTTCTCCAGGACATTCAAGGAGACAACGACGCCTCTCCACCGACTCTTGACACATAGGGTGGCCACGGCACCCAGACGCAAAGACGCGGCATCCGACATCCTGACCAGAGTACACTTTTTTACTGAGAAAGAAGCGGTATTACAAGCTGCCAGAGGCAAACCTGAGCTGGTATTTCGGGGACATACCATACAACTGTTCCAAGATTTGTCCCCTATAACGCTGCGGAAGCGATGAGAATTCAAACCGGTAACTGACAAGCTCCGCAACCTGGGAATCCGCTATCAATGGGGCTACCCCTTCGCCCTCTTGTTTACGTGGGAGGGCCGACGCTGCTCACTGAAATCACTCACAGAGGCGGAGCACCTGGTGGGACTCCCGGATGACACTGGTATCAGTGCTGATCCTCTAGCGCATGACCCATCCGGAAGAGATCTCCATCTGGTTTGGACCATGGTCAAACCGCAATGCCCCTACAAACGACAAACAGAAGCATCCACGCAGGAAACTAAAAGGGACATTATACATCATCTCTGCAGCCTCGAGGGGGGGCATCTCTCGGACGCTTTACGACGGGCTCTCTTTGAACACAAACACTACTCCTCAGCTGTGGCTTACCACGCCTCTAGGGTCGCTGTCCTGTGAACTCACTGACATTTTACTGGCGGCGCTGGGCCGCAGGGACTAGGGGGACTCACTATCTAAGCGTCACAATGGTCTCCGGTCCCCCCCTGATATCCATCCGCCGACTACTCTTCCTCCAGGGTGACTCCTCTAGCAGGTCCAGAGCACTTAGTGCCGGGCTCCTCGATGTGTGGAAGACACTGTTGGGCCCTGTTGGCCCGTTCATAACATTTGTTGTAATTCGCTTCCAGGTCAACTTAGGCTGCAAGCAACCTCTACCAAGAGTGGCAAAGGTCACACCCAGTATCAAGAGAGGCAGGGGTCACAGGCTTGCGCGATATGGCTTCCCCCTTACGCAGCCATCCACAATAGATTTCCAACGCTGGGAGCTTAGCATGGGCTCTTTTAGGATCATTCCCCCCTGGGGACAGGGTGGGGGTTCGTTCTTTCCCTCACACATAGGAGCACCGCGCTCCTTAGATCTCCTTCCCTTCCTGTTGTAGAGCGCCATACATGCTTCAGTGGACTACATGTAGATGGCGGGAGACATTAAATTAATATCTCTGAACGTGCGGAGCTTAAACTCTCCAAACAAGCAAATCTGGTGATATCTACTGCAACATGACCCCGATGTTATCCCCTTACAGGAGACCCACTTGATGAGGTCTGACTACCACCTCATTGCACACCCAAGAGATCCAAAGCGCCACTGGGCATATACAAATACGAAAATGCTTGGAGTGGGTGTCCTTTGCAAGGCAGGCTTTTATACCTCAGTCACTAAGGTGGTCCGAGATGGGGAGGGGCGCTACCTCACACTTCACCTTCTTAGGGGACGCTTACATTGCTTAACATCTATGCACCTCACACCTCACAGGATGCGTACCTCAGGCAGATTTTGCACAAACAACTAGAGGGGGTGGAAGGTGACATATTAGTTTGTGGAGATCTTATTCTGGTATGGGACCTCACCCTCGACCGTAGTGGAGTCACATTCCAGCACACGGGGCCATGTCAGCATACCTTAAACGGGATATTAAAAACCTAGGCCTAGTGGATGCGTGGCATTACAAGCACCCAGACTCGCGTGACTACTCCTTCTACTCACACATAAACACTTCCTACCCCCACATCGACTATGCCCTTGCTTCCCACTCTCTCCTTTGCCGCCTAACCACCATAGAGCTGTCGGGTATTTCCATCTCGGACCACGCACACATAGAGCTAACATGGGAGGGTGGTAGCCATCCCTCAAACACCCAGCCACCCTAGCGATTGCCCTCACAGTTCCTGCGGGACCCGGTATATGTAGCTGACATCAGAAGGGCATTACTGAATATTTCTCCCTTAATGCCCTCCCGGAAAACCCTCTTCATATTCTTTGGGGTGGTTTTAAAGCCACCATCCGGGGCACGATCACATCCATCGCAATTGCTCGAGGGCGGGAATCCAGACTGGTGGAGTTTGGCCTCACCACTGGAATTAAGCAATTGGAGCGTCTGGACAAAGCAAAACCCACACGTCACACTAAACGACAGCTGGCAGTGTTACGAGGCCAACTTCGTGCACATCGGATGGGAAAGGCTGAACGAGTGCTCCTGGTGCTAAAACAATGCTATTATGAAGGGGGTAATAAAGTAGGCAGATTTTTAGCTCATACGCAAATGGGGAATGGGCGACGTCCCAGCTAGACAAACTCCAAATCTTCCATAATTATTACCAAATGCTATACTCTCAGGAAGAGCCGCCCACGGAGATGGTCAAATCCTACCTTGACGCCTGTGACTGGGAGCCCTTGCCCCCACGCCAAGAAGAACTCCTAGACAAGCAAATTACACTAGAAGAGCTGAAGACAGCAGTCAGGTCCCTTCCTCTGGGTAAAACCCAGGGCCCTGACGGCCTCCCCACATCTTTTTATCGGCTCTTCCTTCCGGAGCTGCAAGACCACCTAGTACACCTATTTAACTCCTTCTCCTGTGAGACAGGACTCACGCCCATGATGGCCTCGAACGAATTCTCCCTTATACAAAAGGCAGGGAAAGATCCGGTCTTGTGCTTCTCTTACCGTCCTATAGCCTTGCTCAACACGGACACAAAACTTTTCACTAAAATTCTGGCCCAGAGGCTGGAATCCTACCTTCCGGGCCTCATCGTCCCGGATCAAGTTGACTTTATCCTTCATATACAGGGTGCAGAAAATGTTCGTCGCCTAGCCCATCTGGTGGAAAAGGCACACCGCCACAGCATACTTGCATTTCTCCTTTCGCTAGACGCGGAGAAGGCCTATGATAGGGTCGACTGGTCCTTTCTCCGCACCATGCAAGTGAAGATTGGGCTGGGACCGGTCTTGCGCTCCAAAATAATGGGCTCGTATGTGGCACAGATGGCCAAAGTGTGGGTAAATGGACAGCTCACAAATCCTGTTACTATTCTGAGAGGCACACGACAGGGGTGCCCTTTGTCGCTCTTGTTGATTGTGCTAGCGGTGGAACCTCTCGCGATCACGATTCGGAACTCAGATGCAGTGAAGGTATCACCTTTGTGTGCCAACCGCACAAAATTGGCCTCTTCATGGACGATATACCCTCCTGATGGGAGAGGTGTGGCGCAGCGGCCAGGGCAACTGACTCTGGAGCGTAGGGCTCACGGTTCGATTCCCAGCTCCGGTGGCAGCTCAGCTCAGCACCATGTGACTCTGGGCAATAGCTCACTTAATCTCCCCGATGGCCCCCAGCGCCTTGAGACCCTTAGGGGTGAGTAGTTCACGCTTTACAAATACCGGATTGATTGATTGATTACACTCACTCGACCTGAAATCTCCCTCCCAGGTGTTGTGAATTGCCTCCAGGCTTATGAAGCAGTATCAGGTTTTCGGATTAATATGACCAAGTCTTCAGTGCTCAAATTGAACATTCCTACATAAGACCTCCTGTCCCTGCAACACCTGGCACCTTTTCAGTGATCCCAGGCGGCTATTAAATACTTGGGTCTTAACATCACCCCTACACTCTCCTCCTGGTCTCGGGGCAACTGGCCCCATTTACGCCATGCCATCTTGACCGATTTCCAGAGATGAAAGCCTTTACACATCTCCAGGTTGGGGCGCATAAATGTAGTGAAAATAAATGTATTGCCGTGGGTCCTCTATCTCTTTCAGGCTCTACCCACATTGATTCCACAGGATGATAGCTTCCCTTAAAGGGCTGCATAAAGACACTTTAACTTTTGGGCAGAGAGAGGGTTCAAAGACTGATCGTATGGATGGTTTGATCAATATGTATTGTGATCAATAATGAAATGTAATGTTTTTATCAGGTTATGAATGAAATATTGTTTTATGATATTTTAGGTAATTTCAATGGTTATTAAGATATGTTATTACTTCCCCAACATTTGTAATGAATTTTTGAAGTAGTTCTGTTTTATGTAATGTGATGTTTTTATTGTAATGATTTTAATTAATTGGACAATAAAGAACACTTGAAAATCACAGGATGACATCATGCTCCTCCAGCATGACATCCGGACCTTTGTCTGGACCGGCAAGCGCCCCCGGATAGCAAACGCATTGTTGATGCTACCGTGGGACAGGGGAGGTCTGGCATGCCCCAATCTTCTTGAATATTATTGGACTGCTCACTTGCAGTATATCTCTGAGTGGGTGGTCCGAGAGAGTGAGAAGCTCTGGTTCCACATTGACCGAGCGGTAGTGTGTCGACCATTATGGTACCTGGCATGGCTGCCCAAACACGCCCACCCACAAAGTGCATATATCGCCACCCCGACTTGGACGGTACTCGAAATCTGGGATAAAGTGGCCCTTAAAAAGGGTCTGACTACTTACCCCTCTCCACATACACCAATAGCACGCAATTCCGACTTTCGCCTTTATCATTCTGTCACTGGAGCGATGGGGATCAGACACTCCAAGACTTATTTACGGGGGATGACATGAAGTCCTTTGATCAGTGCAAAGTAGACTATCATCTCACGGCTGCAGTATTGCCAACTGCGACACTGGGTCTTACATCCGTAGGTATACCCGGCGGCCATTAGACCCTATACCCTCTTTAAGAAGCATGTCCGCAGCTATACTGGCTCGAAGGGCCTTATATCTAACACCTACCAGGTGCTCCAACACTTCACTCCAATATGCACCCATACCTACCAGTCAACATGGCAGGCCACTGTGCAGGTAGAGATATCACTCAAGCAATGGGAGACCCTGTGGCGTGATAAAACTAAAACTTACTGCAGTCTCTCTCTTAGGGAAACAGCTTATAAACTCATGTTTCAATGGTACAACACACCGGCCCGACTTTCTGTACTCTACCCGGGAACAACCCCTCTTTGCTGGCATTGCGGGGAAGAAAAGGGAGATTTCCAACATATCTGGTGGTCCTGCAAAGTAATAACGATGTATTGGAAGGAGATCTTGGGCCACGTTAAGGAGGTCATAGGATACACGCTCCCGTTCACATACCCCATGGTTATCTTGGGCATTAGACCCCCAGACCTGCAGGCTATGACTCATGCGGACTGGAAGTTTATAAGCTACCTGCTCCTAGCGGCGTGGCAGCTCATAGCACTCTTGTGGAAACAGACAACTCCTCCCGTCCTAGCGCAATTGTTTGCCCACTTTTGGCATATCTTAGCCATGGAACGGTTATCGCATAATCTGACAAAAACGGAGAAGAAATTTCAACGCTTGTGGAGGGCCCTCATCCAAGACCTTATGAGCATAGAGTTCATCTGTTTTAGCCCAGTAACGCTTCAAATGCTTCAGCTCTTTGAATAGGATTGCCATTCATGCCCTGTTTTGATAAGACAACCCCAATCAAGTAAAAAGGGGAGCTCAGTCCCGCACCTTGCACGTGACCCCATCACAGTGTCCCTGGCCCTCCCTACTGCAAGCCTTGACCTGTTCCTTTAATGTTTGTTATGGTTTTTCACTATTGTAAGAGAATGCATAAGCTTGCCTTTCTTGTTTTCTATATGTATGCACATCTACGCAATGCTGCCTATAGATTACTATATATATCGCAGACACTATCTCAGTGCAACAGACCATGTTTCATGCAGGTACGATGTAACATTATAGCATGGCATATGCTAGTGCAGACATTTTCTAAATGTATCGCTGAAACGCGGTCCGTACTGACTATCGCTGGTCTACACCAAAGTTGGCAATGTGCTATGAATGTAATGTTGATTGGATGTACAATAAATAGAATTTGAGTAAAAAAAGAGAGAGATGAGTCTCCGAATATTATACGCCGTATTACGCCCAGAAATAAAGCCAGCTTGATCAGTATGAATTAAATAGGGCATATGTGGTAAGAGTCTGTTCACCAGAACACGGCTTAGAATTGTATTATCTACATTGAGCATAAACAATGGCCTATAGGATCTAACATCCATTGAAGGACATCCAGATTTCAAAATAGGAATGACCAGCACCTCACATGTAGACACCAGCAGGTGTCCTGTCTTCCAAGATGTAGAATAGATTTCCACCAATCTAGTAGCCAATCCATTCTTGTATGTACCAAAGAACTCAACAGGCAAGCCATCTGCTCCAGGAACCTTACCACGCGCCATATTTTTTATGGCAGCTCTAATTTCTTGTGTAGTTACCCCCCCCCCAATCATTCACATCCTCACACAGGAGGACCCGCAGTTGGCTTTTTGATAAAAAAAATCCTCAATATCCTGAGGTGGTGTTCTAGGCGCTGGAGCATATCAATAAGTGTAATATTCACGGAAGCTAGCATTAATAGCAGCTTGATTATATAATGCTTCACCTGCAGCAGAATCAAGCTCTGGAATCAAAGATTCTAGTTTTTGGGGATTAATAAGCCATTTCAAAAGGGATTCTGCTTGAGCATGAGTCAAATATTCCTTATAATCAAAACAACGTAATTTTTCAAAATGGGCTGCCAGTAATTCCTTTGCCTCAAGCAGGGGATATTTAATAGCAGGATTACCAGGCCTATGTTGCTCAAGGCTTGTAAGTACCCTTTCCTGAGTTTCCACCTCACCAACTAAAGTTCTATGCACCCCAGCCACCTCTGCGATGTATCAGCCCCTGATCATGGTCTTAAATGCATTCCATTCACTCAAAGAGGATGTAGCTGTTCCAGAGTTTTCATTAAAGTAAGTAGCTATAGCCTCTTCAATATTATTTTTAAAAACTGAATCATCTAGAGCCTCTACCTTTAAATGCCAAATCGGAATACAAGGTGCTCACGCCCCCAATTCAAAGAGACTAACACAGGGTTGTGATCAGAAATAGTTCAGCACAGATAGTCAAAGAGATCCTTTTGTTACTTGCAGTTCATAACTTACAATCGTAATCTAGCATAGTGAGCTATGAACTGCCATCAAAGAGCTGCATGCAAACTACTTGGTACAGGTTCAAAAGCTATGACTTTCCCCCCCAGTCTTTCATTATCCTAATGCTGCTAAAATGGTTTTTTTTGGGGAGAAGTATATTCTTATTAGTAAATTCAACTCCAACCACTGTGTTAAGTTTTGAATCCTGAGTTTCTGCTTCTACAGGTCAAACACTCTTAAAAAATGCCTACCAGTATGGATAACATGTGAATCCTACACCTTGTATTCCCTTTTATCTTATGTAACATTTTCTATACACGGATTTACACAAGCATGATTTATTGTCTATGTATGTGTGTGTGTGATGTAAAGTGCTCCGGCACCCTCACTGGTATGAGAGGTGCTATAAAACAAATGAAATACATGTGAGAGAGGGGCTATCATGATTTGAGGAGCCCTGTAGGAGGGTGATAGTGAGGGAATCCTTGAAGGGCCCTAACAAAGATTGGTGTATCCCGGTGCACTGTAAGGTCATCATTTAATATGCTCTGCAAGCTAATACAATTGAATATATATTGAAAAATGTGTTGCAGAATGCACAATTTTTGCCATTTTCTCCCCAAATTTTCTTGGGTGGCTAGACCCCCCCCTTGTAGTGGTCAGTCTTGCTCGCTACTCACCGTGGGGGTGCTGTCTGGAAAAATTTGCCAGGGCTACATTGGGTTCCCAGCCCGACCCTGCCTATATGGAATGTAGTTATTTTTTCACGTCTGCTAGGGTACATGTTACACCTGTTACAGTCCCACTTGCAGACACTTGGCTGTGGTGCGAAAATGCTGTTTAAGTGCATTTGCCCCATTTTTACATAATAAAATAAACAGTACCTTCCAGTAAGGCCTAAATTGAGATGGTAATGTACAGTGTGCTAGACTAGCAGAAGGAGAGGAGTCGAAGCAGGGGTAGCAGTGGTATCCCACAAGTTAAACACTGTGGTGGTGCCAGAGAGGTAATGTGGGTAGCACATGTCATGATGAATGAATGAACAAATCTAGCTACAGTAGCGCATCAGGAACCTCTGATTATATACCGGTGCTTATGGGAAAGACAAGAGAAGGCAAGTGCACTGAGAGATTGATGGTGGCATTAAGGAGTCAGGGCACAGACTTGTGAAAAATTCACTTAACGCAGTTCAGCGCAAAAACTAAGGTTACTGTGCTGGGATGTGTGAAAGGGTAAGAGCAAAAATGCGCCATATCTACTACGATATGGTGCTATTTTCCTCTCTGCTTGCACTGGCCAATTTAGGCTGCCATGCACCAACATACACACCCTTGCTCTATATTGCATGTGAGGAATGATTTTTGTACTGGAAGGGGACCCTTCCTTTGCAAAAACTATCCATTAACACCTTTCCTACTTTGTATATGTGCTGTACAATGCAGCACATATGCAAAGTGGGACAAAAGAGGAGAAATGAAAGCATTTATTTTCGTCATACGTGCTTTGAGGAGGCATTAGATTTTGGCCCAAACCCCATCTACAAATATTTACAGATAGGAATTTGCATAAAAAACACATGGGTGTTTGCTTGGGAATGTCCATGTACCACCCATGGAATGCCCGTGTGATGCAAAGTAAAGCAAAGCAGTGCACAGCACAACTTTGCATTACTTTGAGAAACTATCCAACACAAATCCCGATTTGTGATGGAAAGTAAATCCAAAGATAACACTTTGTATCGGGTTTGCTTTACAAAACTAAAGGAAACACGGCGAAAAGGAGAGGATTACGTCACAGGAGGGAGGTTCAACTTTACTAAAGCCAGGCATAGGCAGAGTGGAGATGCCATATGGTATTCATCAATAAAGGCTAAACCACTACCAGTCGTGTGCCATAGTCTCAGTCTTTAGTAGTGAAAGAATATGTTGAATTCATTGCCAAGGATTACATCTCAAATTTCAGTCATGTGCTTACTTAGAGAACAGGTATTAAGAAGCGCACAGTGCAGGGAAGTGCTGTCCTTAAAGTTAGCAGAGGAAGGTAGAAGAGAAGATTTGTCCTGAACTGGCAAGGGTGACAGCATAGTAACTGGGATGATAAAAGGAGGTGTCTGTTTACTTTGCCTCCAATGAGGTGCTTTCCAAAGATGGAGAGTCTCTGTACATAGTGCATGGTTTTCCTGGCAGTGTGACAAGTCTTATGCCTAGCCGGTATGTGTACTGTACAGACAGGCTTGCCTCTGACACGCCTTCAGTATGTTACAAAGGGCCGTCACTGTCCTCGTATGCTATGCAACAATAGAAGATTAAATACGTGCATGGGCTTGTCAAAGGAGGAGGCGAGAATGGCTTCCTCCATCTTACAACAGTAGAAAAAGAGGCGTACCCTTGTGCTTTACCTATTATATTGAAACTGTGAAAATAGCTAATTCAGCCTCAATTCTGTCAAACTGAAGCTACTTACAATGCTCTCCATATGCCATAGTTATCTATACCGCTCAGAGCCGACTCTAGGGCGGTGCGACCAGTGCCACCGCACCGGGTGCCGACTTTGGGTGGGGGCACCCTATTTGCAAGTACACTATCGTTTTAAAAGGACCTGCTGCCATGTTCCTTGCCTCTAGCACTTTTCGGCAACAATAAAAATGTCAAGATAACTCCGGCGATTAATGTTCTTGCTGAAGAGAGATCGGAGTGTTGCGAAGTGGAAGTTTTGACTCATCATGAGGTAGCGCAGAGGGTTAATATGCCTGCTGCAAAGAATGCATACCATGCAGTGGGCTACTGCTTTTGTCAGAGAGATTATTTTGTTACTTTCAGTTTATAAGTTAAAATCCTAACATAGAATAGTGAGCCATTAACTGTCACCAAAGAGCTGCATGCAAACTGCAAAGTATAGATTAGAGCGTTATGACTTTTTCCCTGCCTTTCATTATCCTAATGTTGCAAAAAGGGTAGAACCTCCAACCTTGGTGTTACGTTTTTTAATTCGGAGTTTGTGCTTCTTCGGACCAAGCACTCTTAAACTATACTGCCTACCAGTATGGATGACATTTGACTCTTACACCTTGTAGTCCTCTGTCTTATGTAACATTTCCTATACACTGATTTATACATATATGATTGATTGTCTCTGTGTAATGTGTGTGTGATATAAAGTGATCTGACACCCTACACTGGTATGAGTGGCGCTATAAAACAAATTAAATGCATCAGTGAGAGAGTGGTTATGGAGACTTGAGGGGCACTGTTAAAAGGTGGTAGTGAGGGAATCCATGGCGGAGGTGGTCATTTTGGACGCCAACAAACATTGTCGCACTGGGCACCACCATCGCTAAAGCCGGCGCTGATAGTGCTATAAACTCATTCATCTAGTAAGCCAATTGCTAACTGAAGAGTTTCACGCTGTTTGGTTGGATCTTGAATTGTAGGTTGGCGAAAGCCAATATGAATGCATTAATGTAATTAACAATATTGGAGTGTACCTAAGAAATCCATCAAGATCCCACAGGTCTGGAACTAAGGCGACACAAGATTGTGAAGGACTTCCTCAGCAAACTTCATTAAGTTCTGTACAAAACATCTCACGTTTTGTGATGTTCAGCGAAATTTGCAACGCTTTGAAAATGATTTCCTGGACAAAAAACAGCAAATGAGGGTTTCACAGAATCCTCCTTCCTAACCCCCTTGTACTTATTACATCCCCCACTACAAAAGAGGATTTTTGCCAGAAAATCCCTCCACCGAAAACGTTTTCTGCTGGAATGACCTCTCGGTGGCAAAGTTTTGCGAATGTACCTAGGGGCTTATTTACAAGGCACTTGCGCCACTTTTGCGTCATTTTTAACATGGGAAAAGTGACACAAAAGTGGCGCAAGGGGCTTGTAAATCTGCCCCCTAGTTTGCCACTTTCAAAATCTTTCCTGGCAAATTACTCTGCATCATATTTTCAAAATCTCAGTGTAGGGTAGTAGCCATAGAGCACACAACCATGGGGAAGGCTGGCCATGGATGCAGCAGGAGGTGTGTTGTCTGGTGAGCGCCATGGACGGGCTGGAGGGGTTTTATACACCACCCTCACAAGACAGACACTGCGAGTGCCTGAAGTGATTGCTTATGTGGGTGGATACAGAGCCTGTCGGACACTTTTGTGAGTGGTTTACATACGTAAAAGAGAGGATAACAAGAGCGATTTTGGTTCTGACTGAAACGTAGGATTTCTTGATGGATGGGGAAGAATCTTCCATAATAGGACGTGCGGCATGGAGTTCCATAAAAGCCAAGAAAGTTAGGGTCATGGGTGTGGTCTAGGTCACTATCTTTAGTAACAAACTTAAATAGTGTGTGGGGACTGGATAATGCCCCAAAAGATCTTCAAAAAGAGTGCATGATTACTTCTAATGCACCCAATGATTATTGTAACATGCTAGGCAAATCATTTTTTTTTATAAAACTTGCCTGAGACAGGTTGTAGTAAATTCTCTCACTCGGACCCCTCTTCCAGTTATACAGTTACAAGAAGCAAATATAGAAATGGGGTTTGTGACTCCTACTCCTCTTTTTTGACCAAAAGCAAAGAAAAAGTTGATTACAATGTCTTGTGGCTCATGGCCTCCTGGCGGAGTCTGGCCACGCTACCATGAGCCTGGCTGCCATGATGACTCTTGCGCACGTTATTATTGGATGTTGTTCTTTCGCCCTCTGTTATTGCCAAGTTATTCTACAACAGTCTGCATATTCTGTTTCTCACCTTTTCTCCTGTTCCCTTTTGGGCTCAGTCTGAACAACAGTTACAAGGTCGAATAACAACTCCTGGTTCCTACTGATTTGGCCCGTCCTCGCACCTAGACATAACACTTGTACAGCTGCCATTGAGAAATTAGTGTGCTTTTAATAATGCGATCGCTTGCTCTAAGATAGCACTTGGAGACGACCTTTCCAGAGAGAAGAGCTGTGATTGTTTGCTGATGTAGTTTTGCATCAAGAGACTGAGGTATGGGGGTTCGTTAGTCAAAGCCCAAAGGTCTTCTATTATCATAATAAACTGGCTTCCAGCACGGGGAGGGTGGTAATGTTAGTTAGACATATCTCCACTGCTTTATGAGATGCTTTCCCGTTTGTATTCTATGGAGTAGTAACTATGCTGATTATATTGTTCTTATGTATTATGCTACTAGTACTGACACGTGTACTGTATCTTAGAGCACGTAAGTTGAAATAAACATTTTAACCTATACAGTGTCTCTTCATCGCATGTTGTGGACAGGTACGAAAGTGACGAAAGAGTGTTCTTGCCTCTGCGTGTCCTGAGAGAGAGATACCGTGTTCTGGGTTGTCTAAGCATTGGTACATTGGTGCCAATGGGACGCTAAGGCTAGTTGGGTTGGGGTTTTGGGTGCTAAGGTTTATGGTTGGCTCACCACTATATTCCGAGGTCCTATTATCCTGTGCATAGCTCTGTATGTGCAGAAACCCTATGACATGGTATCTCTCTCTCAGGACACGCAGAGGCAAGAACACTCTTTCGTCACTTTCGTACCTGTCCACAACATGCGTATGAAGAGACACTGTATAGGTTAAAATGTTTATTTCAACTTACGTGCTCATACCCATGTCATAGGGTTTCTGCACATACAGAGCTATGCACAGGATAATAGGACCTCGGAATATAGTGGTGAGCCAACCATAAACCTTAGCACCCAAAACCCCAACCCAACTAGCCTTAGCGTCCCATTGGCACCAATGTACCAATGCTTAGACAACCCAGAACACGGTATCTCTCTCTCAGGACACGCAGAGGCAAGAACACTCTTTCGTCACTTTCGTACCTGTCCACAACATGCGTATGAAGAGACACTGTATAGGTTAAAATGTTTATTTCAACTTACGTGCTCTAAGATACAGTACACGTGTCAGTACTAGTAGCATAATACATAAGAACAATATAATCAGCATAGTTACTACTCCATAGAATACAAACGGGAAAGCATCTCATAAAGCAGTGGAGATATGTCTAACTAACATTACCACCCTCCCCGTGCTGGAAGCCAGTTTATTATGATAATAGAAGACCTTTGGGCTTTGACTAACGAACCCCCATACCTCAGTCTCTTGATGCAAAACTACATCAGCAAACAATCACAGCTCTTCTCTCTGGAAAGGTCGTCTCCAAGTGCTATCTTAGAGCAAGCGATCGCATTATTAAAAGCACACTAATTTCTCAATGGCAGCTGTACAAGTGTTATGTCTAGGTGCGAGGGACGGGCCAAATCAGTAGGAACCAGGGAGTTGTTATTCGACCTTGTAACTGTTGTTCAGACTGAGCCCAAAGGGAACAGGAGAAAAGGTGAGAAACAGAATATGCAGACTGTTGTAGAATAACTTGGCAATAACAGAGGGCGAAAGAACAACATCCAATAATAACGTGCGCAAGAGTCATCATGGCAGCCAGGCCTGCGGTAACGTGGCCAGACCCGCCAGGAGGCCATGAGCCACAAGACACCCTCCCCTGGACAGTCCATCGGCCAAAACGAAAATGAAGACAGAGTTCCAAACACCTGAGCAGAATTGAGGCGGTCTACTGACAACAAATGGCAAGGCAATCAATCCAAAAATGTGGAAGAGCAGAAAAACGCTATACCGTCCAACAGGACATCATTGGAATCGTCAAAAATGTAGACGCCATCCAGTCCAACAGGTCAAAGCTGCAGGAATGTTCTTCAAAGTATGGAGCATCCAAAAGCAATGCAGGACAGCTTGCGTGATATTCAATATAACTTTGTTGTAGGAGATCCTGAGCAGCCGCCCAGATATCCCATTGTGCCAAAATCCCCAGTGCAGCTGCACGCATCATAAAGCCAGCAGCGGAACAGTCCCGTTCATGGGCCTCTAAGGGACCCACCAACCGAACAAAATCCGGGACCGACAATGACGAATTGGATAGGCAATAATCCATGGTCCATGTAAACGGACAGCGGATGCAAGACATCACAGGTTGCACGCAAGTGAAATACGCAAGCGAAAGGAAAGGGTGTAGGACACACTGATAGTCGCCAAGGGCAGAACATCGAAGCCCACCAGAAGTCGCTCACGGAGCAGCTGGAGGCGTTCGGGATCGAGAAGGGCCCAGTGGAGTGCAGCCATTGCGCAGAAAACAGACCAACAGCAAGACGCCGGCCGCCAAAGCGAGGATTAATGGGAATCCACCAAAGACGCTAGAAAAAATAGAATGAATGAATGCCGGTATCACACCGAAAATAGTTTGAAAGGTGGACACGAGGCCGGACCCCACAACCTTAAAAAGTGCACCAGACCCTCAGTGTTTGATGCGTTAAAAATACGATGAATTAACTCCCCAAAATGTTGGGGGAGGTCAGTGTTCAAAAGGGCCTGTATTTCACTGTGGGTGCTCGCCACCTGGAGAATGAATGTCTCCCGGGCGGATGTGAGCATAACCTCCTCATTCAATAAAAGGGCCTTTATTCTGCTCAACTTATTGAAATCTGCCTCCATGGTTGGAATGGAAGGCCAAATAGAGCTATCAACGATGTCGTGAGGGGGAGGAAAAAGCACATTCTTGCAGCAGACAACTCTGTGCGAGACTGTAACAATATACGGAATGCCAGCCTGTAGGCCACAACAGTCTTCGTTATTTAAAAGCAAATAACTACCGTTGGTAAGCAAAGTAAAAGTAGGAGAAATAGCAGGAGCAGGAATACCCTTCAGGACACATGCAAGATTTGGAACTGAAACGCTACAAGCCCCGTGCAATTTAATATGTTTACAAATAAGCGAATGACCCACAGTTGAATCACAAGACTCCCCGTGAGAAATACCTCCTTGCCGTCTTTAAGGCATTTATACATGAAAGGCAAGGACCAAAGTTCATGCAGGAAAGCACCACCCAAAGGCTGGAAACGGCCTACAGGATAATGCTTCATGCACGAACTGAACTCAAATAGGGAAAAAGGTAAAGCTATAACCCCATGAACTAGCCACACCGCAGAATCTAGTTCTGCTACAGAGAATAGTAAAGGATCCACTTTTTCAATATGTAACAAAGTGTAGGATGCATCTTTCATGGACATGAACTGCTGTTTGTCAGTCAAATTAAAAGGCAGAAAGAGGGCAGTGGTGTTTAACAAATTCCAGGAACTTTACCCAACTTAAGTGTTTGCAAAGTCCATGCAAACTGCATCACTGAACGTAACTGATTCTGACCATGATACAACATAGAGACATCATCTTGTACAATATCAACAACAGAGGATACAATATTGTCTAATGTGTAAATGCGGGAAGACAGGGTATTTATACTATTGTCAACAACAGCAAGCACCTTTTCCAAATTGGCTTGGTCTATTTCCCTAAGACGGGAAGCAGCTTCCATTTGTGACAGTTTCCAGAGCTCATTATATGCCTTATAAATGAATCTCTTCGGTCGGGGACCACGAGGTCCCAAGATAAAGTCAGATAAGTCAATAGTGCCTGATAGGAGGGATAAATGGGTCTTAACAGAGTCTAAGGACGAATGTTGTAACCATTGTTTACATAATTTACCAACCGAATACGTGGTCACAGTACGAGTTTCAGTAAATCTTGGATCAGGCTTGTCCTGTATGTAACCAGGAACTGTACCATGAAAACGAAGTTGGCATGCATTAGATGATATGGGCCATGCCAACCAGGGTGACTGTATCAGTGCAGTAACGTTAAAGGAATTGTTCTGAAACTGAGCCTGTAACGCCATAAGGGACATATTAAAATGCAAACTATCATTTGGCAGACTCGACAAGGATGGGATGGTTGGCGCATTTAGTTGTTTAACGGTAGCCAACCCCCAACACGTGGTCTGATAAATGGAAGCATTTAGAAATAGAATTTGGGCTGGGATAAGGCAAGCGCGGTGCAGGGCCTCAGTGCCTTGCACCTGCCATGGCTCGAACCCCAAATTGATTTTAAATCCACTGTGTCTTTCCAATATTCATAACCACCCACCGCCAAGGCGCTCAAAAAGGAACCCGAATATAATAATTTAGTGTGGGTCAACATTATTTTTGAGTCAATGGAGTTTTTAATTTAAAATAATATGACCCAGGGTTCGATCGATTAAAATCAGTAAAATAGGTGAATTTATTTCGAAGAGTTTGGGAACTACCTGGTACGGGGTTTGGGCAGTGTTCCCATTGGGTGTAAGTAGCAGGGCTACGTAGTGCACTTGGCTTGTGGAGAAAATGATTTCCCCAATGTTGGTAACAATACAAATCGGCATAATTCGCAGAATTCATATACAAGTCTTCAGCATTAAAAGAGGCATAATATTTTAAATCAGCAAACAATGCTTCAACTGCATGCACATCCCAATCATCAGAATGAATATTACTTTTTACTACATCACCCATCGAGACTCGAAGGACATTTGGTACATTAATAATTTCTGTCGGGCCATGTATTTGAAAGTTTACCGCATCCCATACTATGCCATCAGCAACTGGAAACGCTGAAATGTTCACAAATGTGTGGTCACGCTTCATGATGTGTGAAGAGGAATGTGGAGCCAATGTTCCAGCAACACTGTTCACAGCAGAGCGTTCAGGTAAATAGTGACCATTGATGAGTAGAAAAACACTGTGACAAAGCCAATGGACATGAACAAAAAACCAAGAAAAGTACCATCCAAATGTATGTCCAAGGTGGAATCAAAAATTGTCTCTAAACCATAATACAAAAAGACTAAACTTGGACGGGACTTGTGATGAATTGGATTCCGAGTCAAAAGAATAACGTGTCGGGCTCAGTGGCGTTGTTGGTTGGTGTGCCACCGACTCTGTGGTGGGATAAGTATATTCGTCCTCATCTATGCAGGGTGATGCAGGGGGTTCAAATATATTTTCAGGCAAATCAACCATCTCCATGGTAACGTCAGTGATTGTTCGTGCAGGCGTACCTCGAACGCTTGTCCGATAAATGGCAGGACAAGAGACCGCTGGTGTGACACTATTTAAGATCGGCCACATGTTGTAGCTTGACATTTTCCACTGAGATGTATCTGTTTTCCTTGCGACCGGGAAGCGGTGGTAGGATGACTGTACGTGTTCCCTTCAAGCCCAGTACTGGAACCGGTGCACGAAAAGAGGGGCCAAATTCTTTTTGTTCTCCACCTTTTCTCGTACCAGGTCGCCAATCTTCGGAAGCCAGCCGGCTACCGGAATCTGCACCGCAGGGTCTGTGGCTGAAGGTAAATGTGCAATCGCTAGTTTGTCTCGGGCTTCTTGTAAGTCCTGTAACATAGTAGAATGATTATCTACATCGAACTTGGCGGATTGCGCCGCCATGTCTAGACCATCAAAGTCAGGCACAAACATTCGTATGCCAAAGAGCATTTCGTAAGGAGTCCGCCCACCCAGAGGCCTTCTAGGGAGATTATTAAGTGCACGTTGAACAGTATACAAGTGGGCCAGCCAGTTCCTGCCAGTACCTATAACTCTGGCTGTCAAGGATTGCTTTAAGTCACGGTTCATTCGTTCAACGATAGAGTTGCCCTCAGGCCTATACGGAGACGAAAATTTCACCCGCACCCCTAAGGAGCCCATTGCGTCCTTGTAAGCCTTAGAGGCAAACGCCGGACCTTGGTCAGAATGGAAGGTGCCGCATGCAAAAATTCCCACAAAGACTCGCAAATCCCTAATGACATTTCGTGCGTCAGCACTCCGTTGTGGCCAGACCCAGATGAACCGTGTGCACGAGTCCACTGCCACTAAGATATATTTATAGGCAGTGTCTGAAGAAAATGGACCGCAGTGATCCAAGTAAACACACCCAAAGGGTCTGTTCGAAATTGCAAGCGAGGTCTGCGGTGGTCTTGTAACTGTTGAAGGCTTGATCTGTTGACAAACGTCACAGGAAAGCACATAAGTACGTGTATCTTTGTATAAACCACGCCACCAGTAACGCTGCTGCAAGATGGAAATTGTAGCAGACACACCAGCGTGTGCCGAAGCTATGCCTTCGTGTGCCGCTGCCATCAAGGAAAGTCTGCGGTCCGCGTTGGGGATCAGCCGAACCCCAACGTTAGGTATTGTTACATAAGGAGCCTGATCGGGACCTATCTGGTAAGAATATTTAGAAGGAAACCTCTAGGGTAATTCACTCCTTCTTTTGTTGCAGCAATAGCTGCCAAGATATCAGTGTCTATTTTAGACATGGATCTAGTAACTGCTGCTACTGAACACGTGAGTACTGCTGATCTGGCAGCTTCATCTGCCAGACTGTTACCAACAGCGTGTGCACCCACTCGTTGATGGCCTAGGGTGTGAACCACCTGTGTGAGTGGCAGACGTCTTTGTAAATCTGCCACCCTAACCCAAAGCATTTTATGCTTGATTGTGTTGCCTTTAGCGTCTCTATAGTCGTTTTGCGACCAAAAGAACAGATTGTCATTGTATGATTGAACACAGTAGTAAGAATCGCACACGATTAAAGTGGTCACATCAGGATTTACGAACTCAAGTGCAAGCACCAAAGCACGCAACTCGGCCAATTGTGCGGTACTATCCCCGAGTGCCTGCGTATGCACCACAGTGGATTTGAACTTTCCGTTCACAAACGTACCTGCAACAATAGCACATGCGGCTGAATAAGCATGCTTGGACCCCGTGGCCGGTTGTGCCGAGCCATCGGTGTAGATCACACAGTCGTAATCCTCAAGCGGCAATAAGGACAAAGGAGGAGGATGAATAAATTCATACTGTAAAAACTCCTGAGTCTGAAGAGAAGAGTCGAAAATGAAAGTGACATCCGGAGACGTCAAAGATGTTGCCCATTGAATCCAACGGGGTGCAATGCTTTAGAGTTCGGAACACTTGCTTTAGTCACTGCCTCTAGGGCAGGATAGGGTGTCACCACCAGAATGCGTTTTCCCTGTGCCAGTGCGCGCTCCTTCAGGATCGCCATTTGCACTGCTGTTAGCACTTTCTCCACAGATGAGAACCGCATTTCTGCTGAGGTGTATAGATGTGACTTGTATGCGATAGGTACTGTATCACCTTCATTAAAGGTTAAATACGTGAAACCCACTGCCCCTGGAATGATTCTAATCACCAAGTTTGTGTGGTTATCACGCGTTAAAAGGTATCTAGACTCAAGAAGGTCTGTCTGCAGAGATTGCAGAATGGAGGTATGCTCCGGAAGCCAAGAAGACTTCGAAAAGGTAGGCTGTATCAAGGCATACAGTGGCTTGATACGCTGGGCATATTCGGGGAATGTATGTACGTCCGAAGTTCAGAAAACCCAGCAAAGACTGAAGCTTCTTCAGATTAGTAGGAGGGCACAGAAGTGCACATTTCTCCAGAAAATGGGAGGCTAAACCCTTACCTTCATTGTTGAGCTCATAGCCCAAGAACAAAACGGTAAATTCAGCAATATGGGATTTGGCAAAGTTAATTTTGTATCCCTGAACCGCAAATTCGAGAATAATGCGGTCCACTCGGGTCAGATGCGGAAACAATTCATCGTCTGTCAGATAAATGTCATCCACATACGAACAGGCGTCTGGATCTATGCCGTCTAACAAAGAGACAACACGAGCGGCAAACACTCCTGGACTATTTTTGTACCCCATAGGAAGACGCCTGAATTTGAACATTTTACCACCGGAAGTAAAGGCACACCATTGGCCACTCTCCGGGGCTAAGTTGTGCGTGTAGAATCCATTTGAAAGGTCAAGAGTCGTTTTGTATTTTTACGAACAAGACTGTCTACTGAGCGCAGAACTATGGGTATTTTTGCACCGCAAAGGTCCGACAATGAGAGTTCAAATGCCGGTAATCCAATACTAAGCGGTACGATCCATCGGGTTTAGAAACCGCGAAAAGGGGATTGTTCATAGGTGATACGCAGGGTTCAATTACTCCCTGATATTCCAACTGTGTCAGAATTTTGGAAACTGGGCCTTTTGCTTCACGTTTTATGGGATATTGGGGTTGTGGCTGTGGCAACGATCGCAAAGGTATTTCATGGGGGGGAGATTCTTCGTCCCAACCCACGTGATTGCGGAATAACGCTGGAGCCAGGGACACAGCCCATTCTGCTGCAAGAGCCTTTGCTTTGTCCTTTGGGACATGTCTAGAAAAGCTCGGAAGGATTACCTCCTCCCTTTACGCGCAGTAAGTACGAATGGGGGTGGCCAATCCGCCTCTGCCAATAAAATATCATATGAAGAGGTCAGATTTTCCCAAAAATCCCTTTAATTACACGCTGTATATCACCTTCAATTTGGAGGACTATATTAAATAGTCTGTCAGGGGTGCCACTCTGGTGTCTGCTGTTTCAACAGTAATGAATGTTTCAGTTGCTGTCGCCTCCATATGAGGACGTAGCGCCTCTCGCACTATGGTTACTTCCTCGGCGCTGTCTAGGAGGGTTACTGCCCACGTCCAATTCAGGAGTCTCGTTCTCACCGTCTGTGGCATATTTCGCTGTTACAGCGGCAACTTTCTTCTTCTGAAATTGGGGTCGAAAACGTTGAGCGTCTTCTTCTTTTCCTCTGACCTGTTGTCGAGTCTGGTCTCGTCCCTGTGGGGCCTCACGGGCCCTTCCTCTATCCTGGCGGTCTCCTCCACCGGCCTGTGACGAAGTCTGTGCCTGTAAAGAACGAGGAGAACGCGTATCAGGGATCTGAAACCTATCCGGAGACTTAATTCTCGCTCTATCGCGTAAATCATAAGTACGTTCAGAAGAAACTGAAACCGGGGATGCGCCTCGCGATCCCGGCTTTGTCTGTTGCTTACCCTGTTTTTCAGCCTCCAGCTCTTTTTAGTGAAGACTGGTTTCTCATCCTTCTCAGATTGAGATTTGGTTTGTTGCTGTTGTGGTTGCGATTGTGTTTGCTGTTTTGCAAAGGCTTGTTACCCAGGCTGTTTCTACCAATAGTTTTGTAAGCCTGGGTAATAATTTTCGGTAATTCGCGAGGCTTGTCCAATTCTGGGACTAGAGCCAAAGCGTTCGCTACTGAAAGTTCACTGCATCGCCCTTGACATTTGCAAGGATCAGTTCAGCTACTACTTCAAACACTCCCACTAGTCTCATCCCTAATTCCACAGCCGCTTCAGGGCCGTGTTCATCCTGTACTTTTTTAATTACAGAGGGGAGAACTGTCATGGAAGGCGTACCAAAACATTTAGAATATACTGCTGCGAATACCCTACCCCAGTTGTCACATGCTGTCAACTCGGGAATTAAGTCTTTTGGCAAACTAATCGTCAAAATACGATGTTTATCCACTGGAGTTGTATGTGGAAAAACTGCCTCCAACTGATCAAACTTTTCTGCAAGCC
This sequence comes from Calotriton arnoldi, assembly GCA_963921515.1. NCBI lineage: Eukaryota > Metazoa > Chordata > Amphibia > Caudata > Salamandridae > Calotriton > Calotriton arnoldi. The sequence goes on from CAWUFW010016427.1 coordinate 63,055, forward strand.
AATAAGGAAAATCATCCTTATTTTGTGGCCGTTTGCCCATCACAGAATTCACCATGACAGGACTTATGGTTACTCCGCCTGCAGCAGCTGGTTGGCCAGGCACTCCAGGAGCGGCTCCATGGATGCTGCCTGTAACATATCGCACTAACGCTCGATGCACTTGCACCAAGGCCGCATACATAGTGCGCAGTTCCGCGACTGGTATTGTCATGTAAAGCGGATGTGGGGTGTACCCGGCCAAAACAGGCCAAGTGGCCCCCGCTATAGATAAGGGGCCTAAACGAACCGTGGTAGTCGGTTGTGGGAGGGCGCCATTAAACCAAACACGGTGCTGCCAAGCCGTGAGCGGTACTTCAAGATTAGTATAAGGTCTATAGACAGCAGGAACAGCGGTGGGTTCATATGCATGGAACAGATTATCGTTCGCATCCAACGCTGCGAAAAGTGATCCAAGAGTAGAACACTTCAAAGTGGAAAGCCGGGTCGGCTTGAACCACAAAGACTAGGTCAACTCCCGCGTCTGGCACTCCATATATCCGTAAGTGGTCACGGAGTGCTGTGCGGCTATGCGCCGCTATGTCTATACCCGCCATTCCGAACGGGACTTTTCAACAATCTTACACAAGGCAGCACAAAAGGGTTTTCTAAGAAACCTTTTAATAACATCAAGCTTGAAAGAACCTACAAAATCTGCAATATAGGAGGTATCGCCGTCACACACGCTTCCGGAAGCGTACGTGAGGGGTTTGTGGACAAGCACAAGTACTACTCAAGCGTCTCGCTAGTAAGCTGCCCCACTCGTTGGTCGCGCCATGTCATAGGGTTTCTGCACATACAGAGCTATGCACAGGATAATAGGACCTCGGAATATAGTGGTGAGCCAACCATAAACCTTAGCACCCAAAACCCCAACCCAACTAGCCTTAGCGTCCCATTGGCACCAATGTACCAATGCTTAGACAACCCAGAACACGGTATCTCTCTCTCAGGACACGCAGAGGCAAGAACACTCTTTCGTCACTTTCGTACCTGTCCACAACATGCGTATGAAGAGACACTGTATAGGTTAAAATGTTTATTTCAACTTACGTGCTCTAAGATACAGTACACGTGTCAGTACTAGTAGCATAATACATAAGAACAATATAATCAGCATAGTTACTACTCCATAGAATACAAACGGGGAAAGCATCTCATAAAGCAGTGGAGATATGTCTAACTAACATTACCACCCTCCCCGTGCTGGAAGCCAGTTTATTATGATAATAGAAGACCTTTGGGCTTTGACTAACGAACCCCCATACCTCAGTCTCTTGATGCAAAACTACATCAGCAAACAATCACAGCTCTTCTCTCTGGAAAGGTCGTCTCCAAGTGCTATCTTAGAGCAAGCGATCGCATTATTAAAAGCACACTAATTTCTCAATGGCAGCTGTACAAGTGTTATGTCTAGGTGCGAGGACGGGCCAAATCAGTAGGAACCAGGGAGTTGTTATTCGACCTTGTAACTGTTGTTCAGACTGAGCCCAAAAGGGAACAGGAGAAAAGATGAGAAACAGAATATGCAGACTGTTGTAGAATAACTTGGCAATAACAGAGGGCGAAAGAACAACATCCAATAATAACGTGCGCAAGAGTCATCATGGCAGCCAGGCCTGCGGTAACGTGGCCAGACCCGCCAGGCGGCCATGAGCCACAAGACAACAATAAATAAGTAGTTTATAAGGTCTGTCTTGCCTGGGTATCTCTGATTGTAAGTAGTGAATGTATTGATGCCTGTGTGTGGTCTTTACGAATAGCTTGATTATGCATGGTGCTTCTGTCAATGTGATGAAAGTGATTAACGTATGTCAATAGTGCAAGTGGGCATTGTATAATTGACATGCCTGTACATTCTGTTTGTAAACAACTGAGTGTAAATGATGTGTTCATTGATGTCTGCTTGTGGTCTTTACAAATGGCTTGATTATGCATGAAGCATGTATAAATGATGAAAAGGTAAATAACGTATGTGAATGGTACAAGTGTGCATTACATAAATGACATGACTGTACATTGTATTCGTAAACATCTGAGTGTAAACGGTGTGTGTAAATGGGATTTATAAGATTATATGAGTGTCGATGGTACAGTTGTCCATGGTGATCATACAATCTGTGAATGGAGAATGTGACAACCTTGTATGCATCATTTGTTTGAATATAAGCATGAGTTTGTGTGAAAACGGTATGTGAGTAGTGACTTATGAGTCAATGGTGTGGGTGATGTCTAAGTGAGCGAGTGACTGAGTGTGCATGAGTGTGCGTGTGTGTGCATGTTTTATGTGTTTAGTTTTGTGTAGGTGAATTCACGTGTGAGAGTATCGCATGTCTGCACTTCCAACCTTTCTTTTTCTCCACATTTGACTGAGACCACCATCTGTATAGAGCTCTGTCTGTAGTGAGTCTTCTTTCATCACAAGCCTGTCAGTGCTACAGCAGTTTGAGCTCTCTGCAGCTGTGCTTTTCATTGCTGCGGAGCTCTTAACTTTCCACAGCAGCGCCCTATCAGTGCTGTGGGACTATCAGTTCTATAGAGCTCCAGCAATGTTGGCTCCTGCACCAGTGCAGTGGAGCTCCAATGTTGTCTATCCAGCAGTGCCCTGTCACTGACATAGACCATCAGCATCATCTCTGAACAGGGCCCTCTGGGTGTTGCAGTCTCCAGTAAGGCCCTCATTCTCTAGAAGTGCACTGCTTCTTCTCCAGCATACCCTGCCAGTGCTGTAGAGCTCCAGCACTGTATGTCTCTCCAGCAGTGCACTGTCACCGACGTAGACCATCAGCATCATCTCTGAACAGGGCCCTCTGGGTGTTGCAGTCTCCAGTAAGGCCCTCATTCTCTAGAAGTGCACTGCTTCTTCTCCAGCATACCCTGCCAGTGCTGTAGAGCTCCAGCACTGTATGTCTCTCCAGCAGTGCACTGTCACCGACGTAGACCATCAGCATCATCTCTCAACAGTGCCCTCTGGGTGTTGCAGTCTCCGGTAAGGCCCTCATTCTCTAGATGTGCACTGCTCTTCTATTGAGCTCCAGCATTATCCTTCTCCAGCATACCCTGCCAGTGCTGTAGAGCTCCAGCATTGTATGTCTCTCCCAAAGAGTGTGAGTTAACCTTTCGCACTGTACCAGGGATGTGGATCCCCCGCATTAGTCTGTCTGCAGCAGTGCATGTCTGTGCTGTGGCAGTGCACTTCCAATGGTGTTGAGCTACAGCACCATCTCTCTCCAGCAGTGACCTGTACGTGCTTTAGAGGGCCAGCAGTGTTATTTCTCTCCATCAGTGCTGTGTCAGTGCTTTAGAGCTATCAAAAGGTTCAGTATTATATTATCATTGATGTAGAACCCCTGCCTTGTCAAATGTAGGTCGTGCTTAAAGAGAGCTTTAGCTGTTTGTTGGCAAACAGGCCTATTGTATCCAATAAAGCCATGGGGCCTCATTACAAGTGATCTGTGAAATTGCGATCACCTGTTTTCACAAGGATAACAATTATAAGCAGTGTGATGTTTATTACACCCACTAATTACCAGGTGTGACAAGGTTCATGCCCTATATTAAATTTCAGCAGGTCACACCTGCTGCACTGTAAAAGGAGAAAAGGTCTGCTTTATTACAGAGACTCACTGATGTTGGTGCAATTAGCACCAAAATTCACATGGTCTTTCCCTTTAAAGTGAAAATACCTGATAAATTCCAAGTCCACAGGTAATGGTTTTAATGAGGTTTGTTAGATACCACCTATTCCTTCAGGGCACACATAATTTGACACTTCGACTGGAATGGGTGTCAACTCATTGCTCATGATTAAATGGTTTTCTTGTCCAAATAGTTCACTATTCATGATTCGACGGTTTACCTCCCTATTCTTGTGTTTGTCCTATCCAAGGAGAATTTTGGTCTCACTGTGTTTTGATTGGATGACTAGTATCAATCTACTGCTGATGGCACATCTTGCATTGCAGTGCACGCTGGGATATTGTGTCCCTTCTCTGCCTTGCTCCTTTCCAACCCCCACTGTCTTCATTAAAATATTAGACCTCCCCCAAACCCATCTTATTTCTTCAGCCCCCTTCTGCTTCAAGCACCGCCAGTCACAGAACCTGTAGAGAGATACCTTAAAATGGTTTGAACTATTCCAAGATGGCCACTCATGCATGCAAATGGTTTCATAAAACGCATTCCAAGATCGCAGCGGCACATGTTTGTACAACGGCAAAAGGACATTCCCATAATCCAGCCATGTGTTTATAACTGCCCTATGTGTGATAAATAGCAAAGGCAGAATTTTTCTTAAAGTTGTTTAGGTGGTTAAAACAGATAGCAACCATAGCACCCAGCTGAGCATTGACAGTAAAATATCTAAATCATAAAAAAATGATTTTTCAAAACGTTCTAACAGGATAAAGTCGAGTTGATTTTCCTTTCAGTCAAAGACGAAGGGCTTTGTGATGGAAACTATTTTCTGACATCCAGGATTTGGTTTAATGAAGGATGTTCGGTAAGGCATATCCATCTACAAGTTTATTCTTGGGATCCAAGGTAAACTGAAGGGCGAATTAAACTGCATTCTGAATTTCCAAAAATGGAACAGCTTCTGAAACAAAAGAGAATCTGTGAATATTGTGAAGGCAAAAGAGCTCTAATGTACAAGAAAGTTAATTGTGATTGAAGATATCCTCTCTCTCTCTAATAATAATATATATATATAGTCACTTTACATGAAGAGAAAGGGGTTCATGGAGGGCTTGTCAGACTGGAAGCCTCCGCTGCCTCAGTCTGTTTGGTGGACCATCCATCTGGATCTCCATGAACCTCAGAGTGTGAAGATAACTTTATGTGATGTTCTAATGAAGGAATTCACTTTAATGTAGGCTTAGAAACGGTGCTTCCAGATTACGGGTGAAGTATCCTTAATGTGGTTCTGGAGATTTCTTAAAAAGTCCCATCAACTGTGTCTCCTTTAATTTACGTATGCTCACCTATTTACTGTCGAAATTGTGTGTTGGAAAGGTCAGTTAGAAAAAGGATTGTTAGTGGAGTGGAAGCTTTTTCTTACTAGAAACTGAAATCAATTAATCAATCAATTGGCATTTGTAGAGCGCGGCACTGTCACCGCTAGAGGTATCTGGGCACTGGGGTGTGAGGTCTCCGTCGAAAAGTCAGGACTTGAGGAAGCAACGGGAAGAGGGAAGAAACGAGTAGAAAAAGGCAAAACAGAGGGCAGAAAAAAGAGAGGGTGGAAAAACGAACAGAAAAGGCAAAACAGAGCAAGAAACCAGCAGAGGAGGCACAAACAGAGGGCAGCAGGTAGACAGGCAGCAGAGGGTGGCAGACTGAGTGCAAGCTGAACAGGAGAACTGTCGCAGGGGGAGCTGGCACAAGGAAATCCCCCAGTAAAATCAAGCTGGGTTATCTAGTGATAATGTCAAGACTGCCTTGAATACTTTAGTGTCCAAACTGGTATCCTGTAGCAGACCATTCAGACCAATGTTGATTTTGGAGATGCAGAACTGGAAAAAGAAGGCAATCACATCCTAAGCAAGGATCTGTAGAGATGAGTGGATCCTAGTGAAAGAGTTGATGTAAATCATCACCACCCTACCTCTGCTCCCCGGAGGCTTGCGTTGTTCCAGAATATAATAGCCTGCACTGACTGTCTAGGAACAGAATGCCTGCTAGTTCTTGGCCAAGTTTTACTCCAGACCTGATATTTAAGAGGCAGCCAGCTACTGTATGTATTGCATGTACCTGGATAGATTGCATGTGTACAGCGTAAGACAGACCCTTCACAATGGTGCATGTCATTTGCATGCTAAAGAATGCACTAAATGCATTGTGCTCACATGTACCTCGACAGAATACTGGGAATTGTGGTATGCAATCCATGCAACAAGGTGGTAGTCCCCAGATGCTGGATGGGGACGAGTAGGCCTTTGGATCTGAATCACGCCAATTATGGAGGAAAGTGCCTTTGGTACCGTGCAGTGCACATTATCAGTAGTAGATCTGCCTGGTGAAAGCACGCATATACAAGTTAGTGCTGGCTGATTCCATCATATATTCCCAGCATGAGGATGCTTATATGAAGCGTCGTAGTTCCCACTCTACCACCATGGAATGCTGAAGACTGTGGCCTCCACATTCATTCAGAGAATGGTGTTGATGGGCAGATCTTCTGATGTGAAACAGGTGGATCATCGAGGGCACAACCTTTAATGTACTATAGCATTAGAGCCCGACCTAGCGGGCTCTACTGGCCATTAAAGGCCCGCTCCAGCGTTAAAGGCCTGAGCCGAAGGCGAGGGCCTTTCACAAGGGAGCAGGCCTTTAGTGGCCGGTGGAGCCTGCTAGGAGGGCTCTAAGGCTATTAGAACATTTGGTCCCTAGAGGGCAGAATGTTCTAATAACTAAAAACAAAGGCCTCTCGGGGCCCGAGGGGGTTTAAATCCCCTCGGGCTCTGAGAGGCCTTTGTTCACAGCAGCAGCGGTGATATGAAAAGAACATTGGAATGTTGCTCTGCGAGCTTCTACCGGCCCGTAGAAGCCCGGAGCACTACATTGTATTCAATGGAGTGCTCCATATTCCAATGTTCTAATACAAGCTAAAAGCAATAGTTCTCCTTGTATCTTGTGGGTAGCATATGTAAGGATGGATGGGCCTCATTTTGCAATCACTGTTGATGTATCTGTTATTGCCCCTGTGTTTAATTATTATGAGAGTTCAGTTCAGCCATGGGAGTCAATACTGAGCAGCGGTGTACAAGAAGAAGTCCAACTAGGCACCCATTGTCCATTGGGATCCCATGTTTGACGGGGAGCTGCATGGATTCAGGGGTGTACAGCGCAATATATTCAAGCTTATCAGGACTGCAGAGAACCAGCCAAGGACATTGTTGGTCATACCCATGTGGAAGGAACGATTGCTAAGTAGAGGTTGGTAATCCAAAGCATTAAATGCCACTGATATAGCGAATAGGACCAGGAACCAGGGATTACATAAATCAGTGAGTTAGAACACATTATCCACTACTTGCAGGGTAACTGGCTCAGTGGACGATGAGACCAAAAGTCTAATTGTTATGCCTCAAGTATGGGGTCAAAATAAGTGTGACCATTCAGTCGGAGGGCTACTGTTCTTTCAAGAATCCTGATGAAGAAAGGAGATGGATGGTGGAATGGCAGATGGGAGTTAGCCTGGAACAAGGATGCCTTTTTAGCAGAGTCCGAAGATTTGGCCGGTTTTAGAAAAGCGGAAAAGGACTTTATTTTGATGGAAATATTAATGCTTCTTAGGTTGGTGTGCTTGCTGCTGGTGAGACCCATTTGATGAGAAAGGACTGAAAAAATGTAACTGTCATATGTTGTTGTTTGGAGGGATTGGAGAGGTGAAGTTATAGTAGGTTGAAAAGATGTGTAGTAAAGAAAAGTGAAGTGCGATGGTTTGTTCTGAATGATGAAGAGGTCTATGTTTTTGTGTATGATGTTCATATGTTAAGGAAAAACTGTTGATGTGGGTTTATTTCTCAATGGAATATCAAATGGTGGGTGAAGGGCTGGTTGGCAGAAGGTGGGTGAAGGGCTGGTTGGCATAGTCTTTACTTTGAAAAGTAATTAACTTTTTTTCTCAGCTTCAATAGTCCTGTTGTAATGATGTAAGTTGGCAGTGTGCATAGTATCTAAATGTAGATAGTTCTAAAGGATTGTGTGCTTTTGAGCAATATTAGATTTTTTGAGCGTTTAGAAACACACCAGGGCACAGATTTACCATGATTTTGTGTCAGGATTGCATCACTTTTGTTGTGCAGCCCGGACGCAAAATTATTTTGGCCATTTACTAAGCCATGCAAAGCCACTTTTGTGGTTTAGTAAATACAAAGTAACGCAAGGCAGCATTTAGCACTGCCTTGCGTTGCTTGGCAGCGGTAGGCAGTACATGGGTGGAGCATGGGCTTTCCCTTGCTGCGTGGCATTGCTTGAAATAATCGTAAATGTGCCCCTAATGTTCCAGTGTTTTCGGATTATACATTTGGAGCTGTTTTAGTATTGCAAGTATGAAGGAGCATGGGTTTGAGTTTAACTTTTTGTTTCTGATGGATTCACTGGTGGGGATAACAGATCTGAGAGTGGACTTCAGTGAGTCAAGGAGGATGTCTGCTTTATTGCTGAAGCGAGTATGGCCAGGGCGTGATCAAGGATTTCATGAGACATAAAGTGAGTCATCTGGAAATGTAGTGCATCCAGTTAAGACGCGAGTACAAGGCAGGTGAGAACGGGGGAAGATGAGAGGATAAGATCAAGGTTGTTACTAAGGATGGGGATGGTGAGACTATGAGGGAGGTTTAGCTGGGTATTGCTGTTTGTTGGCAACAGACCTATTGTATACAATAAAGATGGCCTGATTATAGGTGCCCTTTTAAACTGTGATCCTGCCCAAACACCTGTTTGTCAGGGATCACCATTATAAGCAGAGTGATATTTAATACACGCAGTGATTACCAGGTGCGAAAAAGATAATGCCTTAAATTACAATTCAAACACAATTCAGCAGATCGTACCTGCTGGAATGTAACAGGGAAAAATATCAGTTTTTTACAGAGGCTTGTGGATATTGGTGTGATTAGCACCAAAAGCCACATGTTATTCCCCATTAAGGGAAAATACCTGATAAATTCCAAGTCCTAGGGTGTTGGATTTAACCAGGTGCGTTAAATACCACCCATCCTCCAAGGCACTGATAATCTGGTCCTTCGAGTGGGCTGGGTGTCAACTCGTTGGTCTTGATTCAAAGGCTTTCTTGTTTATACTAGTCCATATCTTGATTTGATGTCTTTCCTCCCTATTTTTGTGTTTGTCCCATCCAAGGTGCATTTTGGTTTCACAGTGTTCTGATTGGATGACTTGTATAATTTCATCGCTGATGTCAAATCTTGGATTGTAGTGCATGATTGTTAGAAATGGGGGTCTCTAGTTGGCAAGGGCTTGCACCTTTGTCCAAGTAGGGACCCTTCTTCCTAGTCAGGATAAGGGAGTTACACTCCTAAAATAACCCCTGCTCACCCCCTTGGTAGCTTGGCACGAGCAGTCAGGCTTATCTTAGAGGCAGTGTGTAAAGCATTTGCACATAACCAACAGTAATACAGTGTAAGCACTACAAAAGGACACCACACCAGTTTAGAACAAGCATTTGCAATGCAATAGGTCTCGCAGTTACACAAGTTTAAGCTATTGGCATTGTAAATGAAAATACCTTTATTTATGTTTTAAAAACGAAAACAAAATAAAAGGCATTTATTATTTGCCAATGTCAATAAGCTGAAACTCGCGTAAATGCGAGACATATTGCATTGCAAATGCCACTGTAAGTTCTTGACTACACAGTAGGTCTTTTGCAACAAGACAGATTGTAGTGTCTGGTAGGCTCAGTCTGAATTTTTTTTTTAAATGTGTGTGTGTGTCTTTGAATATTACAAAACATGAGTTGTCAATTCAAAGTGAAAACTATACAGAATCTATTAACAGTAGTTAAGGTAGCTATGCATCCTCGACTCCTTCCCAACGATGCTGTCAGTAATTTTTCTTTTCCAGGTGTCTTTTTGTTGATTGTTAGTGGAAGGGAGACATTCACAAGCTGTATCACCATCAGCATATTTTTGCAGCTTCATTAATCTTGGTTTTATAAATGGGTGAAGTCGTATGAAAAATATATAGAAAGATAGAGATTCTTGAACAGTTATCTACGGAGTTGACTTCACTTTATTATTTACCTTTAATCCGATGGCAGCAACTCACAGACGGTTATGTACTCGAGATGTTTCCTCCACTGCCTCAAAGAGTAAGGATAGCACTTGTGAAGAATAGCGCTGTGTAAAGTGTGGTCTGTATGCGTGATGAGGGGGCGTGGAAAAAGTTCAGCAGGGGCGGTATTAAGCAGGGGGTGCCTGGTGCCCACTAGCTTCCGAACCTGCATGGCGTGGTTGCTGAGCTCGTCGCTGAGCAGGCAACGTGGACTCATGAAAGAGGTCGGGTAGCCCACGATCTTTTCGGCGTCTGACACCACTTTACTCCAGTGGGAAGCGGAGCCCTGGGATACGGAGAAAAAGCTGAGGCTGCAGCGACCTGTCAACCCTGGGAATAGCCCAGGCTGGAGCAGGCTAAGCCGAGACATGGCCGTAACGACCGAAGCTGCAGCTGAGAGAATGTCACCGCTCTTCTCCTCCGATCAGTGTTGTGGTGCCGCTGTGGATATTGGTGTCTTTGGAAAATAAAAGTTGGCTAATGGCTCCGCTGCAGATCCGATCTCGCTTTTGTCTGCTCCCAGCTGACTTTCTCTGTTGGAGAGGGGGTTTATTCCTCCTGTTTGGTTTGACCCTGTTTAATGTCACAGACTGGGCAAGGAACGCAACAGGGTTACTGCTCCAAATCCTAGAGATGCATATCATAGGAAACTCAGGTGCCTGCCATGGGAGCCGCCATCTTGGGAGAAGCGAAATACGGCAGAGTCGCAAAACAAGAGAGAGCAGCCAAAAGAAACTGACAGGTCTCTGCAAGCGTAGCGGAAAGCGTTAGTTTCAAGTCATTCTGGGTCACACGCTTTATCGTCCCACTCACTCTAGGCTTCACTCTCGTCAGCTTTGCGCTGCTCTCTGTCCTTTGTATGTTCTAGTATGGATTGGGCAAGATAGTATTAGTGCCCAACTTTGTATGTTTTTGTTCCTATGACAGAATCTCGATTTTCTACGCTAGTGTCTAGTGCGCGACGCTTTCAGCCAGTTGTAGGTTTTCAGCCAACAGCGCTGTTAACACTTGGATTTTTAAGCAAACGCGTGCATATCTCTTGTCCTGCGTGCGCGCAGACAGGAGGAGGGAGAGAGGGAGCGACCGCGCGTGCATATCTGTTGTCCTGTAGCGCCATTTAATGGAAGCAAAAGCTTTACTATCTCTTCTCCTGCGTGCGCGACAGACAGGAGGGAGGGAGAGAGGGAGCGACCGAGGCCGAGTGGTACGGCGTGCACATCTCCCTGTCCCCCGTACGCGCACATCTGTTGTCTCTTCTGCTAAGCCGTCAGATGTACGCGTGCACATGTCCTGTCTTCCATACGCGTGCACATGTCCTGTCTCCCTTTGGCTAAGAAACCGACAACAAAAGATCTCGCCAAGGCGAGCAGCGCATGCGCTCCGTCGCTAGGCGAGACCTAAAAATAGCCAATATTTTTATATACAAGACCAAAAACGAGAAGAATCCACAATACAGTACTTAAAAATCTACAGTTATCAAAATACGCTTTAGAAACAGTTCCTTGATGTCGATAGCTCCGTCCAGGGCTATCACGGTGTCGTGAGCAAACAAATCCAAACAGTTCAGGCTGGTCGCGGTGTCGCGGACCAGCTACGGTGTCGGGAAGACCCGCAAACAGTACCTGTTAGAGATGCAGGGTGCCGAGGCCCTTGAAGTCACTCGCGTTGCAGGTCGAGCTACTTTCTGTTGGGAGCGTCGGCAGGCATCGGGTGCTGTGGTGCGAAGTGCAGCGGTGCGGCGTGCGGTGCCCTCAGGTCGCGGTGCGAGCAGCGGCTCGGTGGCGGCGTCAGATGGCGTCGTCGGTGAGACCAGGATCGCGGTGCGAGGTGAAGGCGGTGCTCGTCACTGTGCTGGCAGGTCACGGTGCAAGCAGCGGCGTCGTCGTTGCTGAAGCGCTGTTGTCGGCTGACGAACGGGAGTCGATGGTGCCGGCGTCGGTAGGCCAAGGCTGCGGTGCGGGATGAGGGCATTGCGTCGTGTAACTTTACGAGCGGTGCCCTCGAACGACGGTGCAAGCAGCAGCGTCGATTTCGGCGTGGAGCGGCGGCGTCGGGGAGGCCAAGGCGTCGTCGCGAGGCGGTGATGAGTGCGGTGCCCACAGGTCGTGGTGCGAGCAACGGCTCGGTGGTGGCGTCAGCAGGCGTCGTTGGTGAGACCAGGGTCACGGTGCGGCATTGCGGCGGTGCTCTCTGCGGTGCCCAGGCTTCGGCATGAAGCGAGGCGGTGCGGAGTGCGGTGCCCACAGGTCGCGGTGCAAGCAGCGGCTCGTGGCGGCATCAGCAGGCATCGTCGGTGAGACCAGGGTCGCGGTGCAGCCTTGCGGCGGTGCCCTCTGCGGTGCCTTCAGGACACGGAGTCGGCAGCGGCGTCGTAGACTTCGTCGAGTTGCTTTTCTTCTGTTGCAGCACAAAACACACAGTCCCCAGTGCTGAGGGCAGAAGAGCTTGAAGTCTTTGCTGTTCCTGAGACTTCTTGAACAGGGGGCAAGCTCTACCTCCAAGCCCTTGGAGAAACTCACAAAAGTAGATTGCAGAAAGTTCAGTCCAGTCCTTTCACTGCCCAAGTCAGGAAGCAGCTACTGTAGGCCAACACAGCAAAGCACACAGCAAAGTGGTAGTCCCTCCTCACAGCTTCTCCAGCTCTTCTTCTTGGCAGTCTTCTTGATCCAAAAGAGTTCTAAAGTTCAGGGGTCTGGGCCCCAGTATTTGTATCCAAAATCCTTTGATCCTCTAGGCAGAGGGTGTCTGTGCCTAGCCAGAACCAGTTCTGCCTTCTCTGGTGTTATTTCCCGGCAGGGAGATGGAGACGGCATTGTCAGAGGCAGACCAGGCCCTTTGAGGTGCAAGAAAATCTCCTCCTCTTCCCCATCGCAGCCCAGGTCTATTCAGCCCTTTCCTGACCTACCTAGACTATCGGGAGCCACCCTTGCTTCCTAGCCATCTGTCGTCCAAAACCCAGGCAGGCAATCCACATTCCAGCAGAGGCACACGGGATGACTGAGCAAGAAAATACCTACTTCCTAAAAGTGGTATTTTCAAACACAGAATGTAAAAATCACCTTTACTAAAAGATGCATCGTTAGATGCTGAGTTCAGGCATACTAAATTTTATTTTCCCACCTAGTTCCCAGGGCCAGTTATGTTTATAAGATGTTATAAACAAACTTCCCATTCTGTCCTATGAGCAACAGGTAGCCTTGCGATAGTAAAAAACGAAATGGGCTGTAATTCACTATCTGGACATGCCACACACACCAGGGCATGTCCTACCTTTCACATACACTGCACCCTGCCCACAGGGGTACTTTGGGCCTACCTTAGGGGTGTCTGACATGTAAGAAAAGGGAAGGTTAGGGACTGGCCAGTGTGTGCACGGGCCAAGTCGACAAGTCGACATGACAGTTACAAACTGCGCGCAGACTCTGCAATGGCAGGTCTGAGGTACCTTTTCCGGGCTACTCACGTGGGTGGCACAATCTGTGCTGCAGGCCCATGCGTAGCATTTGGTTCCCAGGCCCTGGCACACTCAGTGCACTTTACTAGGGGCTGACAAGAAAACCAAACAGCCAATCATGGAAACACCAATCCATAACATACTTTACCACAGGAGCACTTGCACTGTACCACTGATCAGCAGTGCGAAAGTGCACAGAAACACTACGCCAGCAAAAGCAGAGTCAAAACCGGGAGGGTAGAAAGCAAAAACTCAGGGAAACACGCCAAAAGATGCCAAGTCTAACACATGTCCCTCCAGCTGAAAGTAGGGAGAACTACCCAACCTCCTGGGAGTTCTCTTCACTAAGGCAGAAGAACCTGGACAGACCATCTGCATTGGCGTGTTCTGTGCCAGAGACGGTGTTCCACCGTAAAGTCCATTCCCTGTAGGAGATGGACCACCTCAACAGTTTTGGATTCTCACCCTCATTTGAATTAACCACCTGAGGGGCCTGTGGTCTGTCTGAACCCGAAGTGAGTCCCAAACAGGTAGGGCCTCAGCTTCTTCAGTGCCCAGACCACAGCGAAGCTTCCCTTTCTATGGCACTCCACCTCTGTTCCCTGGGGAGTAGTCTCCTGCTAAGGAAGACTACAGGCTGGTCTAGGCCCTCTTCGTTCAGCTGTGAGAGCACCGCTCCCACACCATGCTCTGAAGCATCCAGTCTGCACAACGAATTCCTTGGAGAAGTCGGGTGCCTTGAGCACGGGTGCCGTGCACATGGCGGCCTTCAGGGCATCAAAAGCCTTCTAGCAGGACTCAGTCCAGATCACCTTCTTGGGCTGCTTCCTGGAAGTCAGCTCGGTTAAGGGGCAACAATGGTGCCATAACCCTTAACGAGATCTCCAGTAGTACCCGGTGAGTCCTAAAAGGCCCTCACCTCTGTCTGGGTCTTGGGGGGCTCCCAAGCCAGAATGGTGTCAATCTTTGGTGTAGGGGCGCCAAGTACACCACAGAACCCTGCCCGATCTGGCACTTACTGGCCTTGATCGTGAGGCCTGCCCTCTGCAGCGCCTTCAACACTTCACCGAGGTGCTGCAAGTGTTCTTCCCAGCTGGAACTAAACACTGCAATGTCATCCAAGTATGCCGCACTGAAATCCTCCACCCTAGCCAACACCTGGTTGACCAAAATCTGAAAGGTGGCAGGGGCATTCTTCAACCCAAAGGGCATCACCCGGAACTGGTAATGTCCTTCTGGGGTTGAAAATGCTGACCTCTCCTTGGCCCCATCGGTTAAGGCAATCTGCCAGTACCCAGATGTTAAATCAAACGTGCTGAGGAACTTGGCAGCTCCCAACCGATCAATGAGCTCATCAGCTCTGGGGTTGGGGTGTGCGTCAGTCCTGTTGACGGCATTGAGCCCACGGTAGTCCACACAAAACCGCAGTTCTGGAATGGCCCCGGGTGCAGCAGCCTTTAGTACCAAGACCACTGGGCTGGCCCACGGACTACTGGACGGCTCAACCACCCCTAACGCCAACATCTTAGAGACCTCCTCCTTGATGCTGGCCTTGACCCAGTCAGCCAACCTGTACATTTTGTGCTTTACAGGGGGGCTGTCACCGGTGTCCACGTCATGGGTACACCAGTGAGTAACACCTGGGGTCAGGGAGAACAGCGGGGCAAACTGTCCCAGCAACCGGTGACAGTCGCTCTGCTACTCGGCGGTCAGTGTCGGGGAGAGGATCACACCTTCCACTGACCCATCACCTACCTTGGCCGACAGGAGGTCGGGGAGAGGCTCACTCTCCTCTTCCGCCCCGTCATCTGTCGCCAAGAGCATGCTCACTTCGGACCTCTCGAAGTGGGGTTTGAGGCGGTTCACGTGGAGGACCCGTAAAGGGTTCCTGGGAGCCTGCAAATCCACCAGGTAGGTGACCTCACTTTTGCGCTCCACCACCTCAAACGGCCCAGTCCACTTTCCTGTAAGGCACAAGGTTCCACTGGGGCCATGACCCACACTTTTTGTCCAGGTTGAAACTCGACCAGAGTGGCATTCTGGTCATACCACTTCTTCATTTCTTCCTGGCTGGCTTCGAGGTTCGCCTGAGCGAGTTTCCTGAAGCGGGCAGTTTGGTTCCGGAAGGCCAGCATGTAACTAAACACATCCTGGGGAGTTTTCCTGGGAGCTGCCTCCCAGCCTTCCTTCACCAAACTCAGAGGTCCTCTTACAGGGTGACCATACAGGAGCTCAAAGGGACTGAACCCGAGAGACTTCTGGGGTACCTCCCTGTAGGCAAAGAGAAGGCACGGCAAGAGGACGTCCCACTTACGCCTCATGGGTTCTGTTAGATCCTTAATCATGCCCTTCAAGGTCTGGTTGAACCTTTCTACCAGACCGTTACCTAGTGGGTGGTGAGGGGTGGTGAACTTGTAAGTGACACCACACTCCTTCCACAGGGATGTCATATACTTCGATATGAAATTGGTCCCCCTGTCGGAAACCACCTCTCGGGGGAACCCCATGCGGGAAAAGAGCCCCATTAACGCCCAGCCCACCACTGGCGCCGTCGTTGTCCTGAGAGGGATTGCCTCCGGGTACCGGGTGGCATGGTCCACCAAGACCAGGATGTACCTGTTGCCCATGGCTGTCTTGGGATCCAGTGGCCCCACAATGTCCATCCCTACCGTTTCAAATGGTGTCCCAACAACGGGGAACGATTGGAGAGGAGCTTTGACCTTCCTCCCACTCTTACCACTTTCCTGGCAAGTTTGGCAAGACCGGCAATGTACATCTGACTGCCTTCGCATTTGGGGCCAGAAGAAGTGGGTGACAACCCGGTCAAAGGTCTTGTCCTGCCCCAAATGTCCTGCCAAATGCACGTCGTGAGCCAGACCCAGTAGGAAGGTCCTGAAGCGCTGGGGTACCACCATCACACGGGCTGACCCAGGCTCTGCGACCTTAGGCTCGCTATACAGGAGATCATTCTCCCAGTAGATCCAATGTGATCCGGACTGATCACCAGTCGCCTGGGCGGCAGCCTGCCGCCGCAGACCCTCCAGAGAAGGGCACTCTTTCTGCTCTCGGCAGAACTCCTCCCTGGTGGGACCCCCTTCTTGCTGCCAATGGGTCAGCTCAGAGATGTCCCCCAGTTTGGCTACCTGTTCCCCTGTAGGCACCGGGGCGTCCCTCTCAAGGTCCGCCTCCTCCCGGGCCGTGGGAACTTTGGGGGCCGGTTTCCCGCGCCCCTTGCCCTTTCTCTTGGCAGGGACCTGGGCCACTGTTTCAGGCTCCGGGTCCCTCTGATCACCCTCTCTGGCCGCCATTGACCGAGTGGACATGCATGCCCACTCTGGCAACCCAAGCATCTCCAAGTGGGACCTGAGCTCAACATCCTTCAACAAGGACTGCTCCAGGTCGTTACCGAGCAGACAATCTACCGGCATGGAAGGGCTCACAACCACCCTCAAGGGACCTGCGACCCCCCTCCACTTGAAGGGAACCTGCACCACCAGACACTGGCGCTCTGAATTGTCGACTGCAATTACTTGGTGGAATGCCCGGGGACTACCTGCTCCTCAGAGACCAGGTGACACCGGACTGAGGTCACACTGGCTCCAGTATCCCTGAGAGCCTCTACCCTTCTCCCATTGATGGTCACCCAGGTGCTGTATTTCTTGGTGTTAGGGGGCACCTGGGTCCCTGGGACCATCTCACTGTCCCCTAGTGAGACGAGGGTCATTTCTGCGGGGTCCCCACCCTCCTGTGGGTACTCCTCCTCCTCCCCAAGCGCTACACTAGCCAACACCTTGGACTGCCCACCAGCGGGTGGCTGTGCCCCCTTGGAGCACCTGTCGTCCCCCTTCATGTGCCCCACCTGGTCACATGCAAAACATTTGTGGGGGCCAGTCTCAGCAGACTTTCCTGGCGAGACCCCCTTGCTTCTTATCTCCGGGGATGGGAACCTTTACCCTGGGTGTTATTTTGGGGCCCTTTAGAGAACTCCTGTGCTTTACCCTTGTCCCCCACTTTTCTGCTGGGGACCCTGCCCACCTTTGGCTGAGTCTCCCCAAACGCTTTCTTGTGGACCTGGTACTCACCCAGCGGTCCGCCTCCATAGCAAGCTTCCTAGGGTCAGTCAGCTTAATATCAACTAGGTGCTGGCGTAGATCTGCAAAACATAGACTGGACAAGTGCTCCCATGCAATCAAATTGTTGAGCCCCTGAAAATCTGTCACATTACTGCCCTTCACCCAGCCATCCAGTGACCGGCAAAACACATCCACACATTCCAACCAAGTGTTGGCATCAGACTTCTTACTGGACCTGAACTGATCCCTGAACTTTTCAGGAGTAAGACCATACTTAGTGAGGAGGGCGTCCTTCATGTCTGGATAGGTGAGGTGATACCCCTTACCCAAAGCTATTAAAGTGTCCATCGCTTCTTCAGGGAAGAGAGGCCACAATCCTGCTCCCCAATTCTCCTCAGGGACCCCATTCATGTGGATTGTTGCATCGTACCCCTGAAACCACCTTTGTATGTCATCCCCCTTCCTTGCCCACATTCTTAGGGATGTGCACGATTCTGTCTGCCTGTCTTGACGAGTTGCTGCCACCATCTCAGCCGGGCCTACTCCTTAGCTCCAGCTCCTTAAGACCTCGCTCATGGTCTAACATCATCTTCCTTTCCTCCATGGCTATTCTTTTGTTTTCCCTCTCACTTTCCATCCTGAGTTTTTCCAACTCGAACTTCCTTGCTTCCGCCTGTCCTCCAGCTCCTCTGGGGACAGGCTACCTGCCTGGCCTGAAGGGTTCCCCCCCTCCCAAAAGCACATCCACCCTAGGAATAGGCCCCTCCGCCTCTCCACTAAGATTGCCAGATTGCTCACTTGCATCTCTGGCTGCTACCCAGGCCCTCAGCGCCTTTTGTAGCTCGACCTTTCTAGTGACTTGGACTTTTAGGCTCTTGCAAATGGATTTCAATTCCCTAACATTGTAGAGTTCCAACCTATCCTCCTCAAAGGCAATTTCCAGGGATGCAACGGATGATGCTCTTGATTCCGGCATGACGAAGTACCAAGTTCAAACTGGCAAGATCAAAAAATAGGCCAAAAAGGACTAGTATGTGGCACGTAATGGTCTGCGATATGGTAGTAGTGCACACCAATCACTGTAAGTCAAGTGCAAAAGCAAGTCCTATCCTCACCGCTGACAACCAATGTTAGAAATGGGGGTCTCTAGTTGGCAAGGGCTTGCACCTTTGTCCAAGTAGGGACCCTTCTTCCTAGTCAGGATAAGGGAGTTACACTCCTAAAATAACCCCTGCTCACCCCCTTGGTAGCTTGGCTCGAGCAGTCAGGCTTATCTTAGAGGCAGTGTGTAAAGCATTTGCACATAACCAACAGTAATACAGTGTAAGCACTACAAAAGGACACCACACCAGTTTAGAAAAATAGCCAATATTTTTATATACAAGACCAAAAACGAGAAGAATCCACAATACAGTACTTAAAAATCTACAGTTATCAAAATACGCTTTAGAAACAGTTCCTTGATGTCGATAGCTCCGTCCGGGGCTATCACGGCGTCATGAGCAAACAAATCCAAACAGTTCAGGCTGGTCGCGGACCAGCTACGGTGTCGGGAAGACCCGCAAACAGTACCTGTTAGAGATGCAGGGCGCCGAGGCCCTTGAAGTCACTCGCGTTGCAGGTCGAGCTCCTTTCTGTTGGGATCAGGAGCGCTGGCGTCGGCAGGCATCGGGTGCTGCTGTGCGAAGTGCAGCGGTGCGGCGTGCGGTGCCCTCAGGTCGCGGTGCGAGCAGCGGCTCAGTGGCGGCGTCAGATGGCGTCGTCGGTGAGACCAGGGTCGAGGTGCGAGGTGAAGGCGGTGCTCGTCACGGTGCTGGCAGGTCACGGTGCAAGCAGCGGTGTCGTCGTTGCTGAAGCGCTGTCGTCGGCTGACGAACGGGAGTCGATGGTGCCGGCGTCGGTAGGCCAAGGCTGCGGTGCGGGATGAGGGCGGTGCGTCGTGTAACTTCACGAGCGGTGCCCTCGAACCACGGTGCAAGCAGCAGCGTCAATTTCGGCGTGGAACGGCGGCGTCGGGGAGGCCAAGGCATCGTCGTGAAGCGAGGCGGTGCGGAGTGCGGTGCCCACAGGTCGCGGTGCGAGCAATGGCTCGGTGGCTGCGTCAGCAGGCGTCGTCGGTGAGACCAGGGTCACGGTGCGGCGTTGCGGCGGTGCTCTCTGCGGTGCCCAGGCTTCGGCGTGAAGCGAGTCAGTGCGGAGTGCGGTGCCCACAGGTTGCGGTGCGAGCAGCTGCTCGGTGGCGGCATCAGCAGGCGTCGCCGATGAGACCAGGGTCGCGGTGCAGCGTTGTGGCGGTGCCCTCTGCGGTGCCTTCAGGACACAGAGTCGGCAGCGGCATCGTAGACGTCGTCGAGTTGCTTTTCTTCTGTCGCAGCACAAAACACACAGTCCCCAGTGTTGAGGGCAGAAGAGCTTGAAGTCTTTGCTGTTCCTGAGACTTCTTGAACAGGGGGCAAGCTCTACCTCAAGCCCTTGGAGAAACTCACAAAAGTAGATTGCAGAAAGTGCAGTCCAGTCCTTTCACTGCCCAAGACAGAAGCAGCCACTGTAGGCCAACACAGCAAAGCACACAGCAAAGTGGTAGTCCCTCCTCACAGCTTCTCCAGCTCTTCTTCTTGGCAGTCTTCTTGATCCAAAGAGTTCTAAAGTTCAGGGGTCTGGGCCCCAGTATTTGTATCCAAAAATCCTTTGATCCTCTAGGCAGAGGGTGTCTGTGCCCAGCCAGAACCAATTCTGCCTTCTCTGGTGTGATTTCCCGGCAGGGGGTGGAGAGGGCATTGTCAGAGGCAGACCAGGCCCTTTGAGGTGCAAGGAAATCTCCTCCCTCTTCCCCATCGCAGCCCAGGTCCTATTCAGCCCTTTCCTGACCTACCTAGACTATCGGGAGCCACCCTTGCTTCCTAGCCATCTGTCGTCCAAAACCCAGACAGGCAATCCACATTCCAGCAGAGGCACACGGATGACTGAGCAAGAAAATACCTACTTCCTAAAAGTGGTATTGTCAAACACAGAAGGTAAAAATCACCTTTACTAAAAGATGCATCGTTAGATTCTGAGTTCAGGCATACTAAATTTTATTTTCACACCTAGTTCCCAGGGCCAGTTATGTTTATAAGATGTTATAAACAAACTTCCCATTCTGTCCTATGAGGAACAGGTAGCCTTGCGATAGTGAAAAACGAAATGGGCTGTAATTCACTATCAGGACATGCCACACACACCAGGGCATGTCCTACCTTTCACTATACACTGCACCCTGCCCACAGGGGTACTTTGGGCCTACCTTAGGGGCGTCTGACATGTAAGAAAAGGGAAGGTTAGGGACTGGCCAGTGTGTGCACGGGCCAAGTCGACATGACATTTACAAATTGCGCGCAGACTCTGCAATGGCAGGTCTGAGGTACCTTTTCCGGGCTACTCACGTGGGTGGCACAATCCGTGCTGCAGGCCCACGCGTAGCATTTGGTTCCCAGGCCCTGGCACACTCAGTGCACTTTACTAGGGGCTGACAAGAAAACCAAACAGTCAATCATGGAAACACCAATCCATAACCTACTTTACCACAGGAGCACTTGCACTGTACCACTGATCAGCAGTGCAAAAAGTGCGCAGAAACACTACGCCAGCAAAAACAGAGTCAAAACCGGGAGGGTAGAAAGCAAAAACTCAGGGGAAACACGCCAAAAGATGCCAAGTCTAACAGTGATGGGATGTTTTGTCTCTTCCTTCCCCCTTGCTCCTTTCCTGCCCCTACTCTCTGAAATATTAAACCCTCCCAACGTCAGGAGGGACCCTCTCATGACCTTGGTCTGACTGGTGAAGAGATAGTCATGACTAATGTGGATACTGTACATGGGTGTTAAGATGGAGATGGTGTCAGTAAAGTCATCTATAAAGTCAGGCAGTAATAGATGAGGCAGTGTGTGTTGTAGAATGCAGTGAGAGATTGAGATGAGCAGGGATGAAAGCCATAGCAGCATGGATGGGAAGGGGGGATTGTGAGACAGATTTAATGTATAATGGATACGCCACCTCAGGATTTGTAATGGTGTGGCTGGGCGATCCTGCCATGGCCACCTGTGATTGCTTCATATTGTTTGATGGGTGAGGATGTAAAACAAGAACATGGGATGGCCGTCTGTACTATGGTTTGATCTGGATGTTATCACCCGATAGAGGTGGCTGTTCTTTATGTTCCCGCTTCATATAATGTCTCACTGTAATGATGGTAGTAAAAGGACGGCGATGGAAGGAAACGCCACATTCTGCGACCAGATACCACCTATGCCGTCCCAGGGCTTGAGGCCTGCCCTGCTACCCAGGTATACAATTTAACAATTTCTAAACAAACAGAAATGTGAAGGCATAAATTGTAGTGAGTGAGGAGTTTAACGTCGTTTTGTAAATGTCGAAAGGGGGCGTGTGTCTATTCTAGGCTGGGGGATGTGTTTGTGGGTCTGTGATGGATTTGTAGTGTTGGATGGTGGCAGGCGGACTCCCACAGCAGAGAGAAAGGATATGGAAGTTCTGAACTATATCGAGTGGTACATTCAGTGCAGGTCACACAAATACGAAACTTGTCAGTGACAATGATATATGTTTGTCGAATTACAATTTCCATGGAGGTTGCAGAAGAGATAAAGCTTTACCTTAGTGGAATACCAATGTAGCGTTCATAAATATACTGCTGTAAGGGGCCATGCCGTGTATCAGCTGCAGCAAAGGGGTGCCAATAGGTTTTACCAAGGAGTAATATAAGTAAAGTACTTGTCAGATAGTAATGTGAGTATATTATATGCCTGCAAAATGGAGTGAGTGCTATAGATGTGCTCAAGGGCCAATATAAGCATCAGACACATCAGGCCCCATTCACACAAATGCTGTGTCTGACTCACGCCCAGGTTGAAACTTAATTATGATTTACCAGGAGAAAATGTGTCTAATTTAAGGAGAAAATGCGAATTGAGCTTGATTCAGAGGATTATTTTTTACATGAGTTAGCATGTCTCATTCTTTGAAATTGGTAAGCAAATCACGCCTAATCAGCGAGTAAAACAACATTATTGACAATTGTTTTGTAAATCAGGCTTGGGCATTCAGGAGCAATTCACATCTAAAACAGGAGTGATGTCTGCCATCTGAGCAGGCAGTCCACAGGGAGGGAGTTTGCAGCGGAGGCAGAGCAGGCGTTGTACTCAAGAAATCACCGCCTGTGGTCATCAGACAGTTGGATCAAACCTTGATGTCAGAATAGCAGTAGGGGCTACGGACTGACAGAAGATACATTCACGGAGTTTGAAATCTGAACCAGGTTAATGGTAAAATGCAAGAGAGCTAAGTGAGTTAAACACCCGCTGCTGATAAATGCAGTGACCTGCGTGTCACGGTTTTCAGTCCAGCAAGGCCACATCAGCATTCCATCATTCTTGAGTGTATAATGTGAGTAATAGTAGCGCCTGTTACTTATGTCATTTAGAGACTGCAAACAATGAGAATGACTATATATCAGTTAAACATGATTGTGTATAGCAATTAAATCCCTTACAGAGCTAACCATGCAACAGGCCACAGTTGGCAAAGTATGAAAAGCTCTTCAAAGCCACTAACAAAAGGCTAAGCCTGTCCGGGTGCTGTGGCACTCTAACACTTTGTGGTGAATAAGTATGAGGTTAACAGAGTTTAAAAAGTTTTAATATTAAATCACCGCCTCCCTGACTCCACCAGGGGTGAAAAGCTGAGGCCTTTGTACAAGAAGAAAAGAACAATGATTGCTCCAGGGGGTCCTTTTCCAAATAATCTATTCATCTCTTTTGAAAAGCTCAGCAGAAGCAGGCAAGCCGGAGACTAAAGCAGGTATGGGTTGACCTTCACGCTGGTGTTCCAATTACCCCCTCAGACACGCGGGTGTTAATCGTGCAGTGATGGAGCACATTCTCTGTGAAGGGATTAATATCTTTGATAAAGGCCATGTTGGTCAGGGCTCACACATCTCCCTGGGGCCAAATAGCCAGCTTCCACCTGCCCCCCTACAGCCAAATTACGTATGCTGGCAGATACAGCCAATTATTCTGTAATGGTTGGAAAAGCACACCTGAGCACACCTGAGTATGTGGCGTACTCTTTGAAGTCACTTTGTGACTCCTAAAATCAGCACTTTGTACCCACCATGTCTAAACCAATTATGGACTAACCGAATTAAGGCATAAACTGCACGGTGCAACCCTTCTGTGGGTTTAACAATACAACCTGCCAGTCAACTCAGCGAGCATTAACAAAAGATCCGTCCCACCGAGAAACCTATGGCCAATTAAACAAAATGTCTTAGTCACGCCCTCTCAAAGAAGAGCTCACAAACTAAAAATATACAGACTGTGATTCACAAAAGGGCAGGCCCACGCTTGCAGGGCACGCGACAGAGGTGCGCGTGCTCCCTGACAACGGACAGGACCTGTAGTCACAATTGGGACCAGTGTTTAGTGGCATGTCCCGAGTGCCCATTGGAATCATGGGTACACTGCGGGCATACTTGTATTACCATGTATAAATCAAGAAAAACATTAACATAATAACTGGGTGGTAGCATAATGGCTACTCAACCCGCCCATCCTTCATAACCAAGTACTGGCACTGCACCAAATATTTTATCATGCATTAAACCATAGGAATCCCAATTGTAATTGGATTTATATAGTGGTTACTACCCCTGACTAGACGTCGAAGTAGCACGCTACTCCGGAACCCAAAAATGATCAAGGGATAGTACCAACATTCTCAAGACCTCCACCCACGTGGGCGCTGGGCATTATGACAAAGGGTTTATTCTTTAGATAGTTTTTCTACCCATGTTCACTGCCACATTTGTCCCATGCACACTGTGCATTTTCCTATGGGAGGTTCTAACTGGTGGAGGGGGAGGTCGGAACTGGGTGGGTGCCCATGAGGGACATAACAATCACTAGTGCAGCAGGTTAGTGACATTGGAGCCAAAGGATGTGATGGGCCTTCTCCTCACCAACTATGGCTGTGTTTCACTGATCAACAGATGAAGGTGCAGGGCAGGAGTCCAATTTTCTTGCTTATATCAGGTCCCATGGAACCCTTGCTGTGCCACTGGTGCACCTGCATGTGCATTCTTTGTGAGTTAGGGGTGCACATCCAGGGCTCGACTACCCGCTTTTTTCAGAGGGTAGACACTGTCTAACCTGCCGCAAAGCTGGCCATATTCAGCGTAGTGCCACGTTCCTTTCCTTCTTCTCCCGGAATTCACAAAAATATGCTGAACTCGTCCCGGTGTAATTTTCTGGCACCAGGAAACTTTAAGCAGCACCTGCAGGTTGCCTGCTTTTGTTCCAAGCAGCAACGTGCAGGCAGGGAAGGGGCTTATCAGATTCCAGCTGGGCTCTTAACAAAAGCTGGAGTTATGGGGCCATTAGGCCTCTTTTTGTTGGAGAATACTGGCTGGAAGTTATCGGGAGCCTCACATCTAGATGCAATGGAGGGGAAATAATGGCTCATGTCTTATCACTTCACAGGCACTTAAGAGAGAAATGCTTTTGACTTTGTTCTGTCCCTGTATATAAGAGATATATATGCATGCACTGTAAGAATGTCATATGTGTTGGTCGCCCCAATATTTACACAAACAACAATTTAAATACCACTATTTTGTTTAATTTTGTAGTAGCTCTTTAGCACTACTCATCCTTATGCAGAGTGTCAGAGCGCTTTTACATCACACGTACAGATTATACATTGACAATAAATCATATGTGTGTAAATCAATATAAGGATGTGTTACATAAGACAGTGAAGGTTACAAGGTGTAGGAGCCACATGTCCTTCATACTTCACTGTGCTCTATTAGAAGGATTACAATTTATGAACTGCAGGTAACAAAAGAATCTCTGTTAAAAGCAGTAACCCACTTACGCATCAACATAGAATAAAAATCGGTCATCTGTGTGTCCCATGATGTGCTTTGCAGAGAGACATATTAACACTCTAGGCTACTTTGGTTCAAAACTAGGACTAGGCAGAACACAGATCTCTCAAGCAAATACATTATCCTCCAGAGTAATCATACCATTATTACTATTCCCTGACATTATAGCTGCCACACAAAGATCTCTGCAGCAGGTACCTTAACCCTATAAGATATTTAAAAAATATGGACATTGCAACTAATTAAGCAGAACAGAATTACTGCCATGTTTGTCCTTGTTGCCAATTTCTTTGTGGCAGGGTTTAAAAAAAAAAAATGTATAAATTGAGGCCCAGATTTGGCATCAGGGTTGCGTCAATATTTTGGCAAAACCCCAATCCAAAATCTTATTTGTTAAATATTTTGATGCACTCAAATATACTTCTGATAGACCTGCTAAACATATGTGAGGTCTTAAGATCTGATATCACTTCCTGTGAGATCATGGGCTATGACCCCCCCTTCCTGAGATGCCACATGCGATGCCACGCGCCGTGATGGCACTTCCTGTGATGTCACGCACAGTGATGTCACGTGCGGTGATGTCACACACATTGATGTCACGCCCAGTGATGTCACACCCATTCTACCGAATTTGGTGAGTCCCCCCACTTCTTTTTTTAGGACTTGAGCCCTCTGCACATCCATATGTGCCCAAGCTGACTCCTTAACATATTCATAAACAGATCTTTTGTTCACTCTATGTCTGATGTAGTGAAGCTCACGCTGAACACATTGCATGAACCATACAAGTGCAAAAGGTCAATTGTAGCGGGTTCAAAATGTGCCTCTTTTGCAACTTAAAAAGATAAAAAAGTGATGCGTGGAGTGCTCCAATACTTGAGTTCCATTGTAGTCATCGATTGTGCTTGCTTTCTGTGCCACGTTAGACGGAGACAAACGATATGCCCCACTAGGAACTAACCGTGCTCTAACTGTTTGGCCAGGTCTTCTCTTAACAGAAGCACAAACAACAGCAGACAGGTTTGACCTATTTGGGCTACACAAATGAGCTAGAATTTTAGACTTATGGTACAGAGAGAGCGGACTTACGTCTGGGGATGCCTGTCGCACTTAGGGCGTCTTCTCGGAAAACAAAAAAGTGATGGGTGCAATTCTTCAACAGGTTGTACGTCAGAATAACGGCTGATAGAAATGTATGTTTTGAATGTAATTTGATAAAACTTTATCCCATTGGGTGTAGATTTACTATAATTAACTCCATTTGGGTGATATTTTCTGTAAACAATATTTTAGACACTCAAAAAGGCATTTTGAATTGTGTAAAATAGTGCTCTTGTACGTGTTTACATATCTTACAAGCTTTTGTGAAGTGACCTTAAAACACCGAAAAAGGGTATAAAATGGTGATATTCGAAGAATATTCATGTTCAGTTTGGACAAATGAAAACAACTGTGACCTTTTTCCACTTTTTATAAGAGGGATTTGGATGTTTTGGGCCAATCACAAAGGCATGTAAGTGTAAGGAAAATGTACTACAAGGGAACTATTTCACATTCTACAAATTACCTGTGAGGATCAGCCCCAGTATTTTTGTCAGATGATAATCTGGTCGTATACCCTTGAGGGAATCTCAGCGACACGGTCACAATGTAGTCCCTCGCCTAGAGCGGGCCTGGCTTCACAGTTAAAGCTGGACTGTTCATATTGCAGCAGGTCGAAGACTGTTTGCATACAGCTGAATTATGTGTGGAGTGGCATAGTGGGCAAAAATGATGGCCTGGAATATGGTCTCACTAATTACTCGTCCCTGAGATTAAGTCAAGCAGGCATTCCATCATCACATTTTCCCTTTTCTGATCTATGTTTTACACATTTTGTTTTGGTTTTAGGAAATCTTTTTATTTAACAGCTGCTCAGTGCATGGAAGTTGATACAATCTTGTGCGAATAATTTACCACGTAGTGAAGAAAAGGCACAATATCATTGCAATCACAATTAATAGAAAACAACAGTATAGATCACTTAAGTGCAGTTCTGATTCAGTGCAAGTACAGTCTTCATCAGTCACACACCTAGTCCCCAAAATCCCCCCAACCTCTCCATGGTAAAGATTTGTGTTTCCCTGTAAGCGCATCATTGGTTCCAAACTTTCTCATATTTTCTCGGACAGCCTTGACTTTCATAAATCACCTGCTCCGCTAGCTGGCAGCAGTCTAAATAATTTTCCCAATCTTGTACACTCGGGGTCTGCTTGCTCCCCACGGCCTCACAAGTTTCTCTTAGCCATCAACCAGATCTTCAGATATCTAGGCCACACTTCTTCCCCCGTTATGTGTAGTAAATGCCATCTGGCCTCCAATGGTACCGTGAGACCCATGACTTTGGCCATAATTTGCAGCCCCCCCTTCCATTATTGCTGGATTATAGGGCATTCCCCGAGGATATGAAAGAAAGACCCCACCATTCCACACCCTCTAGCGCAGAGGGCCGTGTTGTATCACCACAAACAATGTAAAAGTGGCCTGGAATAGTATGATCTATGTAGTATCCTCAATTGTATTAGACGGCAGCGACATCGTATGGCAACCTATCCAGGGCTCTGGAGTGCCTCCACCCAATCATCATCTTCAGTAAGTCCTATGTTGCCCTCCCATGCCTCCCGCAGGGACCGCAGGGTGTCAAGGGAGTTGTTAATTAATTTCCTATAAGTCAGGGAGATCGCTTCGTCTGCATAGAGTCCAACAGTAGCCGGTCCCCCAAGAGGTTGACTCCTGCAATTGCTCACCCTCCAGCACATGGCATCTTAATGTATGTCCTAACTGTAAATGCCTAAACCGTTCCATTTCCCCCATCTCGTATTCCCTCTGTAGTTCCTCAAAGGTCAGCAATGTACCCCTTCTCCAAACGTACACCAAAGTGCTTGATACCTATCAGTCCCAATTTATGAAAACCCTTCAGGTTCCCTGCTTCCCGTAGCAGCTCACTATCCCAGAGGGGTTCTGTTTGTAAGCTTTACCTCCCATCCTAAAAATTTGGTGTGGTCTCTCCACGAACTCACCACTGACTGAGTGTGTATTGGTAACAAACTCTCCCATTTCCCTCTATACAAAATTAATGGGAAGCTGCGGCTTCCCATAGCCTCTCGGTCTATTCAATAGATCGGGTTTCCATGTCCCCGAACACCCAGTCGTTGATTGTGATCAATTGGGCTTCCCAGTAGTAGGTGTGTATGTCGGAAAGCCCCAGCCCACTTAAAACAACCCTCGTTGAAGCTCACTGAGGGAAATATGCAAACTATCTCCATCCCACAGGAGTTTACAAAGCTCACTATTGACTTTGTGAAAGAAGTTGGGTGGCACACTGTATGGGATGTTTTGAAGCCCATTTAGCAGTCGGGGAGGGCCATCATCTTAAAAAGTACAGCCCATCCCATCAGGGGCAGTGGAAGTGTCTGTCAGTGTGCTTCATCATTACGGAGGCATTCCAGTTGAGGAAGCAGGTTCCTCTCCAGAAATTGCTTTGCACTTCTCGTTCCGTAAATGCCCAGGTTTGGAAGTTGTCTGTCACGACTGGGGCCACACACCTTGAAGGTAAGGTCGGGCTTCCCCCAGCAAGAGGGAAAATAAGGGACTTGTCTCACTTGATTTAGTATGCAGAATAACCCCCAAAAAGCTGAAAAATATGGAGTATTCTGTCCACCGCGAAGCGGAGGCTGTGTAGCGTACAGCAGGATGTCATCATCATATTGGTAGATCCATTCCTCCCAGTCTCTGCCCCCTCTGATACCCCACAGGAGAGGGTCTAGATGAATCCAGGCCACCAATGGCTTGAACGCCAAAGCAAAAATCACTGGGGGTAAGAGGCAGCCCTGCCTGGTGCCCTTGTGAAGAGCAAAAGAACGGGATAGCACACCATTTACCCGCACCCTCCCCAAAGGGTCCAGGTACAGACGTTTAATCCAGGTACAAAACTGGGGGCCAAATCCTAGTCTGGTAAGGGCAGCAAACAGGTATGGCCATTCAATACTATTGAATACTATCCTTGTGTCAAAAGAGAGCAGAATGGCATCCTAAGTCTGGGGAGCCCCCATCATGTGTAAGACCCCGTGGAGGCACATCAAATTCGATCTAGTACCCCTATGTGTACAACTATATGGCATAAATCCTCCCCGTTCAATATGGACCACTGCGGTTTTCACGGTCTTAAGTCTGTTGGCCAAGGCCTTCGCTAAGACCTTGGCCTCTATATTCAAGAGAGATATAGACCTGTATGAACTGAAAGCATCAGATGGCTTACCTTTTTCAGGAATAACTTCAATAGTAGCAAGCCTCTGGTCTATCAGGAGGGTACCTTCTTTTCTAGCCAACTGGAACATGCCCAGCATGTGTTTCGCAACTTTGACAGCCACACATTATTTAATTCTGCGGGTAGGGCGTGAGGCTCAGCCACTGCACGTGCAGACTTGTGAATTTTTTGTGAATTTGATACGCAATGATATGTCACTTAACAAACTGTGTCTCCACGGCTCCATCTGTAATTTAAACTCTTAGAAGACTAGTCGCTATAATTAGGGAAATTGGTAAACTTTAGAATGCCTCTTATTTGGACGCATGAATCACTGCATTAACAAATTTGATTAAAATTGCTGGTTTTGCAATGTCGCAGCACTCCTGCTGCATTATAATGAAATTACAGCAGTGGACCAGCAGTTCTAAACACTGCTAGAAGTCATGGTACAAAGTGTGTGCGTCTACTACTTCAAAGAAAAAAATTCCGGTATTCAGACAGAATATCGGAGTTGGAAATGTCGACTTACACAAATATCGAGTTGGAAATATCATGACACAGAAATATCTACAAAGCAAACACAAGGAGATGATGGATGGAGTGCTGAAACTTTTCAAACACTCACCCCCAGTCACAGATCTGGGTTGAATCCATCATCATTCTTTAGCTCACTTTGCCACCCCAGTTCAGACATAGCTATATGCAAATCAGTCTTGACCCTGTGCCTCATGGGAACAGTCCAGACCGAACTGCCAAGCCATGTCTTCCCTGGACCGGAATCAAGCATCCTGGGACCGGTTTCAGGCTAACAGCCCTCATCAGCCAGGCTAGCTTGAATCCAGTGGCAAAGTGAGCAAGGGACCCACGTCTGGGCATACCCTGCCAACTTAGGGTGAACAAAGCAAACACAAGGAGATGATGGACGGAGTGCTGAAACTTTTCAAACACTCACCCCCAGTCACAGATCTGGGTTGAATCCATCATCATTCTTTAGCTCACTTTGCCACCCCCAGTTCAGACATAGCCATATGCAAATCAGTCTTGACCCTGTGCCTCATGGGAACAGTCCAGACCGAACTGCCAAGCCATGTCGTCCCTGGATCGGAATCAAGCATCCTGGGACCGGTTTCGGGATAACAGCCCTCATCAGCCAGGCTAGCTTGAATCCAGTGGCAAAGTGAGCAAGGGACCCACGTCTGGGCATACCCTGCCAACTTAGGCGAACAAAGCAAACACAAGGAGATAGATGGACGGAGTGCTGAAACTTTTCAAACACTCACCCGCAGTCACAGTTCTGGGTTGAATCCATCATCATTCTTTAGCTCACTTTTCCACCCCAGTTCAGACACAGCTATATGCAAATCAGTCTTGACCCTGTGCCTCATGGGAACAGTCCAGACCGAACTGCCAAGCCATGTCTTCCCTGGACCGGAATCAAGCATCCTGGGACCGGTTTCGGGCTAACAGCCCTCATCAGCCAGGCTAGCTTGAATTCAGTGGCAAAGTGAGCAAGGACCCACGATCTGGGCATACCCTGCCAACTTAGGGCGAACAAAGCAAACACAAGGAGATGATGGACGGAGTGCTGAAACCTTTCAAACACTCACCCCCAGTCACAGATCTGGGTTGAATCCATCATCATTCTTTAGCTCACTTTGCCACCCCAGTTCAGACATAGCTATATGCAAATCAGTCTTGACCCTGTGCCTCATGGGAACAGTCCAGACCGAACTCTGCCAAGCCATGTCTTCCCTGGACCGGAATCAAGCATCCTGGGACCGGTTTTGGGCTAACAGCCCTCATCAGCCAGGCTAGCTTGAATGCAGTGGCAAAGTGAGCAAGGGACCCACGTCTGGGCATACCCTGCCAACTTAGGGCGAACAAAGCAAACACAAGGAGATGATGGACGGAGTGCTGAAACTTTTCAAACACTCACCCGTAGTCACAGTTCTGGGTTTAATCCATCATCATTCTTTAGCTCACTTTGCCACACCAGTTCAGACATAGCTATATGCAAATCAGTTTTGACCCTGGGCCTCATGGGAACAGTCCAGACCGAACTGCCAAGCCATGTCTTCCCTGGACCGGAATCAAGCATCCTGGGACCGGTTTCGGGCTAACAGCCCTCATCAGCCAGGCTAGCTTGAATCCAGTGGCAAAGTGAGCAAGGGACCCACGTCTGGGCATACCCCTGCCAACTTAGGGCGAACAAAGCAAACACAAAGGAGATGATGGACGGAGTGCTGAAACTTTTCAAACACTCACCCCCAGTCACAGATCTGGGTTGAATCCATCATCATTCTTTAGCTCACTTTGCCACCCCAGTTCAGACATAGCTATATGCAAATCAGTCTTGACCCTGTGCCTCATGGGAACAGTCGAGACCGAACTGCCAAGCCATGTCTTCCCTGGACCGGAATCAAGCATCCTGGGACCGGTTTCGGGCCAACAGCCCTCATCAGCCAGGCTAGCTTGAATCCAGTGGCAAAGTGAGCAAGGACCCACGTCTGGGCATACCCTGCCAACTTAGGGCGAACAAAGCAAACACAAGGAGATGATGGACGGAGTGCTGAATCTTTTCAAACACTCACCCCCAGTCACAGATCTGGGTTGAATCCATCATCATTCTTTAGCTCACTTTGCCACCCCAGTTCAGACATAGCTATATGGAAATCAGTCTTGACCCTGTGCCTCATGGGAACAGTCCAGACCGAACTGCCAAGCCATGTCTTCCCTGGACCAGAATCAAGCATCCTGGGACCGGAAATATCTACAGCAAGAATATCGTGGTCAAGAATATCGAATTTAAGGTAAGAAATATCATTTTTAAAAATATAGAAGTCATTAATATCGTTTTCAAAAATATAGTTGTTTAAAATATCGATTTTTAATTAGTGTTATGTATATTAGTTTATATTTTAAATGTATGTAATGTATGTTTTTTTGTATAAGTATTGTTTATGTTTTTGAAATATGTTTTACATTTTTAGGGGCCGATTCCGATGTCGTGCGGAAAGCATCCCTACCGACTCGGATTTGTAATGCTTTCCGTACGACTCGACCACGTGCCCTCCGTTCGACAGAGTACGATGCATCCCATGTGAAACACAACTGATTCGTACGGAACGCTATCATTCCGAACGAGGGCTCCGTAAACCGCATCGATGCGACAGACATGTTGGTAAACGTTCAACCTTCGCATGCCTGTCAAGAATCCGGCTCGTATCAACACGTGGTGAGATGGTGTTGCAGGTGAATCGGTTACCAAACTGTGTCGGTCCATGTATGAAATGTCAATGGGGGGAGTCAAAAACACCCAAATAAAGCATTGGCAACTCCAAAAAAAGTAAAAAATTAATAAAACCACACCCACAAATCCACCTACATAAAGGGACAACACCATGACCATGATCCTTTGCCACAGATGCCAATACTCACAAGGAGCTTCCACCAGACATTCTTTGCTCTCTGCCTCACACACTCACACACCACACACCCAGCACAGA
Organism: Calotriton arnoldi; assembly: GCA_963921515.1. NCBI lineage: Eukaryota > Metazoa > Chordata > Amphibia > Caudata > Salamandridae > Calotriton > Calotriton arnoldi. The sequence continues at coordinate 96,155 of CAWUFW010016427.1, forward strand.
TACCATTTCATAAAAAAACACATAATCACACAACTGTTTACTGAGTCACACTCTCATCCACACTCACCCTCACCTTCACACTCACCCTCACCATGTCCAAAAGGAAGCATCCACGTTTTACTGATAAGGAGATGGAAGTGCTTGTAGGTGAGATTGTCAGAGTAGAGCCACAGTTATTTGGTAACCTAGTCCAACAGACCCCCCTTGCCCAGAGAAATAGGATTTGGGAGAGGATAGTTAACAAGGTGAATGCTCAAGCATCTTGCCTGTGCACAATAGAAGATATCAGGACCAGGTACTATAATGTGCGAAGGAGGGTCAAGAAGCTGATGGCCAGGGAACATTTCCAAAGCTAGCAGACTGGTGGTGGCCCTCCTGCGCAACCTGTCCCCTTCACCTCCTGGGAGGAGAAGGTGCGTGACATCCTCCCGCCGGAAGGGGTCTATGGAATCCCAGGATCACAAGAGTCTGGTGAGTACACAATCCACATTCAAATGAAGTTTAATCACACCCCTAGAGACAACACTTTAAACGATACAGGTAAACTAAGGCCAGTTCAATAATATAAAATGTACTAGATTCTAAGAGCATGTGATGTGTATGTCAGATTTTCTAAAAAAATACCTCAAATTACATTGATAATGCAACAATAACCATGTACATACTTCTCAAAAACTCACAGATAGGCCATCTGCTCCAAACAACTAGCACCAGCGTCAGACATCTTGGCCCAGTACTTTTCCACTCACTCACAGGAAAGCACAGTCACAGGTAGGCTGTTTGGGATGGCTGGGAAGGTGGGTCTGGCCAGAGGGACCATGGGACATGTAGTCAATGCAAACACTCCTCCCCACACACAGCCCACTCAGACATACTGGGATTATGCGAGCCTCTCAGTCAATGGAAAAGTACCAGCAACATGGCTGACACTGCTGCATGCTGTCTGGAGCACAAGGCCTGATGGGAGTTGTAGTCAACTCAAACTACACGCACCAGTCTCAGACATCTTGGCCCAGTACTTTTCAACTCACTCACAGGAAAGCACAGTCACAGGTAGGCTGTTTGGGATGGCTGGAAAGGTGGGTCTGGCCACAGGCAGCATGGGACATGTAGTCACTGCACACACTCCTCCCCACACACAGCCCACACAGACATACTGGGATTATGGAAGCCTCTCAGTCAGTGGAAAAGTACCAGCAACATGGCTGACACTGCTGCATGCTGTCTGGAGCACAAGGCCTGATGGGAGTTGTAGTCAACTCAAACTACATGCACCAGTCTCAGACATCTTGGCCCAGTACTTTTCCACTCACTCACAGGAAAGCACAGTCACAGGTAGGCTGTTTGGGATGGCTGGGAAGGTGGGTCTGGCCAAAGGCACCATGGGACATGTAGTCACTGCACACACTCCTCCCCACACACAGCCCACACAGACATACTGGGATTATGCGAGCCTCTCAGTCAGTGGAAAAGTACCAGCAACATGGCTGACACTGCTGCATGCTGTCTGGAGCACAAGGCCTGATGGGAGTTGTAGTCAACTCAAACTACATGCACCAGTCTCAGACATCTTGGCCCAGTACCTTTCCACCCACTCACAGGAAAGCACAGTCACAGGTAGGCTGTTTGGGATGGCTGGGAAGGTGGGAAGGTGGGTCTGGCCACAGGCACCATGGGACATGTAATCACTGCAAACACTCTTCCCCACACACAGCCCACACAGACATACTGGGATTATGCAAGCCTCTCAGTCAGTGGAAAAGTACCAGCAACATGGCTGACACTGCTGCATGCTGTCTGGAGCACAAGGCCTGATGGGAGTTGTAGTCAACTCAAACTACATGCACCAGTCTCAGACATCTTGGCCCAGTACTTTTCCACTCACTTACAGGAAAGCACAGTCACAGATAGGCTGTTTGGGATGGCTGGGAAGGTGGGTCTGGCCACAGGCACCATGGGACATGTAGTCACTGCAAACACTCCTCCCCACACACAGCCCACACAGACATACTGGGATTATGCGAGCCTCTCAGTCAGTGGAAAAGTACCAGCAACATGGCTGACACTGCTGCATGCCGTCTGGAGCACAAGGTCAGATGGGAGTTGTAGTCAACTCAAACTACACGCACCAGTCACAGACAACTCTATAGTAGACTTCAATTCACTGTCAGGTAGACATAGGCCCAGATGACCTGGTTGTGTAGTGTGGGAGGAGGAGTGTTTGCACTGACAACATCACCTATCAGGCTCTATCCCACACACACACCTTCACACACAGACCAACAAGGCCACCAGGAAGAGTGGTGCATTGACAATGAGTGGAAGTGTACTTGCAGGATGTCTGACACTTGTGCATGGTGTTAGAGTTGTCCACAACTCCTATCATGGCCTTGTGCTCCTCACACCACTACCCAGTGTCAGCCATCTGGATAGTACAGTTTTCATTCAGCATCAGGGATAGCATACATCCAGGTCTGCTGTCTGTGCTGGCTGGGAAGGTGTGTGTAGGACAGGGCATGATGGGTGGTGAAGTCAGTGCAAACACTCATCCTCTGTGACGAGGGGGGGGTTGGAGCAGGGCGAGGAAGGGACTACAGTGGACTGGTGGACCCCGACACCCTCTCTTCACCTCTTGTTTTCCTACAGCCGGAGGAATGGGCCTCGTCATCCTACAGTGGCGGACATGCACCAATCAGAAGGATGCGGCGGTCCCTTTAACTGGGGAAGCCTAGAAAGGAGGAACACTCCCCTCCCAGTGACGTCGCTCTACCAGGGCCAATAAGAGCTTGGAGTCCCCCTCGAGGATGTGTGACTACATCGGAGAAGAGAACGCGGAAGCCGGAGAAGACGTCCGAGTCGAGGAGAAGAGCACGCGGGAGAAGAGAAGCGGTGTCGTGCTGTGGGACCACCGGACGCCGTAGGAGAGCCAGGAGGCCAACGGCAACACGTTCCGCCCAGCCACGCTCCAGGAGGAGCGTGGCTACCAGGTGCGTGAGCAGCTTCGTGGGCTGGGTCGGGAGGAGGGAGAGCACCGCCAAATAGTTCGGCATCCCCTGCTGAGTTTAACTTGTGTGTGTCCCTCCCCTTACACTCTCACTTCACTCTGACAGGCCTAGCTACCCTTCCTCACACTTTTTCTAGAAGTGGTTCCACGAGTGTATCCTCACTCCTATCCCCACAACGAGACTCACGGTATCCTGATACTGACACCTGCTCTCTCCTTCTTTACCCGAGACGAAGTCGGAGCTGTTCCCCTAGCAACGGCGGCGTTCGAGAGGAGGCGTTCCACGGGCAGAAGGAGAAGACCCATCCCCTTCCCAGAGGACGAAAGACCTGATTGGATCGGACTGTTGGACACTAAACCTGGCTATCCATAGAAAGCGTGCCTTGGGAAAAATAAAACCCTCACTGCACCGAACCGGCTTAAGTGTCCCTTATTCCATCCCGCAACATCTGGTGGAGAATGCGGGTAGAATAACACCATCCATCTGTACCACCATGATGGACGCCCTTATACAACACCTCGTAACGGGACAAGAGAAACTAGAATGGGCAGTCGAAAGACAAATGTCATCAGCACAGGCCGATCGTGATGTCATTAAAAACGCCGTGCTAGCGCAGATGGAGGGGGCGCAAAAAGCAGCAACGGAAGTACCAGCCCCTATGCCCAGAGACTATCAAGGAACACCCCGCGGGCCAGCAGGGGTGTCATTGCAGAAGTACGTACCCGGGGAGGACCCCGACGCCTTCCTCCTAAATTTCGAACGCGCAGCCCGTGCATGTGGTTGGCCGGAGGACAAATGGCCTTTCTTTCTAGCCCCTTTGCTGTCGGGAGAGGCACAGGCCGCATACCAGGTGGCTAATGCCACCGGAGATACCCCTACGCAGATGTCAAAGACATAATTTTGGACCATCTTGGTCTTGACGCCGAAGCATATCGGGTACGTTTTAGGAAGGAGAAAGGACTAGTGGGGGAAAACCCAAAAACGTTGTATTTTCACCTAAAAGCGGCGGCAGATAAATGGCTACGCCTCTCCACTAGTACCAAGGAGATGATTATGGACCGTATTTATTTAGAACAGTTCCTCGAAGCCCTGCCTTATAACACACAGAGATGGCTAAGGCAACACCCCCATCTTACCCCTGCACAGGCTGTTGAGATGGCCGCTACGTACTCAAGGGCCCAGCCCCGCAACCCCGTTTGGGAAACAGAAAAATACCCACGCCCCTTCCCAACGAAGACAGAAAGGAAACCACGGCCTCTGATGGAACCCACGAAACCCAAACCCATCAAGAGTGACGTTCCCACTTTTCGGGGCCCCAAATGTTTCGATTGCGGGGACTGGGGCCATATCGCTCGCCTCTGTCCCCGACGAAAAGCCACGGAGGAACCAATGGAGGTGGGATATATCCCAAAGGCCATACTATACACGGCAGAGATGGGAGGCGCTTTTCATGTAAGTGTACAGGTGAATGGGAGGGAGGTAAAAGCACTCCTGGATTCCGGGTGTAAACAGTCCGTCATACAACAATCCCTTATTGATCTCAGTCAAATCATCCCAGACACATTGGTGCAGATTAAGTGTGTTCATGGAGACGTTCGTCCGTATCCCCTGGCTTCGGTAGTATTACATCCCAAACAGTCCCCCCCCCTGTAGAATAAAGGTAGGGGTTCTAGGAACATTACCGGAAGACCTTATAATAGGCACTGACAACCCTGACTTCCTGACCCTATTTCAACGCACTTTATCCATCCACCAAATACGGTCCTCTAAACCACAACCTGCCTTCCTTACCCCCGAACCCTGGGTGTTGGATCGAAGTTTTAAGTTCGCACAAACCAATGATGCTACCTTGCTTAATGCCTGGGAGAACGCACACCTAAACCAAGATAATCCTTCCCCGACCTATCCCCGGTTCCTTATACAAGAAGGACTGTTGTATCGCCAGGGAAACCCCAATGACCCACCTCAACTGCTGGTTCCCACACCTTTTAGAGGTCAGATACTCTTTTTTGCGCATTCACATCTCACCGCGGGGCATACAGGGACCGAAAAGACGACACAAAACATATTGAGGAACTTCTTCTGGCCAGGCGTGTATAAAGACATCCAAATCCATTGCCAGGAGTGTGGGGTCTGCCAAAAGAAGAACCTACAACGACCCCCAGCTGTCCCCTTACAGCCTTTGCCGATCATAGGAACCCCATTCGAGAGGGTAGGAATGGACCTCATCGGACCTCTGCCTAAAACCCAAAAAGGGAACCTGTACGCCCTGGTCATTGTAGATTATGCAACCCGTTTTCCTGAGGCCTTCCCGTTAAGGGCCCCCACCACCCGGAACATCGCCGATAGAATGGTGGAATTCTTCTCGAGAGTAGGCTTCCCGAAGGAGATCCTCACTGACCAGGGTGCCCCATTCGTATCCCGTCTGATGAGGGACGTATGCCACTCTCTGGATCTTCGCCAAATCTGAACGTCCGTCTACCACCCACAGACAGACGGACTTGTGGAACGGTACAACAGGACATTGAAGACCACATTAAAGAAGATGCTCTCTGTAGAAGGTAGATAGTGGGATCGCTTGTTACCACTGGCATTATATGTCATCAGGGCCCAAGTCCAGAGCAGTTTGGGGTGCTCGTCGTTCGAGCTTCTGTACGGAAGACAGCCATGGTCCTTGTTGGACATGACGAAAGATGCATGGGAACAGGAAGAAGCCACAGGAACCCGAACAGTGTTGGAATACGCCCAACAACTGAAAAACCAAATAGGAAAGCTCCGGGAGATAGCGTACTCTTGATTGGAACAACGTAAGAAACAACAGAAAGTCTATGACGATAAAGGAAAGAAATGGAGAAGACTCTCGCTAGACGACTGGGCCCTAGTCCTCTTACCCTCCTCTACCAAGAAATTCCAAGCCGAGTGGTTGGGCCCCTATAAGGTCGTGAAGATTATAGGAAAAACAACGTACCAACTACAAATATCCCCTACAAAGAGACAGACGTATCATATAAACCTCCTAAAAAAATGGTTGGGTCCAGTGACCAAAAGCGCCCACTTGACCATACCAAATCCTGAACCCCCAGGAAGCACAATGGGGCAGCTGGTCGTTAGTGAGGATCTAACGGTAAGGGAAAGAGCAGGACTCCACACGGCGTTGAAGCCCTTCGCTCACCTGTTCTCGGACATCCCCGGAAGGACCAGTCTAGCCGAGCATTGTATTGAAACTCCCCCGGGGAAGGTCATTAAACAACATCCCTACCGGATACCTGCAGCAAAAAGGGACATGATACGAAAAGAGGTACAGGACATGCTATGACTGGGTGTCATAAGACCATCAAGAAGCAACTGGTCCTCCCCAATAGTGATGGTGCCAAAACCCGATGGCTCCACGCGTTTCTGCATGGATTTTCGCGCCCTGAACAACATATCTTCTTTTGACGCCTACCCCATTCCGAGGGTGGACGAACTGATCGAGAAGTTGGGGGACGCCAAGTTTATCACTACCATCGACCTGACTAAAGGTTATTGGCAAGTGCCCCTTCGAGAGGAAGATCGTCGTAAAACAGCCTTTTCCACCCCAGACGGCTTGTATGAATTCAACGTTCTCCCGTTTGGTTTACATGGAGCGCCAGCTACGTTTCAACGGTTAATGAATACTGTATTACTAGACCACCAGTCCTTTTGTTCAGCTTACTTGGATGATATTGTGATTTATAGTTCTACCTGGGAGATACACCTGAGACACCTCAAAACCATCCTCGGTGCTCTCGAACAAGCAGGGTTGCACATCAACTCCAAAAAGTCCAGGATAGCATTCCAGAAGGTTAAATACTTGGGCTATTTGTTGGGAAACGGTGTGATAGCGCCACAGAAAGAAAAGATACGAGCCATTGCGGAAACAACGTTCCCCACCACCAGAAGAGACATGAGGGCCTTCTTAGGTCTGATAGGGTATTACCGCCGCTTCATCCCGCAATTCTCGGCAATCACGGCACCCCTCACAGATGCCTTAAAGAAGGAAGTAAGCCCACGTTGCCTATCTCACCCGACTCCGCAAATGGTGGAGGCCTTCCATACCTTAAAAGGGTCCATCACGTCCAGTCCGATATTAACTGCTCCCGACTTTAGCAAACCATTTGTCCTGCACACAGATGCCTCCAATTCCGGTTTGGGTGCTGTATTGTCCCAGGTGGCCGACGATGGGGTGGAGCACCCAGTACTGTACATCAGTAGGAAGTTGTTCCCGAGGGAGGCCAGATACCCTACCATAGAACGGGAGTGCTTAGCTATAAAATGGGCTGTAGACAAGCTCCGCTACTACCTCGAAGGCAGACCATTCACCTTGTACACTGACCATGCCCCCCTGCAATGGATGGCCTGCAACAGGTCACACAACCCCAGGGTCCTCCGCTGGTTTTTGTCCCTCCAGCCTTTCTCATTTACGGTACTACACCGAAAGGGGAAGGACAATGGGAACGCTGACTATCTGTCCCGGGTGTTCCCTCTCCCCGATCGGGAGAGTCCTGGTGGGGGGGTGTGTGACGAGGGGGGGTCGGAGCAGGGCGAGGAAGGGACTACAGTGGACTGGTGGACCCCGACACCCCTCTCTTCACCTCTTGTTTTCCTACAGCCGGAGGAATGGGCCTCATCATCCTACGTGGCGGACATGCACCAATCAGAAGGATACGGCGGTCCCTTTAACTGGGGAAGCCTAGAAAGGAGGAACACTCCCCCTCCCAGTGACGTCGCTCTGCCAGGGCCAATAAGAGCTTGGGAGTCCCCCTCGAGGATGTGTGACTACATCGGAGAAGAGAACGCGGAAGCCGGAGAAGACGTCCGAGTCGAGGAGAGAGAACGCGGGAGAAGAGAGAAGCGGTGTCGTGCTGTGGGACCACCGGACGCCGTAGGAGAGCCAGGAGGCCAACGGCAACACGTTCCGCCCAGCCACGCTCCAGGAGGAGCGTGGCTTACCAGGCTGCGTGAGCGCTTCGCGGGCTGGGTCGGGAGGAGGGAGAGCCCCGCCAAATAGTTCGGCATCCCCCTGCTGAGTTTGACTTGTGTGTGTCCCTCCCTTACACTCTCACTTCACTCTGACAGGCCTAGCTACCCTTCCTCACACTTTTTCTAGAAGTGGTTCACGAGTGTATCCCTCACTCCTATCCCCACAACGAGACTCACGGTATCCTGATACTGACACCTGCTCTCTCCTTCTTTACCCGAGACGAAGTCGGAGCTGTTCCCCTAGCAACGGCGGCGTTCGAGAGGACGTTCCACGGGCAGAAGGAGAAGACCCATCCCCTTCCAAGAGGACGAAAGACCTGATTGGATCGGACTGTTGGACACTAAACCTGGCTATCCATAGAAAGCGTGCCTTGGGAAAAATAAAACCCTCACTGCACCGAACCGGCTTAAGTGTCCCTTATTCCATCCCGCAACATCCTCACACACAGACCAACAAGACAACATACAAATGAGCTTCCATTACAGTCAATGAGAATGTACTGGCAAGGTGTCTGGCCCTGCGGACTGATGTTTTGAGTTCAAGGCACTGTTGGAGAGTGGACAAATCAGACACCTGTCACCAGTGTCAGACATCTCTGAAGCACATTGCCAATCACTGTCAGGAAAGTAGACTCACACGTAAGATATTTAGGATGTGTATGAAGGTGTGTGGAGTACAGAGCATGATGGGAGATGGAGTCATGGCAAACACTCCTCCTCACAAACAGCACAAACAGCACAGACCACCAAGAACCATGCATACCTGATGGTGATTTGAAATCTACTGACAAAATGGCTGACTGGGGACATCTGTCTGTAGAACTATGCCCTGCTTGTGGACACATAGGCACCAGTCATCAGTGTCAGACAACTTGCAAGTTCATTCACACTCACTGTCAGGGAAGCTGAGCTACAGGTAGCCTTTTGCTGTTAGGTGTAAAGGTGTGTGTGGGACAAGGCCTGAAGTGGCTTGTAGCCATTGAAAATACTCATCCACACACCCAGCCATGCAAGCTCCTCTGGGCATATGCTTCCATCACAGTGAGGAGAAGTGCACTGCCAAGGTGGCTGACACTGCTGCATAGTGTTGATCTTGAAACCAACTTCCATCAAGGCCCTGTGCACAAAACATCATGGAACTGTGTCAGCCATCCTGTTAGTACACTTACATTCACTGTCAGGTAGCCATTGCCACAGATGAGCTGGTTGTGCTGGTTGGTAGGAGGAGTGTCTGCCATGACTACATCTACCATCATGCTCTGGCCTCAACACACCTTCCTACATAGCCTAAATAGCATATATGGGACGCTGCTTACCTGACAGTGAGTGGCAATGTGCTTGCAAGATGTCTGACACTGGTGCATGGGGTTTTGTGCACAACTCCTTTTCTGTGATTTTGATTCACATTTATCACCATGCACCAGTGTCTGCAGCCTTGTCAGAACACTTACCATAACTGCCAGTTAGCCAACGTCACAGAGGACTTAGCTGAGCTGCTGGGAGGAGGATCATTTTAAAATACTACTAATCACATCAGGCAGTGGACAACATACACCTTCATCAACATCACTAACAGACCGACATGAACTAAGCGTATACACGGTGATTTAGATTTTACTAGCAGGATGCATGGCAGGGGGCACTGGTGTCTGATTATAGAACAAATACCAACAATGACTTGTGCTCAAAACACCAGGCACCAGTGTCAGCCAGCTCTGTCTGCACACATCTACACACTGGCAGGAAAGCATATTTCCAGGGGTGCTGCATTTGCATGCAAGAAAGAGTGTGCGTAGTACATGGCCTGATGGGGTGTCTGTCCATTGTAAACACTTATCTGCAGAAACAGCCATATAAGACCACTTAAAACCGTGATTACCTGAGAGTGAGTGGACATACAAATATGAAATGGCAGAGACTGTGGCATGTTGTGTGGTGCACAAGGCCATGAGGCAAGTTGTCTCCAAGTCAGAAACCAGTTCCCAGTGCCAGACAACCGGCCATGACATTCGGACACACTGTGAGCTAAGCCCATGTCCTGTTCGCCTGTTAGCACTGGGCATGAAGGTGTATGTAGGAGTGGCACTGATTGGACTTGGAAGAACAGCAAACACTTCTACACAACCACTTTATTGTGGGCTATGTCTATCTCTCAGTGAGTTCATGTGTACTTGCAAGATGGCAGACACTGGGGAATGTTGTCTGAACCTTTCACAACTGCCACATTTGCCTATGTGCCACAAAGACCAGCAAACATAGACAAATATCTTTCACATACCCTCACAAACATTGGCTGGACAACACTCTTCCATGTGGCATGGTGGGGCTGGGTGGGAGGAGGGGTGTAAGTCTCACAAATATAGAACAAGCACTCAAACATCCGTTTTTCCCAGTTCTGTGCCACAAAATGGCAGAAAGGTGAGTTTGTGAAATCATTTGACCATGGAGATCATGTACAAAGTACATGATCTGTGTAGACACAAAGTTAAACTGTCACACGATTTTCATACTCACAGCCATTCACATGTGTAGAATGAGATGAAAACAAGAAACACCTCAATCACTCCATTCCCACACCTATCATGCTAAGTTAACAGAATGTGAGTGTGTAGGCAGACACACCAATGTGACTGCTAAACACATGTACTAAGACCAGTATCACAGGCACAAAAAGAGTACACACAAAGGGAGATAAAGTGTATGTATCTCATTGTGAAACTAAATATGTGGACAACCTAAACACACCTGTGTCATCCATAGGGTGTCAATAACCAGTCAATGTCTTCCAACATGTAATGTGAATTAAACACAACAGGCCCATTAATGCACATACCTGCACATGTCCATCAATCCCTCTCTTGTCTCAAAAATATAGTCATCACAAAAATAGGTCTGCATCATGGATGAAGGAGTAAAATCCAATTACAGTTACTTATCATGAGCTTTATCAGCCTATGTAATGTGTCTGATTGGAGGGGCAGTGGACATTCACATCAGTCATTGTGTCATGTCTGTACCTACAGGGCCAGCTGAGGACACCACTGGAACCATCCAGGACAGCCAGGCCCAGACTCCGATCGACCAAGAGCCCTCCGGCGTTGATGACTCTCATTGTTCTTCTGAATACGATGACAGACCTGGCCCTTCTGGCATGGGTCACCCCAAGCACCAGTGGCGCTAACATACCAATCCTCTGCAACCACTCCTGCCTCAGCTGCCAACACCCAGCTGACCCCTACCCACACGGACACAGCATCCCAGGAGACCACCAATAGCACAGCAACACAGGGCACTCTTGAGTTGCCCAACAACATCAATGACAACGATGAAGGAGACTCCGTGTCGACTGTGCCAGCACCAACTGGTCCTGCTCGGGTGGGTGGGGTGGTGGGAGGTGTCGTGGGGATCAGCAACATCATGCAGCTGGTGCCGATGATGTGGAGATCCCAAACCTCTCCAGAATCCTCAATACATATGAGGATTCACAAGGAGAGATGGGCCAGGTCGTAGGGATCCTCAGGACTATACAACAGCAGAAGGCAGCCCAAAAGGAAAAACTGGACAGGTTTATGTCAAAAATGGATGAACAGACTGAGGTGAACAGGGACAGTGCCACCTCCCTCCGCAAGATTGCCACCAACATCTCCACACCTCCCTGTGTGCCTACCACATCCACTGCAACAACATCTGCAACAGCCACAGGGAGGGATGTGGACTCTGGCGGAGAGGCACCTGTATCGCAGCTGTCTGAACCTGAGGGTCCCCCTGAAGAACGTGGAGTCAGTCGTCCAAAGAAGAAACGGTGAGAGACAGATGTCTACGCATCACACCCAGGAAGTGACTACCTGCTCCTGATATCCTCCATTGTGTGCCAACCATTCACTTTGTTGACTATCACAGAACTCTCCCACATTGGCTGGAGGGTCTAAGTTGGACTATGGACTCACATAACTGTGTATCTACTTTGGAATACCTCATTTACAAACACTACCAACTACTATATGCACTTATCTAAGTTTGTTTGGTTTGTTGATGATACCACCATGATGTGCACTGATATCTTCACATTATGCACTCAAATAAATCACTCTGCACCCAAAAAAGTGGAAATGTTGTTACTTTGAATAACTAATGTAATAACTGTAATGATGTTGAAATAGGCAAAGAAGCAAGTGTGCACAACATTGGTAACACATCACTTTGAAGGAGTACATTACTGTCTTGTGAGTATATGTACATTGTCACAACATGATAGATGGACACAACCAGGTCATGGCACAACCCGTAGGACATGTTACAGATGCAATGCAAGTATATTGATTAAAATGCTAGCACCATGTTCAAACACAATAAACACAACTTTGTCTTAGCATAACAGTGCATCATGGAGCATGTTTAGTTAAAAAAACCTTTGGATGTGTGAAAACACACAAGGCACAAATCATTGTGTATCATAGGTTTATTTCCCTGACACAACCTGGCGCATTAACCCAATTTCAATGGACATCACAGAGTAAGGAAAAGGTGTAAAGTGAAGAAAAATGTCCATCAGTCCAAAAGGAATAGCGTGCCATGGATTTACAAACAAGTCCAATGTTGGAGTAGGTCACATCATCAGGTGTTTTGTGAGGCCACAAATTGCATGGTTGACATGGCCAAGTACCCTGGTAAGGAGAAACATAGAACAGAGTTAGGCACACAGGACTAAGCCTCTTCAATTTTGACAAAAATGTCAGCTGAAGCACAAGATTGTCAGTGTGTACATTATCTTTGATTCACAGAAGCACTGTACATCTCAACTTTTCCATCTCACAAACACTTATCATACAACTAACATCATGGCAATTTTTATACACTCACAAACATACATACACATTGTGTACCAGCAACACAACAACAAACACTTGGGGGTACTCCCCTACTTTCATTGCATATGCATACCTACACTCATGTGAAGAAGTTGTTGATAAGCTGTTGCCTCAAATCCACGCCATCATCATCATCCCCACTGTCGTCATGTCCCAGTCCAGGATCCTCCCTCACTTGCGGATGCTGGTCTCCATCGTCCTGTATAAGTGGAATTTCCCTCCGTATAGCCAGGTTGTGGAGCATGCAGCAAGCAGTGATAATGTTGCACACCTTCAACGGTGCATATTGTAGGGCTCCTCCCGTCCGATTGAGACAGCGGAATCTTGTCTTCAGGAGGCCGAAAGTATGCTCAATGACTCGTCGGCTTCTACCATGTGCCTCATTATACCGCATTTTGGCAGGGGTGACTGGGTTACGTAGTGGCGTCAGTAACCAAGGTTGGTTGGGGTACCCAGAGACTCTTACATTGAAAACAGAAAATTTGATTCTGTAGTTGGTTGACAGAGCATTATCAGACATACACATACACACAACACAGCACACATATGTCAAATCACCTACCAACAAGCCAAGCACGGTCATGTTGTGCCCGTGACATCAAACGGGGGATGGCACTGTTCCTCATGATGTAAGCGTCATGTGCAGATCCAGGGAAATGTGCACAGACGTGGGAGATGGACATGTCTGCCAAACAAACCGCCTGGACATTAATTGAGAGGTAATGTTTGCGGTTACGATATACTACCTCATGAGCCTGTGGTGGCACCAATGCAACATGTGTGCCATCAATGGAGCCAATTATATGGGGTAACTGTCCCCTTGATGTCTCCAAATTCTACAGGTGTTGGAAACTTTATGTATTAGCACAAATATCCATAGCAATGCCCCCAAAACATCTCACAGAACACAGCTGAACATGGTTTGTGACATCCCACCAGATGTTGCCACTGTGTATTGAAATGTACCGGTGGCAAAGAAATGTAAAGCTGCCATAACCTTCACTTTGGCCGTCAGTGCAGTTGGATATGTCCGACCAGGCTGTAGATGAGGTGACAACTGCGCAGTCAAGTCTTCAATGATTGGCCTTGTGAAGCGGTACTTCCTGATGGTGTCACGTTCTTCCATGGTTGCCAAGTCTGGAAAGGGCCTGGGGACTGCAGGTCGTCTGCGATACCTATGTGTAGAGTATAGACACCGTTGGTGTCAAGTCACAACGTACCAAGCAACATGCTTAGAGACAAAGAGAACATGAAATGTGAACACAACTGAACCTACAGAAACTACAAAAACATGATTTAATTTTGAAAAAATGCCCTTATATACATATACCAGCATCAGTACCATACACAGACATGTTATCAGGGTATGGTGACACAGCAATTGTAGTGGTGTAATGCAAAAGTCACTAGTGTCTGACATCATGAATGTCTGCAAACAGCCCATATTCCAAGGATCAAGAGGTAAAATATATCACTTTAAGATTTTAAAAAGTTTTACATGTCCAATAGGTAGACAGAATAGGAACATGTAATGCAAGAGATGTGTAACACCTGATATACACATCATCTCAAATACGCAGTCATGCACAACACTCTCACAGGTTGGCCACTGTAATTCATTTATGTCTACATTACACATGAATTCACATACACAGACTATTTTCAATGTAGTGGATTTTGAAATATGTAACAATACCATGCACTGCCTTCTGGGGCACACAGATAGCCTAGTAATTCACATTGCACAAACCAGAGGAAGATGCATAATGATTTCACTGTCCACTCATTCAATGGTAAAATCCTTATCCATTACTTACACAACAGACATCTACAGTCTGAAATTTCTAAAAATGGCCAATTGGTCATACAGTAGACTAATGCAGTGCCAAGACAAGATTGCACATGTACATCCACACATAAAATGATGTGCACTGTGACCAATACAATGCAGAAAACAGGACTTCCAATCCAGACATGCTTTACATGCCAAATATACAGTGTGGCATGTGCCCCTTAAAGTTAGCTCCTTATGGGAGTGTGTCTTATTAATGTACAGCTCATTTGTTCCATAAATAAAGGGCATACTCACATGTACTGTACTAAGATACATCATTCACAGCAGTGTGTGCTCTGATGACCGATTATTCAAAGGACGCGTTCTCCGCATTTGAAACGATTCGGGCACAGCCATTGGTTGTCATGGTGAAAGACGCGGGTGAGTATTCAAAGGACGAGTTATCCACATTCAAAACGATTCGGGCACAGCCATTGGTTGTCATGGTGAAAGACGAGGGTGAGTATTCAAAGGACGCGTTATCCGCATCCGAAACGATTCAGGCACAGCCATTGGTTGTCATGGTGAAAGACGCAGGTGAGTATTCAAAGGACGCGATATCCACATCCGAAACGATTCGGGCACAGCCATTGGCTATTTGTTGCTATGGTGAGCGATGCGTGTTTTGACTCATGTCTTCAGCGCATGGAAAACGACTCTGTCACCTCCCATCACCAATGTATCCATTTCAACAGAGATCACATGAAGAGTGTTTGAACGTTGCGGTAGGCGTGTCGTTTGCTAGCAAAGTTATGCATTGGACCGATTCGTACAATGCGCCAGACACAAACCTATCACTTTTGATGCATGTATTTGAGACCGCCTCTGCTGTTTAGATATAAGTCTGTCTGTTCCCTAGAGACTTCACTTGCCTGCACTACCTGCTTTATTCAAGCACCTCCCCATCTCTCTGCTGCTGTGACAACATCCTCTGGTAGCCACAATGGCAAGGACACACCCCAGGGCCCCAGCTTTCACTGAGGAGGAGAACCAGGCCCTGCTGGACACACTCCTGCCACTACACAGCCAGATAAATGGCAAACCAGAGGAGCAGGTGAGTGAGATTAACAGTGCATTGCCCTTGGGCATGTGTGATAACTGTGCATTACTGGCAGTAGGAATCTCTATCAGAGACTATCCTTTATGTTTATTAAAAATATAACTGGGTGTAGGGAACTGATTTTGACAGGCACACTGCTGTAGAAGTGTGTGTACTGGGGAAAACATGGCATCACTGTCCCAAATGGAACAGAGATTAGATTGTACACATGACTGATGCACATGATGCCACATGCATTACCCTTAGTTATTTGTTAAAACATGAACATGAGCTATGTATATTAGTGTATGATAGAGACACATGACGCATGGGAACTAAGGGACTATCACCATGTCATCCTTACAGGTCAACTCCCATGAGAAGGACAGAATGTGGCTGACCATTGCCAAGAAGGTGCCTGACGTGGGGGGTCGCATATCGTCGTGTTCGCCATTGCCGCAAGAGATGGCCGGACCTTCGTGGCTGGGCCAAGAAGATTGCTGAGGTCCAGCTGGGTCTGTCACAACCGGGCAAGTGAGGCGGCCGGCGAAGATTGACCCCACACATGCGACGCATCATAGTGGTGGTCTTCCCTGACCTGGATGGGCAGTTGAAGGCCCAACAGCAGCAAGGAGGGGGGTGTGTCACTTACATGTCGCAATTCTGTCTTTATTCCGGCAGGTTTAGAGATCTGAGCTTGATGGCACTTTTACAGGTTGTAAGTCTGCAAAACGTGCAAGCATTCTCACTAGATGAAAAAAGCAGATGGAGCAATAGATGACAGGTAATGACCCATTCATCAGGGACATGTGAGTGAGTTATGTTCAGGGATTGTAACAGTGTTGACATGCACATGTGTGCTTTCTAAATTTCACAAGACGTGTGTATGAGTTTCAGCATGAATCCCATTGCTTTACAAGTGTCTGCACATTCACTGATGTGTGATCCTGTTCTCAGAGTGGTCTGAACAAATCATTGAAGTATGTTGTGATAGGTGATTCAAATTGTGCAAATCACATGCTAAACATTTTGTAATGATGATTTGTCTATGTAGAGACATAGATTGGTTCGTCTTGGTCTGTGTGCAAAGGTCTTTTTCACTGACGTGCTGCTAATTGTGATCACATGTATCCCATGGGACAGTCACAGCTAGGGTAACTCGGGTCACATGTCACAATGTCCTTCCCATGATGTTGTGTCAAAACATACAGACAACATTCGTAAAAGTGAGTCCATGTGTAGGAGTATGTGACGGTGAAATCACAAGCCATTCATTGTCAAACACAGGTTGCCACTGATTGCAACATGTCCAGATTTTTGAGGTATGATGTGAAGTACACAGTCACAACTGTTGACATGTGCGTTTATGGTCTTGAATACTCAGACATGATGATTTGGTAAACAAGGTTTTTTTGGCATCACTGTCAGATTCTGAGATGTAAAATGTGCACCAAATGAAATTTTGTTAACCACATGGTACATATGACATGAGCAATCTCAGCAGTAGAAAGTGTGCATACTTTTAAATCAAAGGGAGGGACAGTAAGACTTTGTCCTTATAAAGGTGGACTTGTTCAGTGTAGCCAAGATTGTTCAACAGTGTTGACTGTACTCATGCTGGAAATGGGTTCAGTCACAAGAATACATGCAGTCATTGCACCCAGATGTGCCAGTGGAATTGTATTCCGCCTGAGGCATTGTGAAGCTGAAGTTTTCAGACGTAGGCGTTTGTAGACCATTAATTACATCTATGAAACTTTATTTGTTTTCAGTCTTCAAATCTATGTGATTCTGCTACATGACACCATGCATAGATGACACAGGACAGTGTGCTACATGCCTGTCGGATCAGTTATGTTTACTGCCTTGGTGTCTCCAGGATGACACTCATATGTGTCTACTGACATTGGATATGCAAAGCTACTGAACACGTTATCAATCACTGTGAACTGTGTAACATGACTCATGCAATGAGTATGCATTGTGCATGTTTGACAAGGTATACATGTGAGCCGTGACATATGAGCCAATGGTTCAACATTAGATGACTAAGGATTTCAGGATGTGTACCATGTCTCAATGAAATCTGAGATTCATATTCCCATTTTGATGGCTCTACTCACATGCAGAAGAGGAGACAGTGATGTCAGTACACAAGTCCATCATGAGCACAAGACAAAACATTCCCTGCCACAAACTCCATTAGTCAACCTTCTTGTTCTGTACTTTGATGTTGATACACGCAATGTTGCTGATCACATCATGTGTGATTGAGCAATGTGAAAGTGGCAGGGTTACAAGTACCATTTCTGTTAATGCAGCATGCGCTAATAGCAAAACTTAATGTGATGGCTGATATCTATTAACATCTGTGATGTTAACTATGTGTCAACTAGGTATGGATGACTCATGTAAATCTTTTTCTTACTTGGTCACAGCATCATCAGCGGACACAGGAGGAGAGAGTGCCACGGATGTTGTGGGAGCAGAACGTCAAACTGGGTCCAGTGACGGAGAGGGTGAGTGGAGTCTCACTGGCAGCGGATCTGCAACAACATCTGCAGCTTCAGAATCAGATCACAGCTCCGGTGAGGACTCCCATGTGGTGGTGGGAGACACAGAGACTGCATCTACAACATCAGAGTCCACCTTCACCACCACTACCATCTACACCCTCCCTGCTGCTCCCAGTTCCACTGTCCGTGGCCGCTCCCGTGTTAGGGGCAGACTATCATTTGGGCCAGGCACCTCACCCCCTGCACCTGTCTCCCCTGCTGCCCTCAGTGTAGAGACCAATGACCTCCTGAGGCAGATCTCTGTGGGGCAGACATCAATGCTGAGTGTCCTCCATGCACACACAACTCTTTTGACAGACATGTCATCGTACATGGAGGGCATTCACTCAAACATGTCTGCCCTACAGAGATCAAATCAGACTATGGCCTCAACACTGACGGCAGCACTATCTCTCCTCAAGCAGTACCTCCCCACTCCTACCTCTTCCTCATCCACCATCCCAACTACCCTCCCAGACCCAAGCACATGTAAACACACACAGTCACACACTGCAACATCCACACGCTGCACACACACAGACCAAAGTCACAAGCCACACCAGCGCACACTCATGCTACAGACAGCACACTCACACCAAATGAAATGACAGCACCCGACACACATGCATCCAGAGACACTCCGCATACCTCACAACCCTCTGCCTCCACAACCCCTACCCTTTCCTCTCCTGTACCCCCCTCAGCCCAGGCTCCCCACCTTGTTCCCATTGAATTCTTCCCTCCACAAACATGCAGCCCCCCTCCTAAGAAGAGGAAGTACCTACAGGATGTCATATCTGTAGCATCTGCTAGCCCCCCCCTCCAAGGAACAGAAGACATTAACTCCCCGTAGAAAATCCCTCCGGTCCCAATCCAAAGCATCCACTCCTACACCCCATAGATCCCCAGACAAGCCCAGCACATCAACATTGGCTAAAACACCCACCAAAAAGACACCTCCCCTCCCCATTTCAGACTCACCCCTCAAACAATTTAAGGTCCCTAAATTAGTTAAGGCCACACCATCCCCAGCTCTGACTGCCCATCCCACTACAGCTGCACCCCCCTCACAATCAGAGCCAACCACTGCAGTGGAGTCCCACACCCCGTCATCAGTCCCTACCATTGCAGTGGACCCTGACACCCCTCCTGCTCCCATCCTTCCAAAAACACAACCCAGTCCCCAATAGTTTGTCCCCTTTCGTGCCTGGCATGCCCCCAAGATGCCCCTCTCAGGGGAGGTGTCCCTTTGCAGGAATTGTGGTTGCAAGAATATATGGGCCTGATGTTCAAAGGTCACATGGACACTGACCAGTGATGGACTGGCCAATGGCCTTTTGATATTAATAAATTATATTATTTTTTTATCCTGAATAAAGCAATTTTTATTTTTGATTAAAAACATTGGTGTCCAACAACTTGTTTCAGAGTTGACTGTATGACAAGTGGAATTGTTTGTTTATATGTACAATGATGTTAGTGTGGCATGTTTTGGATATGTTACATGGAGTTTGTGCACTTTGACAGAAGGTATTTTAAAATGTGGGGTCTGCATTTCATGGTTGTCATTGGCAACTTAACTTTTGGATCAGAGTGTGAAATGAAGTTGCAAACCTTTGCATTTTTTTGAGCACACTTACACATAGGTAATGCTTTCAGTTGTCTACATATTGCAAGTGTCTCAATGTGCAACAGTGTGGGCGAAGAATGCTGAATATGTTTGTGATGTGCATATGGGCACCAGTCTCATCTATTCAGCTGGATACATATGGCTGTTGACTGCATGGCTGTGACTTAGCACACATCAATCTACACAAATTGGTTCAATAGAATTGTATGTGACTTTGAGGTGGTGAATCAATGTCTGTGTCTTCTGCAGACTTGTAGTATAGTGGCACGATCAACCTTGCTTGATGTGTGATGCCACTGTGGTCACATAAGCATTCATGGCTTTGAACACATCTTGTGCATTTACTGAGCACATGGTGAGTGTAAGCTGAGCTGTATTTTCACAGTCTTCCAACCATCTGCTACTACTTGACTCAAATAATTCCATTTGGGTTTTGTGAGGCAAGGATTACTTTTTCTTTGTAGTCTTTTGATCACTCATTTAGCTGATGTTCATGCCATCCTGCTTTTGGTATGTGAAATAGCAAATATGTTGTGTATGCATCATCTCAGCTTGGATTGCATTTAGCGTACACACACAAGTCGTAGTTGAGCATATGAATTGTGTGTCACATGTATTTTGAGAATGACTGATAAGGGTGTTGATCTGAGCTACATTGATGCTGTTCCATTTCACACAGAGCTATATTATGAGTGCTGTGATGTCAGTTTACTTGGAAGGTGGTTTATGTGGTGAGGCATGTGTACAGTGAGTGCACAGAAAGGATGTGTGTCTGTCTGCTGTGCAGATGCTCCCAGATCTTGAGTCTCCACCATGCTCTTAGTTGCCACACATGTGAGGATGTTGATGGAAATAAATGTGTTTGTTGATAGTCTCCTTGATGTTTCAATGGATTGGTTGTGACATTGTTTCAGTGCCAATTGTGGACATAGCAGACTTAATTCAGCACATGTCTTTCATCCTCACAAGATGTACACATATCTCCTGGATTCATGGTGACTAAGTCACTTGTGTTTTTGATCCACAGATTTAGTCACCACACCAGCATCCTCACCCATGCTGGAAGCTAATCTTACTCAATGAGCTGTGCACTGGCCACGCCAACACTGTTTGTGGGTACTACGTAATGTTACTCATGCATACTCATACTACTATACAGGACACAATCTGCACATTCAAAATGTGATTATCAATTTCAGGCATACACTACGGATTGAGGTGTTAGATGTATATTGTCTGCGAATGACATTCACAAAAGCAGGGAATTCAGACTAGGGGGCTTGAGGGGATTTAAGGACCTGCGTGGGCCACCTCCCCACTCTTAATATTAAACACAAAAAATAGGCCACAGGTCCAAAAAATTCGGTTTGAGATGTAACAAAATTTGATCTACCATGTACTGAAGGGGAATCCCTTTAAGGACGGTTCCCCTCACACACCAGAGGTGTCATGCTTCATCATAGGGGTGCCTCCTCGCTTAGAAGACCTAGTCTCTATGCAGGCTACAACCCACTCGCTACAAGGGAGGAACACAGGGATGTTTTTGTGTAGGCGAGGCGGGTTGAACTAAAAACCCTGTGTGAGCGTGGTGTGCGTTATACAAAGTGCAGTGCTAAAGTGAACGTGGTTAAAACTGGCTACAAGGTTAGCTATGTATCAACTTTAATCGGCTACCTTGTGACAGGATTAAAAACAAGTAACTGACAATACAGCTGCCATCATTAGAGGCTTCTGTATTAGTGTGTGACCAACATGTTTCGGCCTAAGGACCTATCAGAGTGTCATGGCCTTCAACAGGGTCGAACATACAGCTACTGCAACAAGGTGAGGTAAAATAAGGTACGTGCGCATGTGAAAGATAAAGCGCAGTAACGACGGTGTATTATACTGAACTAGTGGTCCTGCTGTTCAGTATGTTCACCGTTCGAACCTGTGATGAAACACAAAAAAACACAACTTGCGCTAATTACGAGACAATTTCAGTGAAGGCAGTGCATGGAAGACATTAGTTAGATCGAAGCACAGTAAATAAGCGGCTTCCCGCACCACTCGCCGGCGCCCCACTCAGGCGCGGTTTATTCCTTTTTCTGCTGACTCTTACGGTGTCCTCCCTGGCATAGTGAGCACTACAGCCTAGGCTCCCCCACATGCCACGCGCTCCTACACACAGAGAGACCCTACATAGCCTGCTATCCTGGTAGATTGGGCCCCCTACCGTGGGGAACCTCGCCCAGATGTTATAGCCTCCTGCGTGGCTCCCTGGGGCACTGTGGGCCATCGACCTGAGTTCCCGTTGCGGGACAAGGGCTTCTTCGACCCTGCCTGAGCGTCTCCACACTCCTGCCCGACCAGGGTTGATCTGCTAGTAGATACTATTATTACCTGACGGTGAACAACCTCACTGCCCGGTCCCCGTGGGCCGCATGGGCCTGCCATCACAACTCACTGGCAGGTCAGCGCGTCCACTTTCCTTCACTTTAGCACCCTGCTGCTGGGCGTAGAGGTCCTGCCCCTGGAGCATCGGCCCTGCAACAATCAGGGTGTCTATGTTCAGTCCCATGCTACTCTCTTCTCTGTTCCTAAGACTGCTCACTAATTCAGCAACATTGCGTGTTAGGGGTACATTCCAGTCCTCCTGTTTATCATGAACAACATGCAGTACCGATCTTTCGTACATATTTCAGAGTACTTATTGGACATACCCATCATTTGGGCATATCTCCCCTTGGCAATGTACGTTTTTACTGACTATGTCTCTGTCCTTGAAGGCACATCTTCACCTTCTATTACTTTCTTGACCTCTTTTTCTATTCTATCGCCACCACCTTATTCGCTAGGTTGGATTGGCGCATGTACCCTATGGCTAGTAGGCCTGGAAAGATGCAGTGAATTCTTTTACCATTGATGGTGAGTCGCGCATCCTTGTATTCATTTTCATGTAAACTAATTGGTTAGATGATGTCTAATGTCTTGACCACTGAGCTTATTTACTGTGCTTCGATTTAACTAAAGTCTTCCATGCACTGCCTTCACTGAAATTGTCTCATTGTATTTAGCGCAAGTTGTGTTTTTTTGTGTTTCATCACAGGTTCCAACGGTGAACATACTGAACAGCAGGACCACTGATTCAGTATAATACACCGTCGTTACTGCGCTTTATCTTTCACATGCGCACGTACCTTATTTTACCTCACCTTGTTGCAGTAGCTGTATGTTCGACCCTGATGAAGGCCATGACACTCTGATAGGTCCTTAGGCCGAAACATGTTGGTCACACACTAATACAGAAGCCTCTAATGATGGCAGCTGTATTGTCAGTTACTTGTTTTTAATCCTGTCACAAGGTAGCCGATTAAAGTTGATACATAGCTAACCTTGTAGTCAGTTTTAACCACGTACACTTTAGCACTGCACTTCGTATAACGCACACCATGCTCACACAGGGTTTTTAGTTCAACCCGCCTCACCTACACAAAAACATCCCTGTGCTCCTACCTCATAGTGAGGGGTTTGTAGCCCGCGTAGAGACTAGGTCTTCTATGCAAGGAGGCACCCCTATGATGAAGCATGACACCTCTGGTGTGTGAGGGGAACCGTCCTTAAAGGGATTCCCCTTCAGTACATGGTAGATCAAATTTTGTTGCACCTCAAACCGAATGTTTTGGACCCGTGGCCTCTTTTTTTGTGTTTAAAAATTCACAAAGGAGGCCATAGACACATGCAATTTGGTATTTGAGTTTGCGGGACCAGTCCACACATGGGGACAGTATCCTACATTTATGGTGGCCCATGCTTCTTTCATAAACAAGATTGTTTTTGACTATAGATATTCCCATGACAACAGTAACACAACCACTTCTGTGTTGTTGTTGTTGGAGACACTGAACGCAGTACTGAGTCTGTGGACATGTGTGTTATCTGTGCTGATATCCTCTGTGCTTTACTGTACACAGATGCATCACAATGTCTTACTTTTGTTAATACATTTGAGTGGTGTTGTCCTGCGATGTTTCAGTGTGTGTTGTGGTGGACTTATGCATTCACTGTGTGATCACACATATATGTGTTTATTCTAATTCCTGGTCTAGCGTCAAATGTGCTATTCCCCTTGAATTTAGCATGCTGATTGTAACTACCTGATGATGAAAATCCCTCATTCTACATACACAACATGCTATGGACCCATGTTCTGATTGTGATCACAATGATGCTCAGGCACTCTTAAAGTAATTGACACACAATCTGTGATCATCTCTTGAACATGGCATGTGTGTTTTTACCGGACAAAGGTTTTGTAGTTAAATGAATGATGCTGCAGATCAAGGTTGTGGTATGTAGATCAGACTGTCCAGTTGAGACTTGCCTCCCTGCAAGGTCCCTACATTGAAGGCCAAATCCCTGCACCTGTCATGCCCTGAAAGTGAAGTTTGTGAGTTCAACATGACACTACCTCTGTCAATGCATGTAAGGCAGTGCACCAGTTCTGCCACAAAGGCTGTCCAGCAGCCTCTATTCTAAGAACTGATGATGATCCATGGAAATTGTGACCTAATGTTGCATTGTCCTGGTTGGGACTGTGTAAGTGTGTGAGTGCATTGTTGTGGTCTAGGAAGGCCCACCTAAGCATGGTCTGCAGGTGACCCTGTGGCGCACCTGCATCACCACTCCTACCCATTCCTCAAGGTAAGCATTTACTTCTGCTGCAACAGTGTGTGAATACCTTTCATTGACAATACCCTGTGAGATTGTTTATGTGGAAATTCCTGAAGCATGTACTCCACATGTACTGATATAGGAATGTTTTTTTGATCAGAAGTTACATTGTTCATGTACATTTTTATAGATTTATTTTCACCTGAACCCAGGTAATGCAACTTATTGTATGGGGGTATTTTCCCAAACCCCAGATATGCATAATCATGTATGGAGGTATTTACCACAACCCCAAAAATATGCATCTTCATCAATAGGGGTATTTACCCCAAACCCAAGATATGCATCTTCAGTTATGGGGGTATTTACCCCAAACCGAAAATATGCATCTTCATTTATAGGGGTATTTACCCCCAACACAAGACATGCATCATCATGTATGGGGGTATTTCCACACAAAACCACATATGCATATACACATATGGTGTATTCCCCACCAACACACATATTTTCTTCAACATTGCAGTGGGTAGTTGCCACCCCCCATATTGACTGGACATTGCTGTGGGTAGTTGCCACCCCCCATATTGACTGTACATTGCAGTGGGTAGTTGCCACCCCCCATATTGACTGGACATTGCTGTGGGTAGTTGCCACCCCCCCTATTGACTGGTCATTGCTGTGTGAAGTTGCCACCCCCCCCTATTGACTGGACATTGCTGTGGGTAGTTGCCACCCCCCATATAGACTGGACATTGCTGTGGGTAGTTGTCACCCCCTATTGACTGGACATTGCTGTGGGTAGTTGCCACCCTCCCTATTAACTGGACATTGCTGTGGGTAGTTGCCACCCCCATATTGACTGGACATTGCTGTGGGTAGTTGCCACCCCCATATTGACTGGACATTGCTGAGGCTAGTTGCCACCCCCCCTATTGACTGGACATTGCTGTGTGAAGTTGCCACCCCCCATATTGACTGGACATTGCAGTGGGTAGTTGCCACCCCCCATATTGACTGGACATTGCAGTGGGTAGTTGCCACCCCCATATTGACTGGGCATTGCTGTGGGTAGTTGCCACCCCCATATTGACTGGACATTGCTGTGGGTAGTTGCCACCCCCCCTATTGACTGGACATTGCTGTGTGAAGTTGCCACCCCCATTGACTGGACATTGCTGTGGGTAGTTGCCACCCCCATATTGACTGGACATTGCTGTGGGTAGTTGCCACCCCCATATTGATTGAACATTGCTGTGGGTAGTTGCTACCCCCCTATTGACTGGACATTGCTGTGTGAAGTTGCCACCCCCCATATCGGCTGGACATTGCAGTGGGTAGTTGCCATCCCCCCCTATTGACTGGACATTGCAGTGGGTAGTTGCCACCCCCCATATTGACTGGACATTGCTGTGGGTAGTTGCCACCCCCCCTATTGACTGGACATTGCTGTGTGAAGGTGCCACCCCCCTATTGACTGGACATTGCTGTATGGGTAGGTGTCGGACTTACCTTCTGCGACAAACGCGTCGGTTGCGGTTGTAGTAGTACTCGAAGAGGCAGAGTATGGGGATGACATGCACGATCGGATTCATGGCTGCACGTCTCGTTCAGCATCAATCGTGTTGTGGCGCGAATCGGTGCTGAAATACTCCCCTTCCGGCTGCTCTGACGTGTTGGTTGTAGCAACGGATTCGGCGCATGGGAAGTATGCATCGTACTTCGGCGTTTGTAATCAGACTTGGAAATGCCTCCGGACGACTCCTTTCTGCGTTTCTAGAAGCTTTTCGTTTGGACTATGAGGACGGAATCGGAGTGACTGTATCGTTCGGTGAGTAAAGGTTTTTGTGCATCGTACTGCGTTGTTTGTTTTAACCGGCTCCCAATATGAGTCGGTTGTACTGTTCGCCTCCGGACGCATCTGGGAGGGCCTTCCAAACGACATCGGAATTGGGCCTTTAGTAGTAAATTTTGCGTTTTTTAGTTCCGTAGCTGGTTGTGGGTTTATAGGGGAATAGGGTGAGAAGTAATTTCATTGTAATAAATTAATGATTATTTTTTATTTATTAATATTTATTTAATTGAGACTTTGTAGTGTTAATTTTGAGAAGTAATTTATTTGTAATTGATTATTAATTGGTTGTTAATTAATATTAATTAATTAATTGGTGATTAATGATGGTAATTGTGTAATTTATTTTAGAAGCGGGTTGTGGGGTTTATAGGGGTAAAGGGTGTGAAGTAATTTATTTGTAATTATTTATTAATTAGTTGTTAATTAATGTTAATTAATAATTGGTAATTAATTATGGTAATTGTGTAATTTGTTTAAGCGTGGGTAGGGGGTTTATAGGGGGTAAAGGGTGGGAAATAATTTTTTATTAATTAATAATTAGTTGTTAACTTATATTAATTAATTGATTGAAATTAATTATGTAAATTGTGTAATTAATTTTAGGTGTGGGTTGTGGGGTTTATAGGGGTAAAGAGTGGGAAGTAATTATTTATTAATTAATAATTAGTTGTTAATTTATATTAATTAATTGAAAATTAATTATGGAAATTGTGTAATTAATTTTAGGTGCGGGTTGTGGGGTTTATAGGGGTAAAGGGTGGGAAGTAATTTAGGTTTAATTAATTAATAATTAGTTGTTAATTAAAATTAATTAATTAATTTGAAAATTACATTTGGAAATTGTGTAATTAATTTCAGGTGTGGGTTGTAGGGTTTATAGGGGTTAAGGGTGGGAAGTAATTTATGTTTAATTAGTTGATCAATAATATTAATTAATTAATTGATATTTAATTAGGGTATTTGTTTATATTTATTGTGTGTGGGTTTTACTTTTATAAGGGTACAGTGTGGGGAGTAAAATAATTTCACGTACTTTATAATTAGTTGTTAAATACTATTAGTTTTTTAATTGAAAATAAGTTTTAATTGTGTAATTAATGTTTTTACAGATTCATTTTAGCTGTGGGTTGTGGGGATTGTAGGGGTAAAGTGTGGGTAGTTCATTAATTTTTATGAGTTTTAGGGGCCCATTACGATGTCGGGCGGAAGCACCACCGCCGTGCTGGCGGATGCAAAAAGCACCAGTTACCGCCGGCACGCAGCAGTCCACACGCCCGCCCAATTACGATGCGAAAAGTAGACCAAACACCGCCGGCAAGCCAGCAACACCGTCCGCCATCAAAGTGCGCCCGTTCACGTAGCGGCGCAGCACAACTGACACACACCGTCCGGCGAAACACGTCCCGCCCGGCGCATAAATTACGATGCCGCAAACAAACGGCTCCCACGGCTAAGAGACACCGCACGTGAAACCGAGGCGGTAACACGGACGCAGAGCACGGACAACGAAGAAGCGGCTCCCCGAGCATGAATCCAGCACTGCAGGCCCTCCCCATGCTTCTGCTGATGCACCACCAAGGACGCAACGTACCGCGGAGACGCAGGTAGGCACACACACAACAAGTGCACGCAAACAGCGCACACAGTGCAAGGGCGGAAAAAGCGGACAACCACCCACCAGCGCGTGTACACAACACATCCACCATCGCATCCACAGATGACACACAGGCCAAATCGTAACATCGCAGAACACATGTGTACACACCACCTGGGACTAGGAACCAACCACCCCGTCACGGCCCCAAAGCGCCGATGACGCCGCCACACATGCGCACAACGCAGAGGCCAACCGCAGCGCCATGCATGCGTCGCACACAGACACAGGGACACAACCAAGCAGCACACACATCAGCCCCACCCCGAACGCACATGACACGTGACAGGCCGGCCACAGATATGTCCCCAACGCCCAATTCACGGACAACACCCAACGCCACACAACCGACGCACACATGTCAGTGAAGACACGCAACAGCAGGACACACCCCAGTGTAACAAACATGGCGTAGCACACAGCGGCGGCAACACCAACTAGGAGAAGCAGGGCCCCTTCGGGAAGAGGAACGCCAGTACCACACAGAAACACCCATACCACCCTGCACATATGAACAAGACATATAAAACGGAACACCAAAGAGCCCGGGGACCGACAACAGGTGGCCCAAGAATAACATTCACACACAAGGCCCAACGCAGAGCGGAAAGGCAGCCTACCGCCCACACAAGGGAGAGCAGACAGCACTGAATGACCTTCCATTCCAACTCCGAAACCACAGCCCTACGACAGAAGCCGGTGAATACAGCCATTGTCCAAGAATAGACCAACACAGGCATGCCGAGGGGACCGACCACAGGGCAGATAGCGCATATCACAGAAGCACACAACGGACGGGGAAGAAAGAAGAAAACACTCCCCCATGTCGGCCACATGCAAGTTAATTGGAAGGAGTCACACAGCACTGACCTTGAACTGTCTGAGAAGCATGTGGGAAGAGGGCCCGTGTCCTCCAAACAAGCCAACAGAACACAAGTCCTGTCTCCCCACGACTACACAGAGCTCACAGCAACCCCGGAGCGTGCACATTGCAGACTGCACACACAGCCGGAGCACGCCACCTCAACGAACCGCTGCGAAATGGCAACCGCAACACACCTACCCAACTACGCCGAACAGCTCAAGCTGTACAAAACCAACCTGTTCCATACATTGGGATGCGATCTCCTGTCCCTGCTGAACGTAAGTTACCGACTGACTTACCGCATCACATTGTTCAGCTGCGTCATGCCCGTCTTCTACTGTCGGAGGTGTCCCTACCAGCATCCCGTCGAGATATGCCTCTCCAACCCGGCATGTCTGAAGGCGGACCTGCTACCACTACTCCTCCCTCTGGACGCACACGACAGGGCCTGCTCTGCCTATGGGGGCATGGCGTATGTGGCCAACATCGCACCCGCACTGAAATGGGACCACTGTGCCTCCACACGACGGATCATCGATAACAGCTACATCGAATGTCACCCAGCATGCCCCATCATGGTCCTCCAAGGGACAACCTACGAACAACACCTTGACAGCCACCATCCGCTTCATTGGCTGGCAAACATGTACACCACCAATGACATGGAAGCCCTGCTGGACGGCATCGCATACCTGACAACCTGTAAATACGTCGGACCACAACGCAGGTTCCCCGAGTGACCTATGATGTCCAACCCCGCACCCATGCTTAGCTTCCGCACGGACTGGCCAGTCACCACCACAACAGCCATACCAAACGACCGGCAACTGTAACCACACCATCAACGACATCGCCATGACATCGGATATGACCGGGACATGCACACTGTTCCCCATCACATCCAGGAACACCGCATGCATCGTGGGAGGCAGTGGCATGGGCTCTGTGTATCGCACCCACATGGACGGAACTGCACGAACAACCAGGACACGACATGGATCCAGCGCCCATGGACACACACACCGCTCAGTGGACATGAATAGGTCGCCTGGAGTCTGTGGGTGCTGCACCACTCCCACCCCCGCCCCGGGAATCCCATACCAGGACCTTTGCATGGACGACAAGTGCATACAACAACAACACGACCCCAGTGACTGTGACATGTCCAGTAACCACCACAGTGCAACAACAAGTGGCACGCCGCTGCATGCACGCAAGCACATGCCCTGATGTCATCTCACATGCACGCGTGCATGAGGAACAACCGCAGCAAACCTGTCACATGGAACTGAGATGGACTGTGCCCATGATGCCAAGCGGTCTGGTAGGCTACATGTATACCGTCTGTGTCAAAGTCCGCAGCTCCGCAGCTATACGTAAATGTACATTAGCACAGCCTTGGCCAAGCAGATGTCACTCTGAAGCCCACATCCCACATGCAACAGCCAATCACATGTAACCCCACAGCCTATCCCATTTGCAATCATGCTCAGTATATCCTCAACATGTATTCCGCTGCCAGTAGTGTCCACTATACTGCATCACAGAGGACAGAAGACTCAATATAATGTTTGAAACCAAAACTGTCTCCGCTGACTCATTTCACAAGTACGAATGAGAGAGGATGAGAGTATGTGAAGTACACGGCAGTCGTGACATGACCATGTAGTCCACTGGTATTGGATGTCAACGCAAATGAGTAGCACTACTGTGGAAGACACACATGTGTCGTGTGAAGTCGTATGGACGCAGTGCTCAGGTGGGTGGGTGCGACGGGTAGATGCGCACATGCCAAGTTGGAGCACGCCGTGTTGGGAGGGGTCATGAACAGTACACCACCGCTTCCCTGGGCATTGTGAGAGGACACCTGTCGGGGGGAGTGAACACGTGTGTGCATAGCAGCCGGGCACACGTACAAAGCGGTACCAGGCGCACCTCAGCCCACCCTCTGTGGACAAGCTGGATCCTGTTGTGCGCCCGCCATGCCCCTGACAAGGCACACACAGCCCCAGTCGACCAGGTGTAACCCCAACATAGTCAATCCGCACAGGCGATACAGGGCACGGGATGGCAGTGGAGCATGGTGTGTGAGAGGTCTCCTCGCGCTCCTCCTGGTCATATCACGCAGGCAATAGAACCTCAACGTCTAGCATGGCACAAGTCACATGGAAGTGTAGGGGGACGCACCACAGCACGAGCAGCACTGACGTCACGGGAGGTGGCTCGCACCATCCCATCCATTGCCCATCATACCAACCACGCCACATGCCATTGCGACTAAGTGCAAGCGCGTGCGCCACCACCCCCGAGCCCTCCCCAGAGAGGCCAAAGAGTGAATGTGTGGGCCATCAGCCACAGACGGACGCGGCCTGGCCGCAAGGGCAGCCACAGCCACTGGGTGTCGCAGGTGGCGGATCCGGAAGGCGAAGACTGTGATGCATAGTCCATGCAGGCCGGGTCTCCATTTGGGGCACCACGCAGGTGGACGGCGTCCCGCAACACATCATACCCTGAGACAGCCCACTCGTGCAACTGGACCCACACATACACTCCTTGCCCTCTCTGGTGCGAGCTTGGGGCTGCCTGTGCAAGCGCTAGCCTCGCAGGTGAGCATGCATATTGGGGGAGCGAGGGGAGGACATGAGGGCTGGGGCGAAGATGACTGTATCACTGTCAGTTAGTACAAGGGATGACCCAGATGTGGAAAGGAAGAGACGTGTCCCGTGTGTACTGCAACTAGTCGCCAATCCAACTACCCCCCATGTCCGGAATGTAAGCCCGCACCTAGGCCCGCCCATCCGCCACATCGAACATACCACCAGCACGACAACCTTCCCATTCGAAACACTGACTGGGGGTGGCGACCAGTGTACAATCATGTGTAGCCTACCCACGCGTACATGTGGGCCCTCCATGATCCATGTCACCTGCGGCAAAGTCATGACATGCGCAATGAGGGAAGTGAGGAGAGCTGTCCGCCCCACGCGCAGAAGGTGCATCAGCTCCACAGACCCAGCAGCGAGTCCAGCAGGGGTCACATGTGCAGGGGCAGCTGTGCCTGGTGTGAAGGCACATGCATATAGACAGCACATCGACCAATGTGTAGTCTGCCCACATCTACAGTCCATCATCATGCGGACATAGGAATTGAACACAGGGCAACACATCTTCAGTTGGTGCACCCACCGTGACCAACAATGCGCAATCATCGACGTACCCGCCCTGTGCATGGCCCCCCACCCAACGGAGGCACATCCAGTGCCACCATCCCACACACACAAGCCTTCCACGGAACATGCTGTGTCCAATGGTCAGTACAGAGTCAGCGCCCATCTGGTGGATCCTGAACAGGAGACACATGCACACACATGCCAGCTCCCACTGTGTACGTCTGCCACCTGGCACGTGCAATGTAACCTCTCACCTGTGACGTGTGACTGCAAGCACACAGCCGTCTTGGCATGGGGCTGTCAATGTGGACACCTGTCAATGTTTCGGGAGGTGTGATCCGTACAGTGCTGTACATAGGGTGCAGTGCTGACACCTACTACTGTCTCATATCCCCTCGTGCCACAGGTCCCACTTGTTTTGGCCGCTCAGCCTGTGCCCACATCGTCGTCGTCGTGTGCCATACTCATCCAGCCGCGGAAGCAGTTCCATGCTCAGCAGACATTCATGTTGCCGTGGCGTTGCCGCTTGACGGATATGCAGTCAGTCCCCATCAGCACGCCCCGCAAGTCATTGGGGCCTAGATCCCCATGTGCATGCACATGGCAGTGGTTTGTATCACTAGCCATTGCCATTGTTGGGAGACCTGTGTAAGTGTATTGTGGCCGTGCCGTCCCAGCTTGACAGCTGGGCTGTGGCTCATGTGCTTGCTCAGTCATGTCAGTGATGTGTATGCGAAATTGCTATGTGTCGTGTTGCATTGACATGTGTCCTCTGCCATTGTCCCTAGGCGGAGACCGAACATTGACCGCCCATACCAATTGCTGGCGGACATGGACGATACAGAGGTTATTAGGAAGTTTCGGCTGGACAGGCCAACCCTGCATCGACTGTGTGCCATGTTAGAACCCCATCTCCGTCCCCGCAGGGTGTATCCGACTGCTGTCACCCCCACGGCTAAGGTGATGGCCGCCATGCATTTCTTCGCCACTGGGTCATTCCAGCACACAGTGGGCAGTGGAGGAGGGATGTCCCAGCCCATGTTCAGCAAGGTGCTGAGGGATGTACTGGCAGCCATGATGCTGTACCGGAACAGGTACATCCGCTTCCCCAGGGCTCGTGAATTGGCGGCAGTGAAGGGTGCATTCTATGCCCTTGGCAGAATCCCACACGTCGTTGGAGCCATTGACTGCACACATGTCGGCCTTGTTCCACCACAGGCCACTGAGCACCTGTACCGCAACAGGAAGCACACGCACTCCCTGAATGTGCAAGTGGTGTGCCTTGCGGACATGGTGATCACCCACGTGTGTGCAAAGTTCCCAGGCTCGGCCCATGACGCACACATAATGCGCAACAGCATCTTGCCACGACTGATGTCCAATATGCAACAGGATCGTGCCTGTATTGTCGGTGAGTATGTGGAGTGGTGTAGCGTGCTGGCTGTGCGATGCTGTCCCCTGTCCAGTTGGATTAGCAACGGTTCTCTGTGTCCCTCACACCCAGGTGACTCTGCGTATCCGAATGGGGCATGGCTGCTCAGTCCATTGAGGAATCCTCGCACCCCAGCAGACGATCGCTACAATGAGGCACATGGGAGGACCAGACGTGTGGTCGAGCGTACCTTTGGCCTCCTCAAGTCCAGGTTCAGGTGCCTGGACCGCACCGAGGAGTGCGCTGGCGTACTCCCCACAGAAGGTGTGCCAGATAGTGGTGGCGTGCTGCATGCTGCACAATCTGGCCATTCGGAAGCAGATCCCCCTCATCGTGGATGACGGAGATCAACCAGGGCCCCAGCCCGCAGACCAGGACAGCTCGAGTGAGGAGGACAGCGGAGAGGAGGAAGCTGGTAATGTGCGGCAGCAGCTCATCGCCCGCTACTTCACTTGACGGTGAGTGTCCATGTACGACGGCTGATGTGGCTGTATCTGTGCAGGTGTGTGTGTGCTGTGTCAGGGTGGCCGTTTGTTCACTGCGTGCTGTGTGTCAACGCTCCATGGCCAGGGTAGTATGCCACTGTTGGTGGCTGTGGCATTGTGCCCTATTGCTCTGTGCGATGTGTGTACATTGCTTGTAGTTGTTGACATGTACTGTGTGATGGGTGTGTGACACACTCATTGAATGTGCTCCTGTTCTGTCTCCCACCCCTAGGTCCCTACAGGCCCTCCGGATTCAATTGCCATGCCACGCATCAGGTGCCTTTCCGCCCAAGGTGGCCGTTGTATTCCGTACAAATAAAACACAGGGCACAAACAGCAGTTAGTGAAAAAGGTGCATTTATTACAAACTGTGACATGTGATTGTGTGTAAGGTGATGACAAAAGTGGTGCGTGCAGTGACAATGAGCTGTCGGTCATGGCTGCGTGATGATCAGGGTGTACCCACTGGTTCTATGTCCATAGTCCAACACACACATGCCATCCAGATGGCTGTGTGGAGTGGGATCGTAGTCCAAGTCAATGCAGTGGCTGGTCAAGGAAGGCTGGCGGAAGGCTGGCTGGCTGCCTCACTTGCGACTGGAGCGTGCGAAGTCCTCCCGGGAGATCTGTTTCCTCTTCGGACGGCCCCTTCCACGTTTGCGAGGGGGTGCCTGCTTGCGACATGCTGGTGGTTGAGGTGTGATCACTGGCTGTGGACGCAGGGGAACTGGACACTGCTGCTCCACCCTGCGCCCCGGCAGGTGGTGGCGGAGGGGAGCTGCTGTCCCTGGCTGTGACCTCACCGCCACCACCAGCTGTCCCATGAGGTCCACGATTTGGCCCATACGGGCGTCCATGGACCTCAACACCCCCAGCACCTCACGCGTGTCTGAGGCAGACCGGACCCATTGTCCTTGGGCCTCTTCATAGGCCCCAAGGACTCTGGCCATGTGAGGCAGGGCATGGCTCCCAGGGGAGGCTGGCGTTTCCCTGACCCTGCTCCTCCTACCAGTCCTGCTGCCACCGGCCTGCCCACTAGCCACATTGCTCACCACGGTCCTCGCTGTGGCTCCCAGGGTGGATCCAGTCGTCCGGGCCACCACCTGCGCTGGGGCTGGTGCCAGCGGAGACGTGGCGGTGGTGGCGGCGGTGGTGGTCGGTGCGGCGATGGTGGCGGTTGCGGCAGTGGTAGTGGCCACAATGACCGTGGGTGTGGCCGCAACGACAGTGGCAGCAGGGGGCTGTGAATGTTCAGCAGCCCTGGATGATGGGTTGGTGGGTAGGAGGGGTCCTGGGGAGCGGCTGGGCCCTGCCACACCAGATGGGCCTGCTTGGTTGTCCGTGTCCGAAGAGGAGGACAGATCCTCCAGATCCGTGTGTCCTCGTTGGGGGCTTGTAGGCTGGCTGTGCTGGCTGCTGGCTCCATCCCCAGCATCCAGCAGTTCGTCACCTGTGGAGAGAATGAGATTAGTTATTGTGTTGCACCTGGCGAAGTATGTATTTGTCGTCTGACATTGACAGTTCGTGCAATCTCGTACATGGGTTTCCCGGAGGCGTGTGTGTGGCTGTAGCATCTGTAGTTGTGTGTGCTTGGCAATGGGACTGTGTGCTGTGCACATGTGGCATGGGACGGATTGGCCATGCCGATGGGTGTGTTGCTGTGCCCCTACTTATTGTGACTCTGGTGTATGCGGGCTCCTGGCCCATCCTGGGTCTGGTTTGTACTTTGCTTTTGGGGTTCAAATGGAACGCTTAGGAACGCATATGGCAACATGGGGGCCATGCCCCAGATTCGCATTTGGGATGGAATATGCTTTTGGGGTTCAAATGGAACGCTTAGGAACGCATATGGCAACATGGGGGCCATGCCCCAGATTCGCATTTGGGAGGGAATATGCTTTTGGGGTTCAAATGGAACGCTTAGGAACGCATATGGCAACATGGGGGCCATGCCCCAGATTCGCATTTGGGAGGGAATATGCTTTTGGGGTACATGCTGTGAGCCATGGGTGCCGAACGTGACATGTGTTGTGGCAGCATGACAGTGCATGGTTTGAGGTGTGTGCATGCTTGACATGGCCTGCATATTTGCTGTCTGTTGTGATTACTGGACATGGCATTGGACGCATCGTTATGAGTGAGTGATGGTTGTGTGCCAGCCAACGTATTGCAGTTGTCCCATCTCCTTGGTGTGCGTGCTGCCCTGTGCCATGTGCATCACTGCAGTGCTCGGGGGGGTGTGGCCCATGTTGTGTGTTGTTGCTCACAGTGTGTCGTGCACTTCATTGACTTCTGGCACATGGTTGGTCATGGGCATGTATCTTAGCGTGACTGCTGTATGTGTGGCAGCTGTGCGGATGACATGCCTTTCATGAGACTGGGGCTGACGGATGGGATGGATGGTATGTTGTTTGTGCATGGTGTGTCTGTGTGTTTGATGGGTTCAGTGGTGTTCGTGTGCATTTATGTTGTTCCGCTCTGTTGCGTCTAGTGTTGTTTGTCTTACATAGGCGTAGTTGTGGGGTGTGTGGTTGACAGGCAGTTGGGGCTACATGGACAGGACTTCAATGGTGTTTCGGTTGTGTGTGATGAGTTGCACAGTGGCTGCCGTGTGGTACTATATTCAGTGTGGCTTGTGCATGCAGACGTGGCTCCTTGGGTGTTGCTATGTCTGTGATGGGTCATGTGGGGTGTGAGTCTGTTGTTCATGTCCGTGTGCACATTGTTCACTTGTTCGTGACGGTGGGCGGTGCTGCGTGTTCGTCTGCTACGTGACATGTCCCATGTGTTGGTCGTGTTACGGTCCTCATGCCTCCAGTAATCCAGCCCTGTCCAGTTTCCCACCTGCAAGTTGTTCGTGCGTGCACTGTACTGGATGCCACATGGCTCTAAGCGGGGGTGCTCCATGTTGCAGGTCTGTGGGGGTGGGAGGGTGTTGTGGGTCGTGGGGGTGGCTGGACACCCACTGACACCGATTGCTGTGGACCGTGATGTCTGCCTTTCGGCTGTCGTTGTGCACTGCGGTGGCTGACACGTGGCTGTGGGGTGTGGGGGATGCTCCTCCTTGCTGTGCTGTGGGACTGGGGCCTGGTGTGTGTTGTACTTGGGCTGTCCACCGTCCCACCCACTGCACTTTG
Organism: Calotriton arnoldi; assembly: GCA_963921515.1. Taxonomy (NCBI): domain Eukaryota; kingdom Metazoa; phylum Chordata; class Amphibia; order Caudata; family Salamandridae; genus Calotriton; species Calotriton arnoldi. Next base: position 133,338 of record CAWUFW010016427.1, read on the forward strand.
TGTTCCTGCCACTTACCTGTTACTTGTCGGTTAGTGCAGCTGTGGCGGACACATGGGTGTGGTGGGTGCTCGTTGTGGCGCTTCTGGCATATTTGGGGACCTGTTGGTGGTTACGTGGCTGGCTTAGTGTACACATGTCCCCACGCATCTTACAGTTGTTCGGTTTGGGCTGTGTGTGGTGGTGTCTGTTGCATGTGTGTGTGATGTGTTGTGTATTGTGTGCTGGACATGGGGGTGTTTGTCCCTGGGAGCTGTGGCATGGTGGTAGTGCATGTGAGTACATAGCGGTGTGCTGGTATACATTAGTTTGTACTTACCAGCCTCCACTCCCCCTGCTAATCCGGCGAGGATCTCCGGATGGATTACGACTCGCACCTTCTCCTCCCACGCTTTGAAGGTCTTAAAGAGCGCGGGATTCCCTCCGCCAGTGACGGCAGCCAGCTCTCTGTTTTTGCCCTCCTTCTTCTTGACCAGGCTCTTTACGTCATTCCAACGTTTGTTAATCTCGACTCTGTTCCTGGGCAGGGTCCCGACTGCATTGACCTGGTCTACGATCCGGTTCCACATTCTGTTTCTGGTGGCTAGTGGTGTGTGCTGGACCATGTTCCCATAGATTTGTGGGTACACCTTGATGATCTCGTCGACCATGACCGTCAGCTCCATGGGCGTGAACTTGGGCATTCTTTGTGGTGCCATGGTGTTTGTGGTGCTGGTGCGGTGTGTGTTGTGTAATGTGCAGGGGTTTGTGGTGCCGGTGTTTGGTGGTGGTGGTGGTGGTGGTGGTGGTGTTTGGTGGTGGTGGTGGTGGTGGTGGTGGTGTGATGTGTGCGTTTCTGTGGTGTGCTGCTGTCCTTGCTGTGTCACTGTGTCCTCTCCTCTCCTCTCTGGTTTGCAATGTAGCAAGGGGTTGTGGTCTGTGGGAGTGCTGCTTTTGTACTCACCTATGTGGGTGTGTCCTCATGGTCTGTTGTTTTCAGGTGTGTTGTGTCTGGGGTTCTGGCCTTTGTATTTTTTGTTTGTCCGGGGGGTGTTTTCGGGATATGTACTGTGCTTGTGTATTTGTGCGTGCCTTGCTGTGTGGACTTGTTGGCCATGTTGTGTGCTATTGGTTTTGTGTGCGGATGGTTTCTGTGCAGGTACGTGGGCGCCATGGCTTCTGCCGTGTCGATTCTCATCGGCGTTGTTTGCGCTGGCGGGCGGTATATTTGTGGTTTTCCGCGCTCATGTCGGTGCGATCGTAATCTCACGTGCGGTGTGTCGGCCGTGAGGGCGGGCGGTTTTGTGTTGTCGTGCGTGTTTCCGTCCGTGGCGGGCGGTTTGTCTCCGACTCGGACGTTGGCGGGCGGTATTTTGTGTGCTTTTTCCGCCGATGGCGGTATTCGGTTTGTGTAATCGTAATGGCGTGGTCGGTGTTCAGGCGGTGTGTGCGGGCGGATTTTTGCCGCTTCCATGCCTGGCGGTGTTATTTACGCCGGGTATCGTAATGTGCCCCTTAATTTGTTTTTAATGAATAATATTTCTTCAATTGGTAATTAATTATGTTAACTAAGGAAGGACATTTTTAAAAAATTTAGATGTGGGTTGTGAATTGTGTGGTGTTATATGGTAGGAAATAAAAAATTTAATGTATGTAATAATTGATGTTTTTGTTTCTAAATAATTTCTAATTAAAAATATTTATTTGTTTGAAAACTATTTTTATTTAATTTAATGTTTGTTAGTATTTGTCATATGTATTTAACATTATGTTTTTTAAACTTTTTAATATTAAATATATTTGTATTTTAATTTTTAACATATTTATATATTTTGTTTTTAAATATTTTTGTTGTTGTTAATATTTTGTTTGTTTTTAATTTTGAACTGACTGGAGTGAGAATATTAATTGTTACCCCTCCGCAATCCAACACTTTCCCTAGTGTTGCACTCACTGGAGTGGGAATAGTAATTTTTACACCTCCGCTATCCAACACTTTCCCTACAGTTGCACTCACTGGAGTGGGAATAGTAATTTTTACCCCTTTGCTATCCAACACTTTCCCTACTGTTGCACTCACTTGAGTGGGAATAGTCATTTTTACCCCTCCGCTAGCCAACCCTTTCCCTACTGTTACACTCACCTGAGTGGAAATAGTAATTTTTACCCCTCCGCTATCCAACACTTTCCCTACTGTTGCACTCACTGGAGTGGGAATAGTAATTTTTACCCTTTCGCTATCCAACACTTTCTCTACTGTTGCACTCACTGGAGTGGGAACAGTAATTTTTACCCCTATGCTATCCAACACTTTCCCTACTGTTGCACTGACTGGAGTGGGAAATTTAAGTTTGAAGATTTTTAAATAGTTTAATGTTTTAATTTATAATAGAATTTTTTTAATTAAATTTTATGTTATTGGCACATATATATATATATATATTAGTAAATTTGTATATAATTTTAAAATGATAAAGTAAATTAAAATTAATAGTTTATTAATTGTATTAAAGTAAATATATATTAATTATTATGTATGTGTTCAACTTTTTTTAATTACGTTTATTTGTTATATTTGTAAACATTTATATTAAATCTACTTTATTTTTTATATTAATTTTATTATTTAACATATTTAATATTTATTATTATATTTTATATATATATATATACAAATCGATATTTTGTACAACTATATTTTTTACATTGATATCTTTTTTTCTCTGTATTTTTGTACTTGCCTGTTTAAGTATAGGGAGTCGATATTTTTGCATTCTATATTTTTTCATCTATATTTTTTACTTCCACATTTTTTACATCAATATTCTGTCAGTGAACCAAAAATTCCATCCCACTTAGATAAATAATAATAATGTAATTTGTTTCCACAGTCTGTCTGGCAGAATGAGAAGTGTTTATGCAAGCACATGTGCATCGGTGAATGTCATGCATTGACATGACAATTTGCAAAAGACAGAGGTATGACTATCTCTATTTGCTCTGACTGTTCTGCAGTCCAATTTGTGGTTACTTTTAATTGAGGGATCAGTATAAATAGGTCATAGAAATTCTTCTGACAAGACCATCTTTAAATTTAGTATGGACTTTTTCCTCCTTGCAAATATTTCAACAATGCATTTTCAGGTCGATTTAACCTCCTTCTGAAGTTACAGTGCCCATTTCACAAATCTGCTCTTGCTAATTGTGCTAGTAAATATGGAAAATTGCACATTTTACACAGGTGGTAATTTATAAAAATGAATTTGCCCATGTGCAAAATATAATGCACAAATTGCTTTGGACACACGTATCTTGCCCAATTTGGAATTGTAGTCATATTCCTTTTATATGAGGGCTGACCTAGTGCAGAACCCCTGCAGGGAAAGGGGCAATGCTGGTAAGGGACAAACATTTCCCACAGCCTGTTTAGAAGACCCCAGTTAACAAAAATGCACTGATGTTCTAGATTACATTCTTAATCCTAATTTACAGGTAGAAATGTAAACCTTTGGATTGTTTTCTAGTAGTGCTATAAAACCCATGCAAGAAAATGTGATCTCTGATCAAAGTGGGTGGAGGTGGAGGATGGCTAACATCAGAAGGAGTAGGGTGTCCAGATTGTTAAAATCAATAACCGAGACGTTCCACAAACATTGAAGTAGGACTAAAAATTGGTATTGACCAAGGGACACATAATGCATTAAACAGATGTCATATCTTTACTTAAATGGGGCTATTCATAAAGGTAACTTACACTTGTGAGTAATCTACACATGTAGGTTTGCTCTTACACTTTTGAGTAACTTTACAACTTTTCACTGTTCACAAAATCCCAGTATAAAGTTACTCAAAAGTGTAGGCTTACACGTCGCCATTCCCTGAATTGGGATGGAGCAAAATTTACAACTGTACGTTATTACTGCCAAAAAGAAACAGCACGACACTGCAATCCCTCTCACAGAAAATAATGTAGGAAATAACTTTGCATTAAATTATATTATTTAAAACAGTTATAAATATATATATACATATATTTTAAATATGCAAATTATATATATATATATATATATGTGTTGTTAGGCTATAAAGGATTTTAACACCCTTTTTTAATTTAAACCTTAATGGAGCATTACATAATAACACAATATCATTTAATTACCTTTAATTAATTGTATACATCAATTTTAATGATTATTTTTAGTGCAGAATACTCAAATGTTTTTTATTTGTTAGGTGGGGATTTATTTTAAACTTTCAAAAATAATTTCAATTTAATTTAATGTATTTAAATTAAAGATTTTATTCACAGTAAAGTTGGTAGTTCTGCTGCATTACTTCTCCTGTTCTACATTTAAAATAAATATATAAAATGAATATACAATATTATTTAACATTAGATATTTTTACTAACTTTTTTGTAGCTTAAGAAATTTTTTAATTTTCCTTATACCTTACCATACATGTATCTCAACCCAGACTAAGAAAGGGTAAAGTATAGGGAAATGTAAAAACCTTTATTTAACTCAAAACAATTAATAACTTTCTTATGTTAAATAATACTGTACATTAATAATATGCATTTATTTTAAATGTAGAGAATAACAAACACATGCTACAGCACTATAAACTTAATTATGAATTAATTTAAATATTTTAAAAAAAATGTTCTACTCAAGTTTAAACTAAACATAAAGTCCCACAGAAAGTAAACATATTTTTTTAATTATGCTATAATAATTATTCAAAATCACGCACAGAATGTATTAAAAGTAATCTAGGGGCCCATTACGATGTCGGGCGGAAGCACTACCGCCGTGCTGGTGGATGCAAAAACCACCAGTTACCGCCTGCACGCAGCAGTCCACACGCCCGCCCGATAACGATGCGAAAAGTCAGCCAAACACCGCCGGCAAGCCAGCAACACCGTCCGCCATCAAAGTGCGCCCGTACACGTAGCGGCGCAGCACAATTGACACACACCGTCCGACGAAACACGTACCGCCCGGCGTACAAATTACGATGCCGCACACAAACTGAACCCACGGCTAAGAGACACCGTACGTCAAACCGAAGCGGTAACACGAACGCCGAGCACGGACACCGAAGAAGCGGCACCCCGAGCATGAATCCAGCACTGCAGGCCCTCCCTATGCTCTATCTGATGCACCACCAAGGACGCAACGTACCGCGAAGACGCAGGTAGGCACACATACAACAAGTGCACGCAAACAGCGCACACAGTGCAAGGGCGGAAAAAGCGGACAACCCCCCACCCCCGCGTGTACACGACACATCTACCATAACATCCACATATGACACACAGGCCAAATTGTAACATCTCGTAACACATGTATACACACCACCTGGGACTAGGAACCAACCACCCCGTCACGGCCCCAAAGCGGCGATGACGCTGCCACACATGTGCACAACGCAGAGGCCAACCGCAGCGCCAAGCATGCGTCGCACACAGACACAGGGACACAACCAAGCAGCACACACACCAGCCCCACCCCGAACGCACATGACACGTGACAGGCCTGCCACAGACATGTCCCCAACGCCCAATTCACGGACAACACCCAACGTCACACAACCGACGCACACATGTCAGTGAAGTCACGCAACAGCAGGACACACCCCAGTGCAACAAACATGGCGAAGCACACAGCGGCGGCAACACCAACTAGGAGAAGCAGGGCCCCTTCGGGAAGAGGAACGCCAGTACCACACTGAAACACCCATACCACCCTGCACATATGAACAAGACAGACAAAACGGAACACCAAAGAGCCCGGGGACCGACAACAGGTGGCCCAAGAATAACACTCACACACAAGGCCCAACGCAGAGCGGAAAGGCAGCCTGCCGCCCACACAAGGGAGAGCAGACAGCACTGAATGACCTTCCATTCCAACTCCGAAACCACAGCCCTACGAAAGAAGCCGGTGAATACAGCCATTGTCCAATAAAAGACCAACACAGGCATGCAGAGAAGACCGACCACAGGGCAGATAGCGCATATCACAGAAGAACACAACGGACGGGAAAGAATAAAGAAAACACTCCCCCATGTCGGCCCCATGCAAGTTAATTGGAAGGAGTCACACATCACTGACCTTGAACTGTCTGAGAAGCATGTGGGATGAGGGCCCGTGTCCTCCGCACAAGCCAACAGAACACAAGTCCTGTCTCCCTACGACTACACAGAGCTCACAGCAACCTCGGAGCGTGCACATTGCAGACTGCACACACAGCCGGAGCACGCCACCACAACGCACCGCTGCAAAATGGCAACCGCAACACACCTACCCAACTACGCCGGACAGGTCAAGCTGTACAAAACCAACCTGATACATATATTGGGATGCGAACTCCTGTCCCTGCTGAACGTAAGTTACCGACTGACTTACCGCATCACATTGTTCAGCTGCGTCATACCCGTCTTCTACTGTCGGAGGTGTCCCTACCAGCATCCCGTGGAGATGTGTCTCTCCAACCCGGCATGTCTAAAGGCGGACCTGCTAGCACTACTCCTCCCTCTGGACGCACACGACAGGGCCTGCTCTGCCTATGGGGGCATGGCGTATGTGGCCAACATCGCACCCGCACTGAAATGGGACCACTGTGCCTCCACACGACGGATCATCGAGCACAGCTACATCGAATGTCACCCAGCATGCCCCATCATGGTCCTCCAAGGGACAACTTACGAACAACACCTTGACAGCCACCATCCGCTACATTGGCTGGCAAACATAAACACCACCAATGACATGGAAGCCCTGCTGGACGGCATCGCATACCTGACAACCTGTAAATTCGTCGGACCCCAACGCAGGTTCCCCGATTGACCTATGATGTCCAACCCCGCACCCATGCTTAGCTTCCGCACGGACTGGCCAGTCACCACCACAACAGCCATACCAAACGACCGGCAACAATTACCACACCATCAACGACATCGCCATGACATCGGATATGACTGGGACATGCATACTGTTCCCCATCACATCCAGGAACACCGCATGCATCGTGGGAGGCAGTGGCATGGGGTCTGTGTATCGCACCCACATGGACGGAACTGCACGAACAACCAGGACACGACATGGATCCAGCGCCCATGGACACACACACCGCTCAGTGGACATGAATAGGTCGCCTGGAGTCTGTGGGTGCTGCACCCCTCCCACCCCCGCCCCGGGAATCCCATACCAGGACCTTTGCACGGACGACAAGTGCAAACAACAACAACACGACCCCAGTGACTGTGACATGTCCAGTAACCACCACATTGCAACAACAAGTGGCACGCCGCTGCATGCACGCAAGCACATGCCCTGATGTCATCTCACATGCACGCGTGCATGAGGAACAACCGCAGCAAACCTGTCACATGGAACTGAGATGGACTGTGCCCATGATGCCAAGCGGTCTGGTAGGCTACTTGTATACCGTCTGTGTCAAAGTCCGCAGCTCCGCAGCTATTCGTAAATGTACATTAGCACAGCCTTGGCCAAGCAGATGTAACTCTGAAGCCCACATCCCACATGCAACAGCCAATCACATGTAACCCCACACCCTATCCCATTTGTAATCATGCTCAGTATATCCTCAACATGTATTCCGCTGCCAGTAGTGTCCACTATACTGCATCACAGAGGACAGAAGACTCAATATAATGTTTGAAACCAAAACTGTCTCCGCTGACTCATTTCACAAGTACGAATGAGAGAGGATGAGAGTATGTGAAGTACACGGCAGTCGTGACATGACCATGTAGTCCACTGGTATTGGATGTCAACGCAAATGAGTAGCACAACTGTGGAAGACACACATGTGTCGTGTGAAGTCGTATGGACGCAGTGCTCAGGTGGGTGGGTGCGACGGGTAGATGCGCACATGCCAAGTTGGAGCACGCCATGTTGGGAGGGGTCATGAACAGTACACCACCGCTTCCCTGGGCATTGTGAGAGGACACCTGTCGGGGGGGGAAGTGAACACGTGTGTGCACAGCAGCCGGGCACACGAACAATGCGGAACCAGGCGCACACGTCAGCCCACCCTCCGTGGACTAGCTGGATCCTGTTGTGCGCCCGCCATGCCCCTTGACAAGGCACACACAGCCCCAGTCGACCAGGTGTAACCCCAACATAGTCAATCCGCACAGGCGATACAGGGCACGGGATGGCAGTGGAGCATGGTGTGTGAGAGGTCTCCTCGCGCTCCTCCTGGTCATATCACGCAGGCAATAGAACCTCAACGTGTAGCATGGCACAAGTCAAATGAAAGTGTAGGGGGGACGCACCTCAGCACGAGCAGCACTGACGTCACGGGAGGTGGCTCGCACCATCCCATCCATTGCCCATTATACCAAACACGCCACATGCCATTGCGACTAAGTGCAAGCGCGTGCGCCACCACCCCCGAGTCCTCCCCAGAGAGGCCAAAGAGTGAATGTGTGGGCCATCAGTCACAGACGGACGCGGCCTGGCCGCAAGGGCAGCCACAGCCACTGGGTGTCGCAGGTGGCGGATCCGGAAGGCGAAGACTGTGATGCATAGTCCATGCAGGCCGGGTCTCCATTTGGGGCACCACGCAGGTGGACGGCGTCCCGCCACACATCATACCCTGAGACAGCCCACTCGTGCAACTGGACCCACACATACACTCCTTGCCCTCTCTGGTGCGAGCTTGGGGCTGCCTGTGCAAGCGCTAGCCTCGCAGGTGCACATGCATATTGGGGGAGCGAGGGGAGGACATGAGGGCTGGGGCGAAGATGACTGTATCACTGTCAGTGAGTACAAGGGATGACCCAGATGTGGAAAGGAAGAGACGTGTCCCGTGTGTACTGCAACTAGTCGCCAATCCAACTACCCCCATGTCCGGAATGTAAGCCCGCACCTAGGCCCGCCCATCCGCCACATCGAATATACCACCAGCACAACAACCTTCCCATTCGAAACACTGACTGGGGGTGGCGACCAGTGAACAAACATGTGTAGCCTACCCACGCGTACATGTGGGCCCTCCATGATCCATGTCACCTGCGGCAAAGTCATGACATGCGCAATGAGGGAAGTGAGGTGAGCTGTCCGCCCCACGCACAGAAGGTGCATCAGCTCCACAGACCCAGCAGCGAGTCTAGCAGGGGTCACATGTGCAGGGGCAGCTGTGCCTGGTGTGAAGGCACATGCACATAGACAGCACATCGACCAATGTGTAGTCTGCCCACATCTACAGTCCATCATCATGCGGACATAGGAATTGTACACAGGGCAACACATCTTAGTGGGTGCACCCACCGTGACCAACAAGGCCCCCCACCCAACGGAGGCACATCCAGTGCTACCATCCCACACACACAAGCCTTCCACGGAACATGCTGTGTCCAATGGTCAGTACAGAGTCAGCGCCCATCTGGTGGATCCTGAACAGGAGACACATGCACACACATGATAGCTCCCACTATGTTCGTCTGCCACCTGGCACGTGCAATGTAACCTCTCACCTGTGACGTGTGACTGCAAGCACACAGCCGTCTTGGCATGGGGCTGTCAATGTGGACACCTGTCAATGTTTCGGGAGGTGTGATCCGTACAGTGCTGTACATAGGGTGCAGTGCTGACACCTACTACTGTCTCATATCCCCTCGTGCCACAGGTCCCACTTGTTTTGGCCGCTCAGCCTGTGCCCACATCGTCGTCGTCGTGTGCCATACTCATCCAGCCTCGGAAGCAGTGCCATGCTCAGCAGACATTCATGTTGCCGTGGCGTTGCCGCTTGACGAATATGCAGTCAGTCCCCATCAGCACGCCCCGCAAGTCATTGGGGCCTAGATCCCCATGTGCATGACCATGGCAGTGGTTTGCATCACTAGCCATTGCCATTGGTGGGAGACCTGTGTAAGTGTATTGTGGCCGTGCCGTCCCTGCTTGACAGCTGGGCTGTGACTCATGTGCTTGCTCAGTCATGTCAGTGATGTGAATGTGAAATTGCTATGTGTTGTGTTGCTTTGACATGTGTCCACTGCCATCTTCCCTAGGCGGAGACCGAACATTGACCGCCCATACCAATTGCTGGCGGACATGGAGGATACTGAGGTCATAAGGAAGTTTCGGCTGGACAGGCCAACCCTGCATCGACTGTGTGCCATGTTGGAACCCCATCTCCGTCCCCGCAGGGTGTATCCGACAGCATTCACCCCCACGGCTAAGGTGATGGCCGCCATGCATTTCTTCGCCACTGGGTCATTCCAGCACACAGTGGGCAGTGGAGGAGGGATGTCCCAGCCCATGTTCAGCAAGGTGCTGAGGGATGTACTGGCAGCCATGATGCTGTACCGAAACAGGTACATCAGATTCCCCAGGGCTCGTGAATTGGCGGCAGTGAAGGGTGCATTCTATGCCCTTGGCAGGATCCCACACGTCGTTGGTGCCATTGATTGCACACATGTTGGCCTTGTTCCACCACAGGCCACTGAGCACCTGTACCGCAACAGGAAGCACACGCACTCCCTGAATGTGCAAGTGGTGTGCCTTGCGGACATGGTGATAACCCACGTGTGTGCAAAGTTCCCAGGCTCGGCCCATGACGCACACGTAATGCGCAACAGCATCTTGCCACGACTGATGTCCAATCTGCAACAGGATCGTGGCTGTATTGTCGGTGAGTATGTGGAGTGGTGTAGCGTGCTGGTTGTGCGATGCTGTCCCCTGTCCAGTTGGAATAGCAACGGTTCTCTGTGTCCCTCACACCCAGGTGACTCTGCGTACCCGAATGGGGCAATGCTGCTCAGTCCATTGAGGAATCCTCGCACCCCAGCAGACGATCGCTACAATGAGGCACATGCGAGGACCAGACGTGTGGTCGAGCGTACCTTTGGCCTCCTCAAGTCCAGGTTCAGGTGCCTGGACCGCACCGGGGTGCGCTGGCGTACTCCCCACAGAAGGTGTGCCAGATAGTGGTGGCGTGCTGCATGCTGCACAATCTGGCCATTCGGAAGCAGATCCCCCTCATTGTGGATGACGGAGATCAACCAGGGCCCCAGCCCGCAGACCAGGACAGCTCGAGTGAGGAGGACAGCGGAGAGGAGGAAGCTGGGAATGTGCGCCAGCAGCTCATCGCCCGCTACTTCACTTGACGGTGAGTGTCCATGTACGACGGCTGATGTGTCTGTATTTGTGCAGGTGTGTGTGTGCTGTGTCAGGGTGGCCTTTTGTTCACTGCGTGCTGTGTGTCAACGCTCCATGCCCAGGTTAGTATGCCACTGATGGTGGCTGTGGCATTGTGCCCTATTGCTCTGTGCGATGTGTGTACATTGCTTGTAGTTGTTGACATGTACTGTGTGATGGGTGTGTGACACACTCATTGAATGTGCTCCTGTTCTGTCTCCCACCCCTAGGTCCCTACAGGCCCTCCGGTTCCATTGCCATGCCACGCATCAGGTGCCGTTCCGCTCAAGGTGGCCGTTGTATTCCGTACAATTAAAACACAGGGCACAGACAGCAGTTTGTGGAAGAGGTGCATTTATTTCAAACTGTGACATGTGATTGTGTGTAAGGTGATGACAAAAGTGGTGCGTGCAGTGACAATGAGCTGTCGGTCATGGCTGCGTGATGCTCAGGGTGTACCCACTGGTTCTATGTCCATAGTCCAACACACACATGCCATCCAGATGGCTGTGTGGAGTGGGATCGTAGTCCAAGTCAATGCAGTGGGTGGTCAAGGAAGGCTGGCTGGCTGCCTCACTTGCGTCTGGAGCGTGCGAAGTCCTCCTGGGAGATCTGTTTCCACTTCGGACGGCCCCTTCCACGTTTGCGAGGGGGATGCCTGCTTGCGACATGCTGGTGGTTGAGGTGTGCTCACTGGCTGTGGACGCAGGGGAACTGGACACTGCTGCTCGACCCTGCGCCCCGGCAGGTGGTGGCGGAGGGGGAGCTGCTGTCCCTGGCTGTGACCTCACCGCCACCACCAGCTGGCCCATGAGGTCCACGAGTTGGCCCATACGGGCGTCCATGGACCTCAGCACCCCCAGCACCTCACGCGTGTCTGTAGCTGACCTGGCCCATTGTCCTTGGGCCTCTTCATAGGCCCCAAGGACTCTGGCCATTTGAGGCAGGGCATGGCTCCCAGGGGAGGCTGGCGTTTCCCTGACCCTGCTCCTCCTACCAGTCCTGCTGCCACCGGCCTGCCCACTAGCCACATTGCTCACCACGGTCCTCGCCCTGGCTCCCAGGGTGGATCCAGTCGTCCGGGCCACCACCTGCGCTGGGGCTGGGGCCAGCGAAGACGTGGTGGCGGTTGCGGCAGTGGTAGTGTCCGCAATGACCGTGGGTGTGGCCGCAATGCCCGTGGGTGTGGCCGCAATGACCGTGGGTGTGGCCGCAATGACCGTGGGTGTGGCCGCAACGACAGTGGCAGCAGGGGGCTGGGAATGTTCAGCAGCCCTGGATGATGGGTTGGTGGGTAGGAGGGGTCCTGGGGAGCGGCTGGGCCCTGCCACACTAGATGGGCCTGCTTGGTGGTCCGTGTCCGAAGAGGAGGACAGATCCTCCACGTCCGTGTGTCCTCATTGGGGGCTTGTAGGCTGGCTGTGCTGGCTGCTGTCTCCATCCCCAGCATCCAGCAGTTCGTCACCTGTGGAGAGAATGAGATTTGTTGTTGTGTTGCACCTGGCGAAGTCTGTATTGGTTGTCTGACATTCTCCGTTCGTGCACTCTCGTGCACGTGTGTCCCGGAGGCGGGTGTGTGGCTGTACAATCTGTTGTTGTGTGTGCTTGGCAATGGGACTGTGTGCTGTGCACATGTGGCATGGGACGGATTGGCTATGCCGATGGGTGTGTTGCTGTGCTCCTACTTATTGTGACTCTGGTGTATGCGGGCTCCAGGCCCATCCTGGGTCTGGTTTGTACTTTGCTTTTGGGGTGCATATGGAACGCTTAGGAACGCATTTGGCAACATGGGGGTCATGCCCCAGGAACGCATTTGGGATGGAATATGCTTTTGGGGTGCAAATGGAACGCTTAGGAACGCATATGGCAACATGGGGGTCATGCCCCAGAAACGCATTTGGGATGGAATATGCTTTTGGGCTACATGCTGTGAGCCATGGGTGCCGAACGTGACATGTGTTGTGGCAGCATGACAGTGCATGGTCTGAGGTGTGTGCATGCCTGACATACCCTGCATATTTGCTGTCTGTTGTGATTACTGGACATGGCATTGGACGCATCGTTATGAGTGTGTGATGGTTGTGTGCCACCCGACGTATTGCAGTTGTCCCATCTCCTTGGTGTGCGTGCTGCCCTGTGCCATGTGCATCACTGCAGTGCTCGGGGGGGTGTGGCCCATGTTGTGTGTTGTTGCTCACAGTGTGGCGTGCGCTTCATTGACTTCTGGCACATGGTTGGTCATGGGCATGTATCTTAGCGTGACTGCTGTATGTGTGGCAGCTGTGCGGATGACATGCCTTTCATGAGACTGGGGCTGACGGATGGGATGGATGGTATGTTGTATGTGCATGGTGTGTCTGTGTGTTTGATGGGTTCAGTGGTGTTCGTGTGCATTTATGTTGTTCCGCTCTGTTGCGTCTAGTGTTGTTTGTCTTACATAGGCGTAGTTGTGGGGTGTGTGGTTGACAGGCAGTAGGGGCTACATGGACAGGACTTCAATGGTGTTTCGGTTGTGTGTGATGGGTTGCACAGTGGCTGCCGTGTGGTACTATATTCAGTGTGGCTTGTGCATGCAGACGTGGCTCCTTGGGTGTTGCTGTGTCTGTGATGGGTCATGTGGGGTGTGAGTCTGTGGTTCATGTCCGTGTGCACATTGTTCACTTGTTCGTGACAGTGGGCGGTGCTGCGTGTTCGTCTGCTATGTAACATGTCCCATGTGTTGGTCGTGTTACGGTCCTCATGCCTCCAGTAATCCAGCCCTGTCCAGTTTCCCACCTGCAGGTTGTTCGTGCGTGCACTGTACTGGATGCCACATGGTTCTAAGCGGGGGTGCTCCATGTTGCAGGTCTGTGGGGGTGGGGGCGGTGTTGTGGGTCGTGGTGATGGCTGGACACCCACTGACACCGATTGTTGTGGACCGTGATGTCTACCTTTCGGCTGTCGGTGTGCACTGCGGTGGCTGACACGTGGGTGTGGGGTGTGGGGGATGCTCCTCCTTGCTGTGCTGTGGGACTAGGGGCCTGGTGTGTGTTGTACTTGAGCTGTCCACCCTCCCACCCACTGCACTTTGTGTTCCTGCCACTTACCTGTTACTTGTCGGTTAGTGCAGCTATGGCGGACACATGGGTGTGGTGGGTGCTCGTTGTGGCGCTTCTGGCATACTTGGGGACCTGTTGGTGGTTACGTGGCTGGCTGAGTGTACACATGCCCCCACGTATCTTAGAGTTGTTAGGTTTGGGCTGTGTGTGCTGGTGTCTGTTGCATGTGTGTGTGATGTGTTGTGTATTGTGTGCTGGACATGGGGGTGTTTGTCCCTGGGAGCTGTGGCATGGTGGTAGTGCATGTGAGTACATAGCGGTGTGCTGGTATACATTAGTTTGTACTTACCAGCCTCCACTCCCCTGCTAATCCGGCGAGGATCTCCGGATGTATAATGACTCGCACCTTCTCCTCCCACGCTTTGAAGGTCTTGAAGAGCGCGGGATTCCCTCCGCCAGTGACGGCAGCCAGCTCTCTGTTCTTGCTCTCCTTCTTCTTGACCAGGCTCTTGACGTCATTCCACCGTTTGTTGATTTCAACTCTGTTCCTGGGCAGGGTCCCGACTGCATTGACCTGGTCTACGATCCGGTTCCACATTCTCTTTCTGGTGGCTAGTGGTGTGTGCTGGACCAGGTTCCCATAGATTTGTGGGTGCACCTTGATAATCTCGTCGACCATGACCGTCAGCTCAATGGGCGTGAACTTGGGCATTCTTTGTGGTGCCATGGTGTTTGTGGTGCTGGTGCGGTGTGTGTTGTGTAATGTGCAGGGGGTTTGTGGTGCCGGTGTTTGGTGGTGGTGGTGGTGGTGGTGGTGTGATGTGTGCGTTTCTGTGGTGTGCTGCTGTCCTTGCTGTGTCACTGTGTCCTCTCCTCTCCTCTCTAGTTTGCAATGTTGCAAGGGGTTGTGGTCTGTGGGAGTGCTGCTTTTGTACTTACCTATGTGGGTGTGTCCTCATGGTCTGTTGTTTTCAGGTGTGTTGTGTCTGGTGTTCTGGCCTTTGTATTTTTTGTTTGTCCAGGGGGGTGTTTTCGGGATGTGTACTGTGCTTGTGTATTTGTGCGTGCCTTGCTGTGTGGACTTGTTGGCCATGTTGTGTGCGATTGTTTTTGTCAGCGGATGGTTTCTGTGCAGGGACGTGGGCGCCATGGCTTCTGCCGTGTCAATTCTCATCGGCGTTGTTTGCGCTGGCGGGCGGTATATTTGTGGTTTACCCGCGCTCATGGCGGTGCGATCGTAATTTCACGTGCGGTGTGTCGGCCGTGAGGGCGGGCGGTTTTGTGTTGTCGTGCGTGTTTCCGTCCGTGGCGGGCGGTTTGACTCCGACTCGGACGAGGGCGGGCGGTATCTTGTGTGGTTTTCCGCCGATGGCGGTTTTCGGTTTGTGTAATCGTAATGGCGTGGTCGGTGTTCAGACGGTGTGTGCGGGCGGATTTTTGCCGCTTTCATGCCTGGCGGATTTTTTTACGCCGGGTATCGTAATGGGCCTTCAAATTATTTTCTAATTAATGTTACTATCTTTTTTAATTTTTAAAAAAGGTTTTCTTATTAATGTTACAGTCTTTTTCTAATTAAAAAAAGTGTTATTATATTTTATAACAAAATAATAAATATATGTCATGTTTTTACATTAAATTATATTTATTTATATTTTTAACTATGGTAAATAAATTAATTTAATGTAACATTATTTCCAATGGGTATTATTTTAAATCCCTGCCACCATTATTTTAATAGGAGAGTGTTGCACTACCAGTAATGGGCCATGTGCCATGCTGGTCTTACTTGAATTCCGAGCTAAAGTTATTACTGTTTTGGGTTGTTTTTTGGCTGTAGTACTTTAGAAGTGCAGTTTGTGAATAGAAATTGATTTACTCTTTTGTGGGTTTGTGTATGTTTCTCCATAAATCTCTCCCTAACGCCCCCTTAACCCCTCCTTACTCCTTACTAAACTCCACCTGATTTTGAACCACTCCTCATGGACCCTCCCACATTTACTACCAAGTAGTAAGCTTACATGTGTGAGGATCTTCCGATAGAAAATGTAGGATAGGTCAAGGTGGAGATTTATATTCCTAGGTTTGGGAATAGCATTTTGTAGTACTTAAGTGCAACTTAATTACTACAGCAGGCAGTTAGTGAATAGGTCCCAAAGTTTTAACCTCTTTATCTACTTATTGGGGTGTTTTCACACAAGGTAAGTGTTAAACCGGGAATCATTAAATTAGGAGTCTTTAATTCACCTGCTCTTACGTCATATTAAAAAGTAAGCAGTTGAAATGTTGTTTTACATAGAAAGATTGAACAACATATAGCGTAAAGTAATGTACATTACATTTATTACGTATATAGATTAAAGTACAGTAAAAAATTAGATTGCCAATTATTTGTATTTAGTAAAAAGTGTACTTATAGAAAAAATAATTTATGTATGTTAATGCAATTTAGTTAAAATTATACATCAACATATGTATTGATTTTTCCAAAAAACTATTGAAAACATTTATACATTTTATTAGCATTTAAAAACGCATGTCGATAACGTGAGAGGCAATCATATCATTTTGTACGGGCAATCGTGGGGAGAGAAAACCTTTCCGGAATCTTTGTTTTAATTTGAACGCACTTTTAACTGAGGCAACCTAAGCATTTCTGCACAAGGAATTGCGGGGGAAGATAACTTTTAAAGAATTATTGTTTGAATTTGAATGCTTTATAAACCAATACCTGTTCTGTGGTGACCTTTTGTCCCAGAATCCGCTTGACGCCGCCATCAATGTGTTTAGGCTGGTGAACGGTCTAGTGATTTTTTGGGCTTGAGGAGGAGCTATAAAATATGCAGCTGACGTGGCCGCACATTTCATGCCGGTATATGAGAGGAAATCAAAGCCTTTTGTACAGGGAATTACGGTGGAGAAAACAGTGGGCGCTCTGATGGCTAGCCGAAGGCGCACCAAGTGCAAGCCCGTCTGTGCCTGTCTGCGGCCGGACTGCACTAGGAACCCGTTTTTTAAAACAATGTAAAGATGTGGGCTCTTACTCTGTAATCATTTTAGTTTTGATATTATGCAAAAATCATATATCTGAATCAGTTTTCATGCAATCTTACCAAAAGGGCTCACAAAACCGCTTCTTTTGTACAAATATATACAGCAAAATGTACTTTACTGAATGCACGATCAATGTTAAAACTTAAGTATGAGCTATACGAATATTTAGAGTCTCACAGCCCTGACATCATGTCTCTCAAAGAAACTTGGGCTGACATGGCTGCTGCCCCAGACATTATTGCTGCCTTACCTGCAGATTATCTGATTTTTCGACCAGACAGAGAAGGCAAATGAAGCAGAGGGTTAGCCCTAATATACAAGAATGTTTTAGAAATATCAGGCTACCCAGTTAAAATCACTGACTGTGAAGCCCTCTCCTTTAGCTGTTTTTTAAGTTAAGCTCCACTGACTTTTGGTTTACAGCCCTCCTGGGCCCAGGACTAACGTTTTGGAAGCCCTTAGTGACTTCCTTGAGGGGAGTGTGCCATTTGGCAACTACACAATATTAGGGGACTTTAACTTCCATTTAGATGACCACGGTAACACTGATACTAACACTTTTATTGAAAATCTGATGTGTCTCAATCTGAAACAAATGGTCCAAACCTCAACTCATCATGCGGGACACACGCTCAATGGCATTTTCACAAACCTTCCGGAGTTGCAATTAATCGACATCCTTCCGGTTACGTGGTCTGACCACATGGTGGTGCAGTTCAGCTTTTGTATTAGTCAAAAGAAAGTGGCACTGAATCCAACGAACCAGGCCAAATTGGCTAGGTCATGGAACAGATCGCACCTAATTAGGAACCTCAGAACCCCCCAACCTTTCTTTTTGGATGCCCCCGACATTGCAGCTTCCCATTATTTTAATTGGATACAAGAAGCAGCAAATAAATTGGCCCCGCTTAAGAAATCCAGCAATCATAGATTGTGACCATCGCTCCCCTGGTATTCTGTTATATTAAGGGAACTAAAAAAACAATGTCGTTGTCAGGAAAGGACCTGGAGAAGAAACTATGCTCCAGAAGAAAATCAAAGATATAAACTACTGATTCAAGATTATAAGAGCCTGATAATCTCTGAGAAAATCAGTTTTTTCACTGAGAAAATCAGAACTGCTACCAACTCATCCCGGGAGTTATTCCAAATGCTACATAACCTCTCTACTCCCTCTGTTTCCCCCACAACACTTCCCACTCAACAGCTTTGTGACAATCTAGCAACATTTTCCAGAAAGAAAGTTGAGGGGGTCTATAATGACCCTACCCTCAACAACAGGACTAGCTATTAAACCCAAGCTATCATTCTATTTGATCAATACAAACCGGCTCTTTGTGAGTTTCCAACCATTTCCTCGGAACGTATGATCAAACTTACAAATTAACCAAATCCGGAGCCCCTTCTGACCCCCGCCCCACTAAACTTTTGCACAATATAGCTGATTTTATTGCACCCCCACTATCCTTGCTGCTTAATAATATTCTAAAAACCAGCTGCTTCCCTACAGAATGGAAAAAAGGCCTCTATACTGCCACTTTTAAAAAAGCAAACTCTTGACCCGGCGGAAGACAAGAAATTACCGCCCGATAATTTGACCTAGTACTAGAAAGACATCTTAACATCTCTCCCACTTTTTTGGATCAGAATGGTATTCTCAGTTCGGCTTCAGGAAATCCCATAGTACTGAAACTGCGCTGGTCGCAGTATCAGAGGAGGTCAGGATAATCCTTAACCATGGAGATAAGGCTGTGGTGGTCCTTTTGGACCTATCTGCAGCCTTTGACACAGTAAGCCACGAGATTCTGAAAGTGTTTGGTGGCGATAGGTGTCCAAAGCTCTGCTTTCAAGCTACTCTGTTCCTTTCTGTATGAAAGGGAACAAATAGTCAATATGCGAGATTTTAGTTATAAGTCATTCTCTCTGCCCTGTGGTGTTCTGCAAGGTTCTGAAGTAAGTCCAACTTTATTTAATATATACGTGGCCCCTCTTATGGGATTGATAAGGTTGTTTGTTTTTTCCAGTGTCTCACGCGTACACTCAAATTATCGTTCACATAAATAATGATATTGAAGAGGTGGCTTCTCGTTTCAATAAATGCACAAGTGCCATCTTCAACTGGATGAACTCCCACTATCTCAAATTGAATTCTGAAAAGACAGAAGTTCACCTTTTCAGGCGAGATACCTTCTTTTGGACCAATTCTTGGTGGCCTCAAGCCCTTGGCACTCTTCCAATCCAAGCGGTTAAAAAAAGAAATCTTGGAATAATTTTTGACATTAATCTTTCTTTTAGGGACCAAATCAATCACTTGACTTCCTCGTGTTTCCATATTCTAAAACTTTTAGGGAAAATTCTCCCTTTCTTACTATTCGACCTACAGAACACAGTGGTCACTTCTCTGGCACTATCAAAGTTGTATAATTGTAATGCCCTCTATGTTGGAGCCCAGCTTTTTGTTTTGGGAAGACTCCAGAGTCTGCAAAATGCAGCAGTTCAGGTTCTGTAAAAGATCAAAACGTTTGAACCTGTTACTAAAGCTATGGAAGAACCCCATTGGCTACCTATTAAAAAAAGAGTAGCCTTTAAGGCCACTCTGTATAGCACATAAATCACTGCATCTTCATGCCCCTGATTTCCTTAAAAACACACTTTCATGGTATACTCCAAATAGATCTCTGTGCTCATCCACACCCAAGAAAGTGTCTGTCCCTTTCATTCTCAAAGCTTCTTGGGGAAGCAGAAGTTTCTCCTACTTACCTCTCGCCTCTGAAACCAAATGCCAGAGCACCCAAGGAATATTTCTAACTTCCTGGCTTTTTTGTTTACCTTCCCTCTGTAGACCTTTAACCCGTTGCGTGCGTCTGTCGGCCAACGGCCATCGCGAGCACTACCTCTGTAGTGCTGCGAACGTCCGTTGGCCGTCGCGGCCCCGCCCACTCCGCTAAACCGCCGCACCGCGGCGGAATTGCCGCCGCACCGCGGCGGAATTGCGGCCGCAGTTAAGCGGTTAAATGCTGGCTTCCTCCCTCACACTACAGGTAGCGCCAAGATGCCCTAGATCAAACGCCACACTTTACAAAATTAAAATCAAATCGAATCATGTAAATATTGTCCAAATTATAAATTGTAATCATAAATATTGTTGTTTTTAAAAAAAAAAAAGGTTGGTAGGTTTACATGTTTCTAACATATAAAAGGATTTTTTTCCTTTATAAGAAAGGTATTAACCTTATTTCCGTTTTAATTTGTTTTCAACAGATTTCCCTTTGACTATAGTAGAAAAATAGTTTTATTTGTTTTTTGCCGCAGTTTTATTCTTATGTAAACAGTTTTGCATCAGTCTATTCAGTGGGTGGAGCATTACCTTTGAGAGAGTATGGTGTTGCTGCTGTTGTCCGCCAAGAAATGTATGTTTTAAACATTTGACATTGTTTTACGGTACAACTATTTCAGGTAAAGGTGGGAAAGGGTTAGTTTAGGTGAACATTTTATTAACGGGGCTGTTTTTGTAGGTTGTTATTGCATGTTACTGGATGTGGTACTTGTCAGGGCACATGCAGAATGTTATTTTTTAGGAAGGAAGAAATGGTGTGCCCCATCCCCCAAAATGCACCTCCCACTTCCCATGGTTTAACTTTGGATTGAAGAGCTGGATAGGGCTCTTGGGGGGATATTAGCAACAAATGGCGATATTTATCGCTAACCGCGTTTAGCGCGATATTTTTTATCGCCGTCAAATGCCGGAATCAATCGCCATGTTAGCGGCATATTAGCAACACGCCGCTAACAGGCGATAGCTTCCCTTTCCGGCGGAAATGGACGGCGATAGATTTAGCGTGGCGGCGATAAAAAGCCTGACGTAACGTAAAAAAGTGCCGATCTGCCAATTAGCGACGGAATCTGATCGCTAATTAGCATCAGGCCTGCATTTCTCATGTTCGGCGGGAAAATGCACTTCAAAAGGCCCTCCAAGCAGGAAAAAAAAAATGGAAAATAGCAGAGGAGCCAGGTATGAAGCTGGGACCAGTGCAGAGGCCACCAACAACCCCACAAATACCCAGGAGGACCAGCCAGAGCCCCATGTGAAGGCCAAGAGGAAGAGGAACCCCAAGTTCAGCCCGCAGGAAAACCAGGTCCTGATTGCGGAGGTGACTGAACACCAACAAGAACTGTTTGTCACCTCCACAGTGACATTGGCAAGAAAAAAAGAAATTTGTCAGGACATTGTGGCCAAGGTGAATGCCGTCGGAGAGAGGAGGAGGACAGTGGACGACTGCAAGAAGCACTGGCATGATACTAAGCGCAAGACCAAGGAGAAACTAGCAGCCAACCTGAAAGCAGCAATGCAGACTGGAGGTGGGAGTCCAGCGCCACAGGAGGAGCTGGATGAGTTTGAGGAGCAGGTTTCCAGAGTCATCAGGGAGGAGACAGTGGTTGGAGTTGCGGTCCAGGACACTGCTGACCGTGACCAGACAGAACAATAACAGGGTCAGTAAGAGCCAGGGACTTGAGGGGACGGGGGTGGATGGGCCCAATGGCACTCGTGCACAATTAAATATCTCGCAGTGCATACACATAATTACTGTGGATCATGTCCTGGATACCCGTGTACATGGTGGCACAGACACATATCACCCTACTCAAACAATACATTGCAAGACACATATTGGTGGGCACACAGACTTTGAAATGTGCACAGAAAACTAAGCACAATATAGTCCAAGATCAACCTCAGACCACAAAATAAATGCCACAGGAAATGGTAAAGTGGCACATTAACTTGAGATGTGGCAGGGTGGCAAAATGGCCCCCTAGCCTCATCACCACGCATATACAAATTGCCTGCACAAGTACGCATCTCTCTCTGATACAAAATTGATGATGCACTGTG
Organism: Calotriton arnoldi; assembly: GCA_963921515.1. NCBI lineage: Eukaryota > Metazoa > Chordata > Amphibia > Caudata > Salamandridae > Calotriton > Calotriton arnoldi. The sequence goes on from CAWUFW010016427.1 coordinate 155,472, forward strand.
AATTTGACTGATCATGTGCACGAGTAGGCATGCCACCACCAATGTCAGCACACCTGCAACAATGTGCACGTGTGTCTGAGTTGTGTGCAGGAATGTGCATGTGCAAATAGGTGGACTTTACTGCACATACACAACCTTGCACACAACTCAGACACACGTGCACAATGTTGCAGGTGTGCTGACATTGGTGGTGGCATGCCTACTCGTGCACATGATCAGTCACCTGCACAGTGCATCATCATTTTGGCATCAGAGAGAGATGTGTCCTTGTGCAGACGATTGGTATATGTGTGCTGATGAGGCAAGGGGGAAATCATGACATCCTCACGCATCTCCAGGCAATGTGCACACTTGCCTGTACATGAGATGCAGTCCTGTGTACACCAAGTGGGGAAGCATCTAGTGAGTCTGCATACCAGACACACATGCAATGTCACAACAAAGTGACCATGTAGGCCGCTGGATAAAAGATGCACATCCAAAAATGCACACAAACAGCAGACTTGACTCAAATTGCGATGGAATACAATTTGCAGGGGGGTATGCCTACAACACCACAGTACGTGGACAATGCAGATTAGGAATGTGTCACACAATTATGTACTGCATGCCTTGTATGTGTGACATACTCACAGAACCTAAATGTGCCTGTAGTGTAAAGCAGTATGACAACCAAAGTATGACAACAAGCAAGGATAGCAAAGTTGCAACAATTAAAGAGAAAGTCAGAAATGTCACCCTCAACCCTTAGGTCAAATTGCACTCCTCCACCCCCAAGTCTACACATCTGCCATACATAAAACAGCATTCCACATCAGTCCTGATGTGAGTTGCCCATCACACCATCATGTGTAATTAAACTTAACTGTTTGGTAAGTCAACTGTGTCAGTGAACCATTTTGCAGTCAGGTAGTTATAACCCACACGCTAAGCCAGCCATTGATAACCAGAACCAGGACAGCATGTATCATCCATGTCAGCAGCTGCGTGGCACACACAAAAACACACATCACCCTGACATTTGCATCTCTTCTGAGGGTGGCAGTGACAAGGACTGAGCACCATAATTAGGCAGCATGAAATGCACATACATCAAATCACAGACCACTTACACACCACACGTAGGGTCAACCTTGAGGGTAATGGATGTTGACACTGTCAGTTCAGACAGCAGCAACAACAATAGAAACTCACTATGCACCATACTCACAATGGGTAAGCCAACAGGAGGGCAGTAATCAATGCATGCAAGATAAAAAATGATGGACGACATGCACACAAGAACAATGACAATAGACAAAGCTGCCTGGATGCACATGTGTACTACATAGTGCAGCACCCGTTGAAACAAGTAGGCTCTCATTGCTAATGTGCACAAAGGGGGCCCTCCTCACACATAACTCATCTTGCATAAAACACATGCACATGTGCATTACCCTGCAAAGCTGCGTGTCCATGAGCCACACTGACAAGGCAAGTGACAGTGCATGATGAATAGCATGCCTGCAGGCACAACATCTTAACATGGTGCCGGCCACCTCACTGAGGTGGCTGAGTGTGGACCACATCCTTAAAGGAACAGGTCACACTCTGACACATCCTTGTGTACATACAACCCCTGACGTAAACAAGACATTTGATGACAAACAATGCACAAGTCTCCCAACTCTGACCAAGAGCCATATTCCACCCAGCTTGCGACATCTCAGCATTGTAAATGCACGGAAGTGAAAGGCTCACTGCCTGAAAGGTATAATGGGCAGTAAAACTAAAGCTGCAGGTGCCACAATCACACAATGCAGTGCACACACATACAAATCTTAGCTCATCAACATTGACTAATATGTGGAACAAACTGCATCACTCACACAAATGAACATAGGACACAACATGTGCTGTTTGTGGGTACAAATACGACAAGCAACCTTTGTCATAGCTGTAAACTGTGAGATGACAATGTACAACAACAACATCACATCGGTTATGTCCTCAAAATAATCACTATACCGCAACAAATAGGCAGCTCCCAATAAACAGTCAGAATGTACACTGTCCTGCAGTCTGCTTGTAAACTCATACAATGCGTGATCATACATGAAACACACTGTTAATATTTATCTCCCCTATCACATTGCAGAGGGAGAGACACCACCTCTTGGACAGCAGACTGGCCCAACCTTCACTGATGACGAGGACGATTACACCACCATTAATCAGGATGAACTGCAAATTCTGCTCAATTCACTCAGCAGCCCACCTCCAGGATCAGGGCAACCCAGCAGCATCGCGGCAACCCCACCCCCTGCACAAACCAACCAGCAGCAAGCACCTCCCACCACATCTGACTCCCAGGACCTCGAGGACCCACATCTGGCCTTCCAATGCCGTGTGCTAGAGGTCCAGTGGGAGATGGCTGATCAGGTGCGGGTGGGGTTTGAGATGCTGGCGGCCAAACTTGATGCCATACGTGGGTGTCTGAGTCCCATCCGGGACCACATACATAAGCTCACGGACACCCACAGCCCGCTCGATGCTCTCCAACGGTCCATGGCTGACATTGCTGGAGTCATGATTCTGGGACAACACCAACTGTCTGGTCAGAGTGGCTCCAGAAATCTCAGCCAAGATTTGTCCAACATCAGTAAGATAATGGAGAGCATGGAGCGGATGCAGGCACAACAATTGGCTGCCAGGGCTGAACACCAGCGCGATGTTGCTGGAATCTATCATGCCCTGCAGCTGCTCATCACTGCATTGCTGCCCCAAGGTCTGGTGTCAATGAATGCTGCTGCTGCTTCTACATCCTCAGCTCCACCCCCTGATGTGTCAGTGCCTCACAGTGCTGCACCGACTATACCACCACCCACATGTGAGGCGCATGACACATCAGAGGATGAAGATGAGGATGATAGTGCATTATTGCAAAGGAGAAAGCGGTAGCATACATCGACACCAAAAGGCCTGTTTCTCCTTGGTTCTGGGCTCAGTATCCTGCCACGGAAGATCATCTTCCACTGTCTACCACTGTCCCCCGAAACTCACCTTGGACCTCCACATGGACTGCCAAATCATATTTTTCTTACCAATGACACTGCAATCAGCCTGCGGACTGAACTGTGCCTCTTCCCTTGGACCTGTTACCAACAAAGGGCTCTGTCTGGCCCTCTAATGGGCATCCATGCAATGTGTGGTTGTATGGCCAAGCACTGGTCCAGTCTTCATTCTGTTAATGTAGATTAAAATCTCGAACTCACACTGTTGTGTGTTGTCTATGAACAATCAAGTATAGAAGTCTGTAAAAAGTGTATGGACAATGAATCCACCAGAAGGTACCCCAAGGGAAATACGAGCAATGTACATGTTTTACCTGACACAGATAGGCAGTGAGATGCCCGTGTATGTGTCAACTATCTGTGCCCTCATTGCAAAAGAAATACAATCTAGCTATATCACAACCTATACCCACGTCCAATACGGAATTTGGCATGTGTGCTAAAATGTCAAAGTTTGTAGCAGGCCACAAGTCATGTCCCCCTTAACAATTGCAAACAATTTTCTCTTGGCATATCTACTCACACTCTACGTGGTGGACAAAGCCTGTTGTGATGGTGCGCATTGCATGTCACATCCTAAGATGGTGCACACCATATTCACATTGATGAAGACACGTAAGGGCACATGTCTACCATACACATATGGAACCACAATGTCTGCCTCAGTGAAGTTGAGTTGCCAATAGGGACTCACACCACAGTGCAAGGCGTCAGTCAGCCCCTTCCTGTGGACAAACAATGCACATTGAATTTTTACCCCTCTCATGCTGTGATCACTGTGAGCGTATTGGGCAATGTGTCTAGGGATATGTGGTGCACTGCACTTAGCATATAGTCAGATACAGGGCCAACATTTCAAGGGGGGCATCACTTTGAGACAATGCCAGAGGAACAGCTGGGACAAGTGGCTATGACACTGTCACCTCAGGGAGCAATGAAACATTTACTCCCTTGTGTGCAGCAGAACAGTGTGCAGGCAACAAAACGTTACCTGTGACAAAATCACATTTTGAAAAATTAAGTGAGTCACGAAAGGCATTGATGAGAAGTGAAGTCAGTATACCTAACTGAACTACTCATAAATGCCATTTGTGAATAACGTAAAATGTAAAGTCATTACTTACTCTCAGATTACTTATCTGAATCAGGGTGACAGTTGTGCCATGTGCCGTACACAATGGACACACAAATTTACTAACTCATGCATGTGCCTGAGTTTGAGCGTCCATGCACAGGAACATACAATTCAGAAGAAGCTGACACACTGGCAATACGCAGAAAGAGTGCAAAGGTCTGTGCAATGTAGATGGACTCAGCGCCAGGAGCATCTGATATGCAGGTGTGTGTCGGAATCTGTGTTACCCTGCGCATACATCCATCTCAATGATGGATAACATTAGCAAAATATATATACTCTCAATGCCATGTCCCTAGGTTGTGTAGTAAATGTGCAACAATGTGCCGTACAACTATGTGAGTCACACTTAAGATGTAGAACGTGAAAAACAACAGTCCCTAGACTAGGCCATAAATACTACTTGCCACCCTGCCATCCATGCAAGTTCACTGTGCTCACATCTAAGGTATCCTGACACAATACATCATGCTAAGTAACATGTCATGACCAGACTTACACATTCCATGGATTGTCCAGTGATGGTATGAGTTGCATACAAGCCAATAAGCCACACTCCCCAACATCATCCCTGACAGAAGTGCAAGCAGAAATACAAATCTTTACAATTTTATTTGAACAGTAAAAATAATTAACAACCCTAAACTAACACTGAACACTAGAACTACTACTAAAATCTAAACTAACTAGACAAATCTTACTTACCTAAACTATCTAAAGAAATTTGTATGGTATTCTCCTGTTAGATGCTTGCGCTCTTCTTCTGCTAATCTGGTTTGCGTTCCCCATGTTAGTAAAGTGCGAATGGGTGGCAGTTCTTTTAGCTTTACAGCATCTAGACTTTGGAACGCTTTGCCTCCGGAAATCAGACAACTGAACACTTTGTCACGCTTCAGGAAGGAACTGAAAACCAGACTGTTTCCTAGAAACTGATTCCTGCCTATCTTAGTTTAGCTACGCGCAATGGATGATTGGTAACTTAAGCGCCAGGATACCCTTGGGGTGGCAGCTGCGCTATACAAGTGTACCTTACATTACATTACATTACATCTACCCTAACTAATCCTAAACACACAACAACATATCTTAGACATCAACCCTCCTCCCACCCTTCAGGCACACCACGAGACAGGACAAAGACATCTAAGCTATACATAAACTAACTACACATGTAACCTACACAAAGATATATTTTTTTGTATTTTATTTTCCAAAAAAAACATCAACCCCCCCACCTAAAGGAAAAGGAAACTTATCCCCAAATACGGCATCATAATAAATATCTAAAATCTACCTTAAAAGCTAACACTAACTATAACCTACGCTAAAACTACACTACCTAACAATTAAAAGAACTAACCTAACACTACCTAATAACAGATCTTAAAACATTGGGGGAAGGGAGAAGAGGGGGATGGGGTCCAAGATCTCCAGGCATCATGGCAGTCTAAAATGTTTTTTAAGGTCCGTTAAATGTCTGTTCATATCAGCCATTTCCCGCCTCATCTCTGCCAGGAACACATTGTTATCATGAATCACCCTCCTGTCCCTAACTGTAAATGGCACCACCTGATCGCCAGGTGCAGGTGGGACTGTCCTGGGGGGATGTGGCTGTAGGGGGATGTGACACCTGTCCTGGCTGGGACCCACCACTGACGCCAGAGGGACCTGGGATGGGCTGTGTGCCAGTTGTCAATATCTCAGGCACCGCCTTCCATGTCCCTTTCTTCCGTTCCTCCTGGTGCCTCTTGGCCATGTTGCGGTAACCCTTTGCCACCTTCTTTACGTGCTTGAAGCGGTCCTTCCTCACCTGGAAGGCATGTTGATCCGCTGGCGTCATGTCGTCTGTAAAATATCAACAATGGAAATTTTGAGTCCTTTAGACTATGTCAATGTTTTGCAATAACATCTGTAATACAAGATCACTTAAACATGGGAGCCTACACTCCAGCGTAACTATGTGAAGTCAGAGAGTGACCTGGACAACGAAATGTTGAAGCATGGATCAGTGACTACATGCTGGGGAGACTGACATGACAGTGCATGGCATGGTACATGTACTGTCACAACCAAATGGGACTGACAGTGTCAAACGATGGTGCCATGACATACCCGGACTGAGGGTGACATGTACAAGCAATCAGAGGAGGGAGCCATTATCCCTCCGTGTGTAGCACCACCCTCATCCTCTCCTGTGACACAGTGCTGCATGATATGTGCAATGCCCATGTGCAGGCCTGTGTGTCCCCCAGCAACTGTGTGCAGTTCATCAAGTTAGCGCCAACACAGGCACTCTTGCACAAGAGTGCATGGGTGTCTGTGTGCTGGGGGCCTGGTAAATGTTTTGGAAGTTTGCCCAACCTGCTCTGGAGCTATCCGGGGACAGCCCTACTCACACTTTCAACTGTGCTGCATCATGCAGCACACATGTAAACCCGTTGTATGGATGAACGCTGAGTTATACATAATACGCTGTCCCGCTCTCCAACACTACTACACAATATTTGAAGTGTTGCCGCAGAGAGGGGGAAACATCGTTTCCTCCAAATTCTCAATCACTCATGCATGTCTTGTATCCACTAAGCTCACTCCGTAGTGAATCAATATAAGCATGCCTAAACAACACAAAAAGTCACAATGCATTCCTCATTGTAACGGCACCCTTCAGTCATGATGCTCATAGTGTTTTTAGGGGTAATGCTTTCTCACATATAGCGTTTGATAGCCCTGCATTGTGAAATAAATGGCAGAGCAATAGAGGCAGAGCCAAACCATGCATGGGAAATGCATGCACAGTAATGACAACACTTGGGACAGAGGAGTTCCCACACCTGGTCCAGAGTCAATCAGGGAATGGCCTCAAGGAGACAGCTTATCAACAGCATTGCAGGGGACACACATGCCAATGAGATTCATCAGGCCACCTTTGCTGTGTGTTTGGGGAACGTGCCATTGATATGCTTGGCTCAAAGATACACACTGCCACTTCTTTGAAGATGGCATGCAGCATACCTACAAATTCACAGTGCCAAACTGTGTCTGCGCACTTACAGACTGAAAAGCAATACCTCCTTGTGAATCATCGGGCACACTTGCACAGTCATCTCATGCAAGGATGTAGATGCATTCCATGTAATCTGATAGTCATCAGCAACCCCACTTACATGTCTCCTCTCCTATCAGTGTCCTGTGCAATCCACAGGCATATGCTGTGGTGACAGTACCCATAGACCTTGGGGCATATTGACAAGGAAGTGGCGGAGACAGGCGTTAGCCTCCTTGGCTTAACGCCTCTCACCGCCAATTTGGAAACGCAAGTCTGCACCATATTACCAAGAATATGGTGCAGACTTGGGTTCCCCCCGGCGATGGCAGCAAGTCTCCCAACTTAGCGGCTAGGCAGGCACACATGCACCAGAGTGCAAGGGTGTTTGTGTGCAGGGGAGGTTTTTTGCTGTACAGGAAGGTGCCCCTTCATGGCCATAACCAATCCTAGTATACCATGTTGTAACTTTCATGTGTGCTGAGTCGTGCAGCACACAGGAAAGATACAATTTTGATCATTGTAAAGTTTTTCTGTATGTACAGGAAGGGCCACCGTCCTGTACATGTCCAAACCATGTCATTTTGCTTACTCAATGTGTGCTGCACAAGGCAGCTCACATGTAAAAAGAAAAAATGATGAGAAAAAAAGATTCATCCTCATTTAGCCAGATTACGACCAGGATGTCACTGTTGTTAAATTGTGCGCTGCCATCTATCAACGCCGCACTCGTACATAGTTGGCAGCGTCAAATACAATGGGTGTTGCTGTGGAACGCCAACCGCAACACCCACTGCATGCCACTTTCACGCTAAACACAGCGTGAAAGTGTGCCTTATTACAAATGAAGCGTTATTACACGTGAAGTGGATTAACGCTGGCTCGCTCATGATGCTAGGCCCCTATTGACAACACCACTTCAATGAAAGTGATGTTGTGTTGGCAATAGGGTCTCGATGATATGCACCTTACTTACTATGTGTATCACAGACTGGGGATGGGCAAGGTTACAACAGTGAGACCAGTGCATTGGTCATACTTCACTTACTGATTTGTGCACACTTCTGACTTCAACAATATATCATCACTGTAGGCAAGGGACATGTGATTCACACCCATGCTGCATACTACAACTTTGATCATTTGACCCAGACATCCATGACACCGCACTATGCCAATATATTATGTCCAAACTCACCAGTGGCGTGTGGGTCCTCGAAGCTGTCGATGTCCCCCTGTGTGATTGGTGGCCGACCATCTGTGAGACAAGAAAAAAATATATGTGTTGGTATCAGACGTTAAATCATATGTGTCATATTCCTCATACCAATCATCACCATAACAGAAAATGCTACGTAACTGTAGTGTTGCGTTTCATGTTGGATACATGATTGTGTCCACTTTGACTGCCATTCACAACAGAACAGTGAATGCTGAGTCGGGACAAACCAGACTGTAATGCTAGCTAACATGCACATGCTAGTGGTGTGAGACATCCACAAGGCACCATTACTACATGCATCATGATGTTATACATGCTCTTTGTACAATTGCATTGCTGCCAATCGCACAAGGCAGTTTCACAGAGCTTGTTGGTGTATGACAATCTGGACTTGTCCAATTTCCTTTGACCATTTGTTCCTATTAAATACATTGTCATACATCAATTATGTTCACAGGGCAGCGTAGGTAACGCAACACAATTCATGAGGAAAGCATTTTAACACTACCTTTTGGCCAGCACACTGCTCACATGAACAGTTCCTTGGATAGTGCATGTACAGTCACCCCTGCCGTACACAAACAATATTCTGCATGCACGCACTTTTTGTGCAGGTGTTCCAGCTATGGCACAACAGTGCTAAGTGTTGCTCCTGCGCAGTGGTTAACACATACTAGCACCCTATGCTTGTCAATATGATGCAGCGTTGAGTCTCGGATGTGCCAATGTTATGCGTGAGTGCATTACATCTCCCACCTCACTCAGCAACCTTTTTTCACTGTGACACCAGTGTCACACATGTCCTAATTTATGTTAGTGTAAGCAATCACAACTAAGGGGTCGATTCCGATTCGGGCCGGAAAAAGCACCGACCGACTCGGAGCCGGAATTTATTCCGACCGACACGTACCTGTGGCGCCCGACACGCCAAGTACGATGCAAAGCGTGCAAAATCCGACCGACACGTACCGAACCCAAGCCGAACGACCGAGCCGCACGGAAAACAGCAATCCGGCCGGAAAAACACGCGAATCGAACCGACCGACACGCACCCGGAACAAATCCAACCGAAACGTACCCGCGAACTCCAAACCGCAAAGTACGATGCAAGGCGCGAAAACCACGACCGAGTCGTACGGAGGACAAGCCGTACGACCGACACGCATACAAAACAGAGCCGAAGTAACACAAAACACCGCGACCGACGCGTACGCAGCATAGAAAACTGCACAAACACAGCGTGAACGAAACGGAGAACACCGTACGAGACAAATGCAGGGTCCGATTCGGTCACAAGAACGTTTCCAACATGCACAGACAGTACAAAGGAAAAATTACACAAAAAAAGGCCAAACAAGCAATTACAAAGCCAATAAATACTGGGGGGGGTGGGGACAGAGAACAAAGACACACCCACAACTCCACCCATATAAAGGACACAAATCCCAACCATGATCCCTTGCAAATGCCATTCTACTGCCAGCACCCAACAGACAGCAACCACACACCCACAGCTCATCCCTCACACAAGCCACACACCATCAACACACCAACAAATACCCACCTCACATACACCCAGCAAAACACACACCCACACACCCTCACCTGCACACCAACACACACATCACTCACCATCACCACCCATCACCATGCCCCCCAAGAAGAATCACAAGTTCCTAGATTGTGAATTGGAAGTCCTGGTAGACGAGATCCTCAGGGTAGAGCCACAGCTGTTTGGCACACTGGTCCAACAGACCCCCATCTCCCAGAAAACCAAGATGTGGGAGAGGATCATCAACAGGGTGAACGCACAATCACCATGTCTGCGCACAAAGACCGACATCCAGAACAGGTGGTATGACGTGCGCAGGAGGGTCCGGGAGCTGCTCAAGAAAGACTACCTCCTGAGCCAATACACCGGCAGTGGCCCTCCTGCCAAGCCAGTATACCTCAGGCCCTGGGAGGAGAAGGTGCGGGCCATCCTTCCGCCAGTGAGCGTATATGGACTAGAGAACATCCCAGAGCCTGGTGAGTACACAACAAATGTACACAATATTCTGCCACAATACACACACACATCACTGTCAAGGGGAGAGTCAAACCATGCACTCATAGCAATTACACAGCAACCAGAACAGAATCATCCCAAAATGTGTATGTCAGTCAGATAAACACAACACATGCCATCTCAAAGTTACATTTAACCGTGCCATCACATGTACAAACACAACTACAACTACAGCTAGGCAGTGGCACAAATAGAACTAACAAACACATCCAGACATGTAGCCACCACTACAACACCAACACACAGTGAAGACCACTGAAAGAAAGGAATTCTGTGTATGCTGGGCAAGTCAGTGTAGCCAATAGCATCATGGGAGTCGTAGTCACACATATTGCCCCCCCACAACTGTCCCATCAACACCACCATGAACCATGCGCACATCACAGGGAGTGGAAAAGGACTCACAAGATGGCTGACACTGGCTACTGCTGTGGGGAGCACAAGGCCCTGCTGGCAACTGTGCACCAACAAACAGCAGGAAACCACTGACTGACATCCTGAGAGACAACTTCCACTCCCTGCAATGGAAGCACGTTCCATGGTGGGATATCTGGCTGGCTGGGTGGGAAGGAGGACTCGCACCACTGACCATAGTCACAAGCACCTCCCCTCACACACACCCTCAACACATACTCCACATAACCCACCTGGGAGAATGCAATGCCACACATCCTAACTCAAGTTCCCACAAAGAACCTCCACCCTGGGTTATGTCGTGTGAAGCACAGGGACACTCTTGGGACTTTCAGCCAAACAACTGCCAGGACAACACTCCCAGCCATCCTGTCAGCACAGGCAGCCCACCCCACAGGGAAGCAGAGTCAAAAGGAAGGAAGGATGGGCATGCTCGGAAGAGGGGTGGAGGCAATAGCATGATGGGAGTCGTAGTCACAGCTCTACATCCCCCACCACATGGCCCAGCAAGCTCACACTCACGCATGCACATCCCACAGAGAGTGGAGAAGGCCCATCAAAGATGTCTGACACTGTTGCTGTGTCGTGGGGAGCACAAGGGCATGCTGGGAACTGCACACCAACCAACAGCAGGACACCACTGTCAGCCATCTTGCCATTGCCCTCACACCCACACACACTGAACTCCCCACAAAAGCAAGTGAGTATGGGAATGCCAGGAAGTGGGGTGGAGGCAATAGCATGATGGGAGCCACAGTCACAGACATAGCTCACCCCCACAACTGTCCCATCAACACCACCCTGAACCATGCTCACATCACAGGGAGTGGAGAAGGACTCACAAGATGGCTGACACTGGCTACTGCTGTGGGGAGCACAAGGCCCTGCTGGCAACTGTGCACCAACAAACAGCAGGACACCACTGACTGACATCCTGAGAGACAACTTCCACTCCCTGCAATGGAAGCACGTTCCATGGTGGGATATCTGACTGGCTGGGTGGGAAGGAGGACTTGCAGCACTGACCATAGTCACAAGCACCTCCCCTCACACCCCCCCTCAACACAAACTCCACAGAACCCACCTGGGAGAATGCAATGCCTCACATCCTAACTCAAGATCCCACAAAGAACCACCACCCTGGGTTATGTTGTGTGAAGCACAGGGACACTCTTGGGACTTTTAGCCAAACAACTGCCAGGACAACACTCCCAGCCATCCTGTCAGCACAGGCAGCCTACCCCACAGGGAAGCTGAGTCAAAAGGAAGGAAGCATGGGCATGCTGGGAAGGGGGTGGAGGCAATAGCATGATGGGAGTAGTAGGCACAGATATTGCTCAGCCTCACAACTGGCCCATCAACACCACCCTGAACCATGCTCACATCACAGGGAGTGGAGAAGGGCACACAAGATGGCTGACACTGGCTACTGCTGTGGGGAGCACAAGGGCATGCTGGGAACTGCACACCAACCAACAGCAGGACACCACTGTCAGCCATCTTGCCATTGCCCTCACACCCACACACACTGACCTCCCCACAAAAGCAAGTAAGTATGGGAATGCCGGGAAGTGGGGTGGAGGCAATAGCATGATGGGAGCCACAGTCACAGACATAGCTCACCCCCACAACTGTCCCATCAACACCACCCTGAACCATGCTCACATCACAGGGAGTGGAGAAGGACTCACAAGATGGCTGACACTGGCTACTGCTGTGGGGAGCACAAGGCCCTGCTGGCAACTGTGCACCAACAAACAGCAGGACACCACTGACTGACATCCTGAGAGACAAATTCCACTCCCTGCAATGGAAGCACGTTCCATGGTGGGATATCTGGCTGGCTGGGTGGGAAGGAGGACTTGCAGCACTGACCATAGTCACAAGCACCTCCCCTCACACCCCCCTCAACACAAACTCCACAGAACCCACCTGGGAGAATGCAATGCCTCACATCCTAACTCAAGATCCCACAAAGAACCACCACCCTGGGTTATGTTGTGTGAAGCACAGGGACACTCTTGGGACTTTTAGCCAAACAACTGCCAGGACAACACTCCCAGCCATCCTGTCAGCACAGGCAGCCCACCCCACAGGGAAGCTGAGTCAAAAGGAAGGAAGCATGGGCATGCTGGGAAGGGGGGTGGAGGCAAAAGCATGATGGGAGTAGTAGGCACAGATATTGCTCAGCCTCACAACTGGCCCATCAACACCACCCTGAACCATGCTCACATCACAGTGAGTGGAGAAGGACTCACAAGAATGGCTGACACTGGCTACTGCTGTGGGGAGCACAAGGGCATGCTGGGAACTGCACACCAACCAACAGCAGGACACCACTGTCAGCCATCTTGCCATTGCCCTCACACCCACACACACTGAACTCCCCACAAAAGCAAGTGAGTATGGGAATGCCGGGAAGTGGGGTGGAGGCAATAGCATGATGGGAGTCACAGTCACAGACATAGCTCACCCCCACAACTGTCCCATCAACACCACCCTGAACCATGCTCACATCACAGGGAGTGGAGAAGGACTCACAAGATGGCTGACACTGGCTACTGCTGTGGGGAGCACAAGGCCCTGCTGGCAACTGTGCACCAACAAACAGCAGGACACCACTGACTGACATCCTGAGAGACAACTTCCACTCCCTGCAATGCAAGCACAGTCCATGGTGGGATAACTGACTGGCTGGGTGGGAAGGAGGGCCGGCTGTCAACAAAATACAACCAATGCAGACCATGTTCACACCCCAAAAAATACATAGTAATGCCCAAATAATGCAGGACAATGTGCCACACCAATATCAACCCCTGACTGTGACGACTTAGGACAATGCAATGTACAGGCCCGCACCCAGAGGCACAGTCACAACTGTCAGGTGTGTCAACCATTGATGCCTGCAGAAACATAACATACATTGTGTGTGTCTCCCAAAAACAGGTGATGATGGGGACACAGCAGCAGACGCTGAGGAGTCCCAGTCCCAGGCTCAAGAGGATGCGGAGCTCACTGGTGTCGTACAGCCTCTGCCCTCCTCGGACGAAGAAGACCAACCTGGCACATCCGGTGCAAGTCTACATGCAGCACCAGCAGGACCACCAGCTGCAGCACCAGCAGGACCACCAGCTGCAGCACCAGCAGGACCACCAGCTGCACCCTCTGCACCTACCCCTCCAACGACTGTCACCACAAATACCATCCCCGCCGACATGGACAGAACAAGGAGCAACACCAGCACAGGGACCCTGGACCAACGTGGGGCCATGGACACCACCACCACCACCAACCCCCAAGGTGGACCAGGGTCATCTGTGCGTGCCACTGCACGCACTGCACATGTCGGCAGGGGTGGTGGGAGGGGTGGGAGACAGAGGTCGCTGCTTGCAGATGTTGCTGGTGTGCATGATGACCCACAACTGGTACGCATAGCTGATGCGTACCAGTCCAGCACCGGAGATCTCAGCCAGGTAGTGGGGCTCCTCAGAGACATGAAACAGCAGCAGGCTGCCCATCATGCCCGCTTGGACGCACACATGTCCCGCGTGGACTCACACATGTCCCGCGTGGAGTCCAAGTGGGACGCACTGCATGAGATGACGGCGGTGCACAGGGACATTTTACAATGCCTCCGCCAGATGAACAGCAACCAGTCCACACCTCCCTGTGTGCCAACAACATCTGGTGCTGAACAAACTGCAACTGCCACAGGGAGGGAGGATGACTCTGGCGGAGAGTCCCCTGCACCGCAGCAGCCTGTACTTGAGGGGCCCCCCCAAAGAAGAGGGGTCGTCCGAGGAGGGGCAAGTGAGAGGCGGATGGCCAAGCGCAACTCCCAGGAAGCCTGAACCTGTTCTGGATGTTCACCTTTGTGCACAGACTGTTCACCCTGTTGACGGCAACACAACTCCCACACATTGCATGGGGAGTACAAGTTGGACCAATGTCTCAGACAACTGTGGCCCCGATACCGGGGATTTTGTCTACCAGGACTTTCAATTCACCTAGGAACTTCTGATTGCAAGATATATGTACAGCACTACCCATCCTATGCACTATTCACACAAATGTATCACAATAAACACACTAATACACCATACTTGCCTCTGTTGTGATTCCAACGTGGGTGCTGTTATGGGGATGATGAACTGCAAAATTACACTGTGTATGCAAACTGCAACAGCAAGTACAACACAGGCATGTGAGTAAAGGCAACGTGACACATATTAGGGAGACACACCACCAGGGCTACACAACACATACACACCTAGGCCATCTGACTCATTGCCTACACTGATGTTGCCAGGGAAGACGGTGCAATGCACAGACACCACACCTATTCCCAGTTGTAGTCAAGTAGCCCACAGGTGCAGTGAGCAAATGGCAGTCAAATGTGTGACCACAGACAACGCACATCACAAAGTGAAGCACAGGTTTATTACACAGTTGCAACATGTCGTAACCACTACAGCCGCAAGGTAATCCCACCTGGCAGCGGGCACACAGTCAACAACTGTAGAAGGAAGGAAGTCCATGGGTGTGGCGCACATCACCTGTAGGGACACAACAGCTACCACCCTGGAAGTACAATCACGTCGTCGGTGGACACAGTTGACCAAACGAATCTGAAAGTACCCTGTGAAGGACAGAAATGACACACAGTCAAAAGCAATGGAGAACAGGACAGAACAGCAAAACTCATGCACAATACATGTTACAAGATACCCACCCAGAACCAAGTTAGCATGTCAACACTGTTGGGGAGTACAGACCACCTGTAAGCACACATCGCTACACACATCCAGTCAAGTAGCCCATGGACACACTCCAACAGCACCAGAGCACCACCTACACATATCATGCCAACTCACATCATTGACATGACACCTCAGGATACTCACATTCAGCTAAAGAAGTTGGTGATTAGCTGTGTGCGGACATCACCTCATCATCATCATCATCATCATCACTGGCATCGTGGTCCAGGCCAGGATCCTCCACAGGTGGCGGATGTTGGTCATTGTCATCCTGGATGAGAGGCAACTCCTTCCGCACTGCCAGGTTGTGGAGCATGCAGCAAACGATGATAATCTTGCACACTTTCGCAGGGGCATATGGGAGGGACCCTCCGGTCTTGTCCAGGCAGCGGAAGCGGCTCTTCAGGAGACCAAATGTCCGCTCAATCACTCTCCTGGTCCGACCATGTGCCTCATTGTAGCGCATCTGGGCTGGTGTCACAGGGTTCCTGAGGGGTGTCAGCAACCACGGCATGTTGGGGTATCCCGAGTCACCTACGGACAGACAAGTGCACATTAGCTGACTTGGAAAAGTGGGCGGAATACTACAGATCAGATCACACACAATGGCACAAAGTCAGTACACACCGACAAGCCAGGCACGCTGGTTCTGCATCTGTGCCATCATCCTGGGGATGCGACTACTCCTCATCACAAAGGCATCGTGTGCTGAACCAGGGAAACGGGCACACACGTGTGTGATGGTCATATCTGCAAGACACACCACCAGTGCATTGACCGAGTGGTAGTGCTTACGGTTCCTGTAGGCCTGCTCCTGGGCCTGTGGTGGTACCAAAGCCACATGTGTCCCATCAATGGAGCCAATGACATGCGGCATCCTCCCCAGGGCATAGAAGTCACTCTTCACGTCAGTGAGTCGTTGCAGTCTAGGGAAATAGATTTACCGGTTCAGGAATAGCAACATTGCCGCCAAAACATCGCGGAGCACACGGCTCAACATGGTCTGTGACAACCCACCAGCAGTCGCCACAGTATGTTGGAAGGTACCGGTGGCAAAGAAGTGTAGGGCTGCCATCACCTTCACCTTGGGGGTCAGCGCTGTAGGATACGGCCGGCCAGGCTGCAAATGTGGGGCCAACTGCACTGCCAAATCCTCAATCAGCTGCCTGGTGAAGCGGTACCGTCGGATGCTGTCCCGTTCCACCATCGTTGCCAGGTCTGGGAATGGTCGATGGACAGCAGGAGCCCTGCAGTGCAGAGGAGAAGAAAGCAAGATTGTCAGTCACCCCACATATGCGGCATTGAACACACTCAATATCCCAACATACATCATTATGAGGCACAACTACATGAAGTGTGCAGTTCCGTAAGGACATGTATGGTACATACATGGCCAACATCTGTCATCACGGTTCAACAAGTTGCATCAATAAGTCCCAGGTTGGCCCATTGGATATCATGAGGCCGTGTCACAGTTCCCATCTCCTGCTGCCGTGTCACAATCACCCCCCACAGTGACATGTGAGGACAGATGTGCCCCAGGCATCACAGCTCAACGACAGGTACATTCCCAGGGACCCTGTATTGCCACATGGACACTGGCATTACATGGAGTATCATGTATACACCACAGCAAAACAACTATGACCCCCACAGGTAGTGGTCCCACTTGCCACTGCAGGACAGACATGGACGTCTGTGACACACACACGCACAACATCAAAGTCCATGCACACACAATGTGGATGTGGAGACTGTCTCCCATTGTGCACATGAAATCAGAGACATTGTAAACACTACATGCACACAGACTGTGGAGGACCATCACTATTGTGACACTGGGACACCCTGGCTCAAACATACCGTCCCACATGGGACTCACGGGGTATGTGACATGACATACACATACACCACCGTGAAATGTGACCATGGCACATGCACAGATATGAACAGTTGCACATCACAGTGGTCATGTACACGTAACACCCAGGATCCTGTCCCCATAAACACGTGCACAGCCTGGGGGTGGCTGCCCCCAGGTGACACCCACAGGACAACATGTACACCAACATACACACAATAGGAAATGCAGCCTTACATGCCTTATTATACAGTTTGGACAGGCTGTCGTGTTGTAGGTGTGCCCCTCACT
Source organism: Calotriton arnoldi (assembly GCA_963921515.1). Classification (NCBI taxonomy): domain Eukaryota; kingdom Metazoa; phylum Chordata; class Amphibia; order Caudata; family Salamandridae; genus Calotriton; species Calotriton arnoldi. The sequence goes on from CAWUFW010016427.1 coordinate 173,319, forward strand.
CCCTGGGAGCTATCTGTGGCTGGCATATGTCCATCTGAGACAGGCATGGTGACATATGCCAGTCACTTGTACAGGGATGCGTTGAACAGCAATGGACCGATCGGTGCCCCCGGCCGGCCCATTGCATTCAATGTGTGCGGGTACGTGTTGTACCCCTGTACGCGTTGTACCGCAATGGACCGATCGGTGCCCCCGGCCGGCCCATTGCATTCAATGTGTGAGGGTACGCGTTGTACCCCTGTACGCGTTGATCAGCAATGGACCGATCGTGCCCCCGGCCGGCCCATTGCATTCAATGTGTGCAGGTACGCGTTGTACCCCTGTACATGTTGTACCGCAATGGACCGATCGGTGCCCCCGGCCGGCCCATTGCATTCAATGTGTGCGGGTACGCGTTGTACCCCTGTACGGGTTGTACCGCAATGGACCGATCGGTGCCCCCGGCCGGCCCATTGCATTCAATGTGTGCGGGTACGCGTTGTACCCCTGTACGCGTTGTACCGCAATGGACCGATCGGTGCCCCCGGCCGGCCCATTGCATTCAATGTGTGCGGGTACGCATTGTACCCCTGTACGCGTTGATCAGCAATGGACCGATCGGTGCGCACCCATTGACAATGGCCTAGCCTGGCAACGGACGCGTTTTCGAAATTCGAACGAGTCGGTTGCTGGAAATTCAGTTGGTCACCCACAACAATGTTGCAAAATCATGTATGTCATGAAGTTGAAGATTTGAAGGATGCTGTGGGCGTGAATTGGTGCTGCTATTCCATGGATTGGCCAGATTCAGAAGATGCAAACGACTTGGACCTATCACTTTGGACACATGGGACAGTATCTGCCTCTCCAGCACATATATATTGCTGGCTGTTCCCCTGAGAGCTCACTTGCCTGCACTACATGCTCCAGGACGACATCTGCCACTGCACTGCTGCTGTCTCTGCTCCTCTGGACCCTGCAATGGCACGTACTGTGGAGAGAGCCCCAGCCTTCAGCCTTGAGGAGAACCAGGCCCTGCTGGACAGCCTACTTCCACAGTACAGCAAGCTGTATGGGACACCAGGGGAGCAGGTGAGTGTTCTGTGCACTGCCTTTCTGAATGTGCATTTTGTCTGACTAGCAAGGCTGAAAGTCTGCACGCCACTGGCTAGCAGGCTCACTGAGTAGTTGTCACCCCCCATAGTGTGTAGTGACATGCACTGGACAGGTATGGTGCAGTGACAGTGCATTTGAACAAGGTTTTACTTCCCATGCAATGATACCATGTAGTGACTTCTGGCAAACTGTCCATGGGCAGCTTTGCACTGCCTGTGTACATCATGTGCCCCTGTGATTGAGACATGTATATACAACTGTGTCATGCACGGATATGTTGCATGTGTAGTAATGGCCTTTTCACTTTGTCATCCTGACAGGTTAATGCCCATCGGAAGCAGGAGATCTGGAAGGACATCATCCGGGCTGTTTGGTCCGTGGGGGTCTACAAGCGCCGGATCCGCAACTGCCAGAAGAGGTGGCAGGACCTTCGGGGCTGGACCCGGAGGATTGCATGGGTCCAGCTGAAGCTGTCGCCTCCTCGCAGGAGTGGCGGAACACGGACCCTGACCCCCCACATGCTCCAGATCCTGGCGGTGGTGTTTCCAGACCTGGATGGGCAGCTGAAGGCCAGACAGCAGCAAGGAGGGGGTGAGTCAAAGACTGCACTGTGAACTCTGTATTACATGCCATGTGCCCTCCTCTGGCCTGGTTAAACTGCCACAGTACAGCAGTCATGTTGTCCAGGAGCCATGTCCCTCTATTGTGCACTGCCCACTCCTCATCTGATACCCAGGTGTGGCCCTTACATTCAGGGAATTGTGTCACTTGGGACTGTGTCCTTGCAGTTTGCTTCACTAAAGGTGGGGGACAGCATCTGTTTCCCTAACTCTGTTGTGGGCATCATGGGTGGGTCCATTGTTCACACAACGCCTGTGTTCGGACATGTAATCTGCGTGTTGCTTTGATATGCGGTCCACTTGCTGAGCTGAGCCACCACATGTGCCTGGGGTATGTGGCACACACCCATGCAGCGGGTGGGAACAATGTTTGGGCCCCAGGAGTGTGCAGATTACGTGTGTCACACATACATAGCCAGCTATCCACTGACCAGGGCTCATCCCTCATTCATGTGGGGCAGGACAGTCATGCCTACTCCAGGCCATGCAATGCACTCTGTACTCCCACTCCCGTGTATCAGCTGACACATTGTGCGCAGTGATTTGACCCCTCAGGTGTCTGCCTCTGTGTCAGTGTGCTGTGGATTTGTTGCCAGGACTGCTGGGGTGTTTCTCGGTAGGGGCTCAGCATGCCACTGGAGATGTCACCATAGGAGACGATACTTGTGTGTCACATAGGTGTTTGATCAGCTGCCCGTGCAGACTGGGGTATGCGAATGTGAAGTTCAGGCAGCTGTTCCCCATTCACATCAGATTGTGAGGGGCTCAGGTTCAGAGGGTAGTGTCACAGGTCTCCCATATGTCCAATCGGTATGACCTGGACAGATGAGGGTTAAGATGATGTGTTGTGTGGGGGATGTACATGTGCACTTGTGCAGCTCCAGGACTTGCATTCCCCATTACCTACTATTGTGACACAGTGCAGAGTGTTGTTGTCTGGCTGCCAAGTGATACATCACTGAGACAGTGATGTATGACTTAGCAGTCATGCATCCACCATGGCATGTGTCTACTTATTGGTGATCCTGCAGGGGAGTGACATGTGCTACATGCACACCATTGTGGCGATGGCTATCAGGACATGGGTGCATCATGGTGTCTGTCGCTGGTATGCATCACATGCATTTCCTATTTGACTCTGGGCGTCCCTTTCATCCGGAAACCTGTACTGACTCAGTGGCAAGAGTTGTGATGTGTGCATGTCCACATGCTACACCGTGTCCTCTGCACTGTCCAACTACTGTGTAGTTGGTGCATGTGTCCACACTGGGGTGTTGCTATCCAACAGACACCAGACAGATGGGTGCAAGGCCATGTGGGATGTGAGTGCCATGGTTGGCATCAGACTGACAATTGGCTTCTCCTGTTCAGTTAGGGCACTTTTAGCAGTGTACAACTAATGATGCCAGGGCTTGCTCTGTAATGTGCTGTGCTCACAGTGGTGTGTGCGTTTGGTGCAGGTGACTGATGTCTGTCTGTTTCCCCATTGTTTGCAGATACATCCATGGCCACGGAAGGGGACAGCTCCACGGACCAGGAGGAGCCGGAGAGCCAGACTGGGTCAGCAGCCGAGGAGTGGTCGGAGGGACCCAGTGGCACGGAGGGCGAGGGGAGCCACACCGAGGAGTCCTCAGCACCATCCACCTCAGCTGAGGACCAGAGCAACTCGGAGGATGACTCCCTTATGGAGGCGGGTGTCAGCAGCCACCACACCCCAGCTAGTGTTGCTGTCCCCGCCACCACCAGCACCACCACCGCCCTCCCATCGGCTCCCATTCCCCAGGTCCGTGGAGGCTCCCATGTTCGGGAGGGTGTCTCCTTTGGGCCAGGCACCGCACCCCCTGCCCCTGTGTCCCCTGCTGCCCTGAGTGAGGAGTCTGTGTACCTCCTTCGCCAGCTCCATGTAGGGCAGACAGCCATGCTGAGTGTCCTCCATGCGCACACCGCTCTGTTGACTCAGCTGGTGTCGTTCATGGAGGGCATCTCATCGGGCATGTCTGACCTACAGAGGGGCAATAGGTCCATGGACTCCTCCCTGACGGCAGCAGTGTCCCTCCTCAGACAGTCCCTCACCCCTCCTGCCTCTGCTCCATCCACACTCCCCAGCACCTTACCCGTCCCAAGCACACACACACCGGCACAGGCACACGCCAGCACACACACATCCAGCACACAGACACACACGCCACAAACAGAACGCACACGCACGCACAGTCAGGGGACTGAAACCAGACTCACAGGGGATGGGGCCCTGGAACACACACACGCATCCACGAGCACTGCGCAGTCCTCAGTTGCCTCTCCCTCCAAAACACCCTCCCTTGCCTCACCTGCAACCTCAAAGACCCAGCGGCTCTTCCTCAGTGACCTCGGCCTCTTCCCCTCCGATCCAGCTGATACAGCATACAGGGGGAAGAGGAAGCCCACCCACACGGAGCAGAGTGCCCCTCGCCCCCGGACACCCTCCCCCAGGCGCAGACAGACTGAGGCCCCCACCCGCAAGTCCCCCTGGAGTCGTAAGAGCAAGACCCCGCCGCCGCCCTGCAGCTCAGGCACCAGGTCTCCTTCCTCCATCCCTCAGGCCCCCACTCCACAGGTGCCCCCACCACACCCTGCCCCAGGTTCCCCCACCCACAGATATACCATCCCCAAGAGGATCCAGCCTTCTCCCCCTGCCACTTGCTCTCCCGGCACCACACCCCCGCTGCGCTTGTCTGTGCCACTGATGTGGTGAGGGTGTCCTCCCCTCTGTCCAGCCCACCTTGCCTGTTCCCCATTCTCCTCCCCTGGTGGTAGGCACTGCAGTGGAGTCCACTACCACCCTATCTGACTTGGGCACTGCAGTGGCGGACCTGTCCACTCCATCTGCAGGGTCCACTGCAGTTGTGCCGGCACCCACAACATCTGAGTCATGCCCCCCAGTTGTGCCGGCACACACCATGTCAGACACCTCCACTGCAGTTGTCAGTGGCTCTCCAGCACCCACCACCCCTTCCCTGCTTCCTCCTGGTGAGCCCTGATCCTATCCCTGCAGTGCCTGGCCTGCCCCCCCGTTTGTCCCTCCTAGTGGATTGTCCCTGGTTTTGTGCAGTCATGCGTAGGGTGACATCTGCCACTGTCACCCTGTTTGGACTTTGACAATGGACTGGCCATTGGCCTTTGTGTTTTTTCTGGACTTTGTTTACATTACACACATATGCTGAATAAAGCAACTTTCTGTTCTCTAGTGCTTATGCTTCTGATGTACATGTTGTTGATGATGCTAACCATGCCCTTGCTGCAGTGATGGTGATATTTGGTCTCATGATAATGAAGTGTTACTGTGCAGGAACCCATGTGGTCCAGGGGGAATGTGTCCTATCCTGTGGTGTATCCATGTCATCCATAGCAGCATCTGAGGGTGTCATGTGTTCAGTATTTGGCAATGGGATTTCCTACTTAGATTAGCTATTTCACATCTGTGGCTTCCACCCCTGCACATCTGTTGTGCCTGCCATTGTTCAATTCGCCTACTTCCCTGACCGTGTGGCCATCTCCACTGGACATGCAGGTTTGGGCATCAATGGGGAAGGACTCATCTGTGTTGTCGGTGCAACATTGCTATACAAGTGTGTTGGATCTGTGCTGATGATTTCGTTGGCACTTCCATGACCAGGCTGATGTGACGAGAGCCCTCATTTGGTGCTAATTGTTGATTGTGTGACCAAGTGCTCAGCTGACATGATGGGGCCCTACTGAGGCAACATATGGCACAGCTTTCCTCACACAGGAGTGGAGTCCCCTCATGGCAGTGTGTACTCCTGTGACATTGCCTGCGCCCAAGGTGTGTGTTGTATGTGCATGTCTGTGTTTTCACTTCCGTTTAGCTGTGCATGCTGTGATCCCTAGTGTTGTACCTGTTTGTGATGCTTGCTGAGTTGACCTATGTTCCCCCAAAGTCTTCTCCCTGGGTTCTCTGTGATGTGGGTGCATGGCACATTACTGGTCATCAGGGTGTCACCCATAGGTGTGTTTGCTGTCAGGGCTGAGTTTGTGTGCAGACGCAGATGGGTCACAGTCAGGTTTCCCCTTGGCACTTGTTGTTTGCCCCTGTCATGTGATTTCCAGTTTGTGTTATCTTTCAGTGATTGAGACACGTTGTGTGTGTGACTGCTGGCACTCCTCAGGGTCCGGGCTGCAATGTTGGTTGTTGTCTATGTGTGTTCTTTGTGGGTGACCTTGGCTTCTTCATTGGTGTGTGACTGTGGCTGGGATCCCATTGGTTGGTGTGGTATTGCCGTCATGTCCATGTACAGCGTAGTGTGCAGTGTGTCAGACGTTCAGGAGTCTTGTTGAGTGGCCATGTGTGATGTGTTTCTGCACCTTGGTTCCCACCCACCACCCTGGAATAGTCATGGGTGCATGTGCAATGTCACCAGTGCATGTGTGCTTCACTGCTGCACATTGTTGGAGGTCGAGGGGTGTGGTGTTGAGTGTGTGCAGATGAGAGTTGTTGCCCGGCTAGGCCCCTGCCTCCATGTTGGCCTTGGCTTACTGGCCATGCTGATTCATTTGTGCTTGTGTAGGTGTGATGGTAGTTTGTTGCTCAGGACACTTGACTGTGGTTCACAGTGTGAACGACATTTAGCTTTGTCATCACAGTGGGATTGTAATGCAGCCCAGGGTCACCACATTGTGGGGGCCCTGGGGGTAGTGCTGTGGTGTGTCTGTGTCTTGCTGTGTCAGTTGCTGTTCCTACGTGCCTGTGTGACATGTGTGATTTGTGCTCCCGCTCATCTGACAATGCCTGCTTGCCCACATAGGGGATTTGGATCCATGAGTTACCTTTGTGTGGCACTGTATGCACATCTGTATGATTGGTATTCAGGTCTCCTCATGTGTTGTGTGGTTGCCTGGGGACACTGGCACCCCCCTCACCTGTTGTGTATGATGTGCAGTGTGGGTCTGCCTGTTTGTGTTTGTGCATCTGCACCACTGCATTGGCATATCTTGGGTGTGCCATTGGCTGTATGTAGTTTGGTGGCTTTCCCCTGCTGTCCCTGGGACTCCTAGGTCATCGGTCAGCACAATGATCATGGTTTGTGTGTCCCATTGCTGCCATGGTATGGTATCTGTTCACCTCACATCTACAGTCTCCACAGGGTATCTGCATTTGTGTGCCCATTGGTGAAAATATGTGGGTCTGCATTCTGATGGTCACTTCTGTCATTGTATCATTGATGAATGTTGACAGTGTCAGCCCCCATGGGTGTTGTTTGTCTGCACATGGCCAAAGGTATGTCTTATTTGCACTGCAGTATTTGGCTCCCCCAATTTATGTTGCAATGGGACACATGCACTACTTTGCCACTGATGTGTTTTATGTTCTGTGACCAGGAATCATCCATGCAGTTTGGCAGTTGCAGCTCTTTCTTTGTCAACACTTACCTTTTGGTCACTGTGATGATGGGGGTTTGGACCCCATTGCCACAATGTTCAAAATGTGCTTCAGCTATGGACCCCACACTTACCTTTTGGTCACTGTGGTGATGGGGCGTTAGACCCCATTGCCACAATGTTCAAACTGTGCTTCAGCTATGGACCCCACACTTACATTTTGGTCACTGTGATGATGGGGGTTTGGACCCCATTGCCACACTGTTCAAAATGTGCTTCAGCTATGGACCCCACACTTACCTTTTGGTCACTGTGATGATGGGGGTTTGGACCCCATTGCCACAATGGTCATGGCCTGCTTGCATTGTGGGGCCACACACATATATGTGTGGCACATGTGCTAGGGGGTCACATTGTATGTTCAAAGTCATGTAGAGTGTTGTAGGCATTTGACACAGTCTACACACGCTTGTCATGGTGTTGGGGGGATGTCTTTTTCTTGCATTCCCTAGGTTGTGGTGTGCTGGTTGTGTCATGCATTGTCCATCCTATGAGTGGGGGTGGTGTTGGTGGTAGGCATCCAGCCCCCCATGGGTAGAGGTGGTAGTAGTGGTAGGCATCTGGCACCCCCATGGCTAAGGGTGGTAGTGGTGGTGGGCATCTGGCACCCCCCTGGCTAAGGGTGGTAGTGGTGGTTGGCATCCAGCCCCCCTGGCTTAGGGTGGTAGTAGTGGTAGGCATCCAGCCCCCCTGGCTTAGGGTGGTAGTAGTGGTAGGCATCTGGCACCCCCCTGGCTAAGGGTGGTAGTAGTGGTAGGCATCTGGCACCCCCCTGGCTAAGGGTGGTAGTAGTGGTAGGCATCTGGCACCCCCTGGCTAAGGGTGGTAGTAGTGGTAGGCATCCAGCCCCCCTGGGTAAGGGTGGTAGTGGTGGTGGGCATCTGGCACCCCCCTGGCTAAGGGTGGTAGTAGTGGTAGGCATCTGGCACCCCCTGGCTAAGGGTGGTAGTAGTGGTAGGCATCCAGCCCCCCTGGGTAAGGGTGGTGGTGGTGGTGGGCATCTGGCACCCCCCTGGCTAAGGGTGGTAGTAGTGGTAGGCATCCAGCCCCCCCTGGGTGAGGGTGGTAGTTGTGGTAGGCATCTGGCACCCCCATGGCTAAGGGTGGTAGTGGTGGTGGGCATCTGGCACCCCCCTGGCTAAGGGTGGTAATGGTGGTTGGCATCCAGCACCCCTGGCTTAGGGTGGTAGTAGTGGTAGGCATCCAGCCCCCTGGCTTAGGGTGGTAGTAGTGGTAGGCATCTGGCACCCCCTGGCTAAGGGTGGTAGTAGTGGTAGGCATCTGGCACCCCCTGGCTAAGGGTGGTAGTAGTGGTAGGCATCCAGCCCCCTGGGTAAGGGTGGTAGTGATGGTGGGCATCTGGCACCCCCTGGCTAAGGGTGGTAGTAGTGGTAGGCATCCAGCCCCCTCTGGGTGAGGGTGGTAGTGGTGGTGGGCATCTGGCACCCCCCTGGCTAAGGGTGGTAGTAGTGGTTGGCATCCGGCCCCCCCTGGGTAGGGGTGGTGGTGCGCATTCAGGCCCCTGTGTGCATATGTGGCATTGGTGATGGGCATCCCGCCCCTATGGTGCTGCTGTTGCGAGTAAATTCTGCATCCCTCTGTGTGTGTGTGATGTGTCGTGTACGTGTTGTATGTGTTTTGTGGTTGGTGTCTGACTTACCTTCTGCGCCGTACGCGTCCGTGCCTGTTCCGGTAGTAAATGTAGAATATTGGTATGATCGGGACGAAGGGATTCATGGTTGGTTCGTGTCGTTCGTCCTTCTCGTTGCTTCGCGTCGTCCTCGTCGCTTCGTGTCGTCCTCGTCGCTGGCGTGTTCGCCTCGTAGCCGTGGATCGTGTTGTGGCGCGAATCGGAGCTTATGTGCGCCTCTCCCGGATGCTTTGACGTGCCGTGCGTAGCGACGGGTTCGGCGCGTACGGAAAGCGCATCGTACTTGTTCGGCTGGACGGAGCAGCATTTTCCCTTCTGTGCGACTCGATTCAGCGTTTCCGGATTCGCCTCGGTCGGAGAACAGGACCTGGATTGGGTGAGTACGACTCGGCCGGATTCTGTGCTGTTGTGCGCATCGTACTTACTCGTTCGGTCTGCTGTACGGATCGGTCGGGAAACAGGCATTCGCATGGCTTTTTTGCCGACCGAATGGTATTGGGTGCGCCTCCGACCGAGATCGGAATCGGCCCCTAAATGTAGAGTTTGTACTTACCACCCTGTATGCCAGTCATGACACCCGTATAGTCCAAGAGGTCAGCTTCACGGGCCAGCAGATCCTGCCAGCGGTGCTTCCACTGGCGCAAGGTACGGTCCACTCCAAAGAACCGGAGCATCTGCACCCGCACATGCTCCCACCTCATCTTCCGCACACTGACATTGTATCCTTGAAGGATACGGCCTCCCCTCTCCAACATCAAGGGCAGGTAGAATTTTATCATCCAGAGTAAGCCCCCCAATGCCCCCTCGGACATCCTGCCCTCACCCGGCATCTCCCTGCACACCTGAGAGCCCACAGCCAAAAATTATAAACCTCTAATATATCCCCAAAAACTACTAAGAAAGTTAACTACCCCAGAAAAACACCCGACAAATTTGAGTACAAGAGACAAAAAAACACACAAAATAAGTACACAACACTTCACAGACACTATCAACAGGACACAGGACACAGCAACACTCTCAAAATCTAAACACTGCAGCACACACCACCAAACACCTCCAACACTCTCAACAATCACCAGCAATGTGCTCAAAAGAGAAAGTGAAAGTGCAAAACACTACTCCAGTAGACAGGAAGCATGCAGACATCACTTCCTGTCTCAATGCGGCCCGTTTTTGAGAAAGCGGTAAAATCTGCACGCAAATAGGCTCATGAGTAATATTTAGCATTGTACAATGTGTTGAGCGATGTATTTTTCCATTGTGCGAGTAAAAAAACATTGCGTTATCGTTGTAGCGGCAAGATCTTCACGCTTATAGCAAATTCATACACAGATGTACAGTCTTAGAGCTAAATTCATTCCAGACACCTATAACAACATGAAATGCTTGATTAGCACACAAATGACACCCTAAATATGATGTTTCACAACACATGACACCCTAAATTGCAACTTTCACCCCAGCTGACACCATAATTGCATTTTCACAACAATAAAATCAATCAATCAGGGGAATTGTAAGTGTGCTACTCACCCGTGGGGTCACGAGGCGCTGGGGTGGTGGTGCGCAGATCTGTTGGCCAAAGAGCGAACTCTTGAGGGGCTTCATTAACGTGTTCATGGAGGGAGCGTGTCTGATGTCTGTCGGTAGCTTGGGCCAGGTCTTGGCTGCAATGTTACAGAAGGATCTTCCGCATGCTCAGGCTCTGTGGATGCGAGGGTTATTGGCCAGTGATAGTTTTGTAAATTGTGGTTTTCTTTTGGGTACGTGTAAGTTGATTCTGTAATTGAGGTATTTGTGTCCATTGTTGTGTAGGCATTTGTAGGCATGCGATGAGGATGTTGGAGCTGACTGTTTTCTCCTCTGTGAGCCGGTGGAGTCATTGTAGGTGTTGGCTGATGTGTATGTGCCAGGGGATGACGAGGACGAGTCTTGCGGCGGTGTTCTGTATTGTCTGTAGTTTGCAGAGTATGGACTTGCTGATGCCAGCATGAAGTGCATTTACATAGTACAGTCTGCTGGTGATGAGTGCATGGGTGACTGTCTACCTTGAATCAGGGGGGATCCATTTGAAGGACTTCCAGAGGATGTGGAGTGTGTTGAAGCAGCTGTAGGTGACGGCGCTGACCTGTTGGTTCAGGTTGAGTGATGAGTCGAGTATGATGCTTATGTTTTTAGCATGGTCTGCGGGGTGAGGTGGTCTTCTGAGGGCCGTGAGCCAACAGGTGTTGTCCCATGCTGAAGGGCTGGTTACAAGGACGAGGTCTTCTGTCTTCTCGGGGTTGAGCTTCAAGCAGCTGTTGGTCATCCAGACTGCCCCGTGTTGCATTACTTTCAGGAAGTTGATAGTGGCGGTGGAGTGGTCTTTGGTGGGTTAGAGGATGAGCTGGGTGTCGTCAGTGTGGGATAGGATGTTGAGGCCGTGTTGTTGGACGATGTCTGCGAGGGGGGTACATGTATATTTTGAACAGGCTCTGGCTCTGTGATGAGCTCTGTGAGACTCTGCAGGTGATTGTCGTGGGATCAGAGATGAAGTCTGGCAGTCTGCTCCTTTGCCTTCTTATGGTGGAGAATGATTGGATCCAGTCCAGGGTTGTACCTTGGATGCCTGCGTCATGTAGTCTGGTGACTAGTGTACGGTGGGTGACATTGTTGAAGGCTGCTGAAAGTTTGAGTAGGATGAGGTCTGCGTAGTGTCCTTGGTCCAGGAGTGTGTTGATGTCGTCTGTGGCGTGAAGTAGGGCGGTCTCAGTGCTGTGTTTGCTTCTGAATCCTGATTGTGATGGGTTGAGGATGGCGTTCTCTTTGATGAATCTTGTCTGTTCCCTGTTTTCTCGGTGACTTTGGCTGCAAAGGTGAGGAGTGACATGGTCCGATAGTTCTTGAGGCCGGTGGGGTCAGCTGTGTGCTTCTTGAGCAGGGCCATTACTTCTGCACGCTTCCATTTGTCTGTGCAGGTGCATGTTTTGAAGGTGGTGTTGATGTTGCGTAGTGGTTTGTGTGCATTGGCAGATGTGGCTCTGTGGTAGTTGTGTGGGGTCCAGGGGTCTGTGTGGGCCCCCGAGTGGTTGCCTTTCATGGTGTAGGCGGTGTCTTCATCCGTGCCTGGTGTCCATTTGGAGATGGTGGTCTGGTTGGTGTCTCAGGGCTGCGGCTGGTCCGGCTGCCGCGTCTGGTGTGTGGTCCAGCAATTTGTCTTGGTGGTTTATGAAATTGAGGTGGAAGTGGGCTCAAAGGTAATTGCAGATGACACCCTAAAAAACAACTTTTACCCCATTTTACGCCCGTTTTTCATGTTTGACCCCATTTCACGCCCATTTTTCATCTTTTAACCCATTTCACGCCCATTTTTCATCTTTTACCCCATTTCACGCCCAGTTTTCGTCTTTTACCCCATTTTACGCCCATTTTTCATCTTTTACCCCATTTTACGCCCATTTTTCATCTTTGACCCCATTTCACGCCCATTTTTCATCTTTTATCCCATTTCACACCCTAAATTGCATAAATTAACACAACGGACACACTCTATTGACTTGTTGCCCCAAAACGACACCCTACAATTAGGATTTGTGCACAGAAGACAACCTATGTTTCATGATTTACACAACAGGACACACCAAATATTAGAGTTTGTTAGCACAATTTACACAATTAAAAGTGTACTTTGGCACATTTGACACACTGAAGAGCATCTCTTTACTGAGGAGACATTCCCACCATTAATTGAGTATTGTGATGTTCTTTGCAATCATTGGGCTACGTACTCTTTTCATAGTGATGTACTTATGCAGGGCAGTAAAATGGAGACAGGGTATGTGTGTAGTGTATTTTTATTGACACAAACCGTGCTTGCGGTCATTTTGAAGTGATATACATTTGATGGGGACTGTCACAATGTGACGTGCTCAGTTGAAGAAATTGTTTATTATTCGGTTCCTTCGGGCAGTTCCTGCTGCATTAACTGTGGTGTGTGCTCCACCTGCCTCATCTTCATCTTCATCCTGGTCATCGTCCGGTGCAGCAGGCACTTGGATCCATGGAGCATTGGTGCGCACACATATATTGTGCAATACACAACATGCTAGGATGATTTTGTTCACCATTTCGGGGCTGTACAGCAGTCGGCCTGTGATGTCCAGGCTACGGAAACGTGACTTTAGCACGCCAAATGGGTGCTCCACAATGGACCGGGTGCATCTGTGGGACGCATTATACTGCCTCTGTGCCAGGGTGGTGGGGTTTCGGAGAAGTGTCATCATCCACGGGCATAGTGCATATCCTTGATCACCTGTAACATGTGATGGAGGGATGTGTTCATTATTGGTTATGCAGGCTGTGTTGTTAGTGTGGATGGTTTTGTGTTGTGTGGTTTGTGCTATGTTGGATTTCATGTTAGCCATGTGTCGCTTCTGACTGGTTACCAGCATCAATGCTAATTGCGTTGCCTCACAGTTGATCATCCATCCCCCGAGCCATTTTGATTGTGTGGGCTGCGCGGTTGCATCACTGGCACTCCTACTGTGCTACAATGTTAAGGCCATCTGCGCATAACCGCAGACATAACACACACAACAACAGGCACCCTGGCTCTCCTAGCGTCTAGCCATTGCACTCATCCTCCGTCCTCAAACTCAATGGCATGATAACTTTCAAATGGCAATAATGCACACCAGACACGGATCACGTTCAGTTCTGATGCTGCCGCAAGACCTGCCCAACTGCACAACACAAGCTGTTCATGTCCAGAGCTGCCAAAAAGCAACACTAAGCAGCCCCCTCACCTGCAGGGACCACTGAGGGCAGGAACGCTTCACCCACACCATCAACATCATCAGACGCCACGCCATCCACTCCATGGACTACGTACGCATTCCTGAGCAGAGGCTCCAAATCACATACCACGAATACACAAAATCCATTACAATCTGTGAAATGTTTGCTGACATCAGACTGTCCCAAATCTTCACCACAATGACCCACAAGGCAGGGCACACCTTTGACACCTTCTTAGCATGTGTAAACTTCGACTAGTTCGTCAACCGCACTAAACGCACATGAAGTGACCACAAACGCATACACTTCCTCGTCGGTCAACCCCAAGCCACCCTAGACCACATGCAGACCCACACAAAGTTAGTGTAGCTCAATCAACGAGGTGATGCTACACACCACCATCAACAGAACACCCACAACGCTGCAGTAGTCACCAATGGCGCTAGATCAGATTTTACTGACATGTATCTCCAACTGCGCATACACACTTGCACCACTATGCAACTGCAGCATACAGCGTGCAGGAAATGCCACCTCGGTCACAAACAAACTCAAAGTTGGCAGCTGCATCTGCTGGCACATGGAGAAGAACTGGTACAAGATTGAGGATACCATTGAACATCACCGACTACAAGGACACAGAGCTCATATTCTCCATCAACAATACACCCACACACCAAACCTGGCTTCCAGGAGGGATTGCTGTCAGTTGCAACATGAATGATCACCAGCTGGGGGGTGCTATACGCAGAGGAGACATGAGTCCTCATCCTCATAACATAACCATCAGCATGTGGCATCACCTGGTGGGACGACAGCTTCAGCAGCCCCCCCCCAGCCTAGGTACGTAGGCACCGTATGTGACTCCTCCCGCTCCATGAACCAATAGGTCTACGCAGTGGCCTGCAGCTGCTTCAACTGCCTCTGCGTCTTCCATGCAACATTCAAATGGATCCCCCCATCGTCAGGTAAGACAGTCACCCACACAGTCATTGGCATCATGCTGGACTACGGAAACTCACTATATGCCCACATGGGCAGGTCTGCACTCAGCTTAGTCCCGACTGCCCAGCACAACCCCGACACACTGTGCCTTGTGTACATACTTTCATTATGGATCAAGTCCCTCCGTCACACATACTTGGTTCCCACCTCTCCCCACATTTGCAAATGAGTGGCGGAGGGGCTGAGCCTTTGGGGATGGTTAGTCTACATAGCTAGCCACAGTTCCCACAGTTCCTTGTGTTGTTGTGTCTGGTAAGTGGGCATGTTGATTGACGTGTTGTATGAGAAAGTATGACATGTACATTCTAACAATTGGGAGTTGCATGTATGTGCAGTTGAGGCGTGTGGTGTGTTAAGTTGGTACTTACCTACAAGAACTGCATTTCCGTATGTGCCATCCTGGAAGTGCTGGTTTATGATGGACTGTCGGAAGATGTAGGAACGCCTACTTTGCCTATCATTAGCGTAAACTATCGCTGGCATACACGGCGATAGGAAAATTGGCCGCGATCGCCAGAAAGCTGTTGCTAACGCTTGCTAGCGACAGCTTGATGATAGGGCGATAATTTAACGTCGCGTTAGCGGCACAAAAGTGCAGCTAAAGCGGCGATAAATTGCTTGATAATATGCCTCTCTGTGTTTTTAAAGAACAGGGCTTATTGGGCCCAACCCAACAAACACACAACCCCTCTCTTTATTGAAAATTAAAGAGTTCTGAAAATGTAAACTCATAATTATATTTTTTTGTGGTATGGGGTACAGAAATTTAAATTCTATAAATGTGTAGTCTGTTTATTTGTTATTAAGGGGTTGTTGTTGGTTTTGATGGGGTGGTGCTTATGGTAGTCAGGTGCTTTGGAAGTGGTCTAGGTTTGGGATATGTTTTTTTGTTAGAAAATGTTTAATTTTTTTGCCAAGTAAGTAGGGGTAAGTATTGTATGTTATCACTGATTTTAGAATAGTTGTATTTTTTTGCAAGTAATGGTGGATATAGTCAGTTACGGAAAAGCTCACCTACCCTGAAAATAAAGCATTTGTGCATTAATTTCTTAGAAGATTTTGGTTATTAACTTCCAGCGAAGGACTGAACTTGTCTCATTAACTAGAAATGTTGCTATTTTTAAAAATTTACATGAAATTATAAAAGGTAGGATGCAGATTTCCAGTTCTGCAAGCAAAGGTGTTATGCTAACCCTCAATGCTTTGTTAGCATTTGCAACCCCTCCCAAGAAGATCATGTTCCACCATTTGATATTATTACATGGCAGTTTTCTGTGACCTGCCCTGCTCAGGCAGCTGATCCAGTTGCCTTTAGAATATTTTATTCTGGGGGACACATTTTCCGCATTGTTACTGTAATAGTCACCAGGGCCGGCTTTAGGGCAGTGCGACTGGTGTGGCCGCACTGGGCGCTGACCTGTGGAGGGGGGAGCTGTAATCTCAGGGAGGCGCTGTGTTTAGCAATATCTTATGATAGGAGAGATGAGGGGAATTTTTGCAGGTGGTAGGGAGAGAATCGGAGGAGGCGGTCATGGGACATGGGGGCGCCAAAAGTGATTGTCGCACTGGGCGCCACCTGCGCTAAAGCCGGGCCTGATAGTCACTTTGTATTAATGCTGTGAAATGTTCGTCAAACTGTTCGGGGAATTCAAAGACTACGGCAGGTAGCTATTTCAGTGTGAAATTGCGCTTACAGTCAGACATGGACTCGTCTGGCAGGGATGTCTTATGAATTTTGCACCACGCTGTTTGGGAAAATGAAACATTATCCCTGAATTCGAGAATCTGGGTTAATTGAAAGTCAGCTATGTATGATTGTTTCGGGGTGTATTTTCTAGTTAAAATTCGATGTAGGTGGAAGATTGCTTGACTAATAGTAATTCATACAAGAAATCTACGTTATATTTTTTTATATGGTGTATATTTGGCTGAATGGATGGGGACATATTGTGGCATGCCCCCATCCATTCAACCAAATATGGCTCCTTCCAAGGGTGATAAGTTTTGAGCAGCACAAAATATTAGTAAACGTTTTTGGGGATCTTGGGGGCATATTATCAAGGGCTGGCGATATAATTATCGCCGCTTTAGCGTCCGTTTTCGGGCGAAAAGCGGCGATAATTATATCGCAATATCATCAAGGACACGCTAGCGTGTGTTTCCTTGATGTAGAGCCCGTTTTTCACAGCCTCGCCTTGCATCGCTAATGAGATGCAAAGAAGGCGTGGCTGTGAAAACAACACAAGTTAATATCGCGAAGGCAGCTTCGCGATATTAACAAGGAGGTGCAGCGATAAAAGAAATCGCGCTACCTCAGCTTTAACTCAGGAATTTAACGTCTGTTAAATTCCTGACTTAAGCATACTTTACATGGGAGATGGATTCTGCTGATACGACCACAGGGTCGTATCAGCAAGGTTATCGCCGTTTTCCATGGAACATCGCTGGAAAACCAGCGATGTTCCATGGAAAACAAGCTATCGCAGGAATAATTATCGCCATTGCGCTATGCGTTGTTAATACAGCGCTAGCATGGCGATAATTATCTGCGGTAGCCGGCGATAACTATTCTCACGCTGTGAACGGCCAGCGATAATTATCGCTGGCCGTTGATAATATGCCCCTTGGTTATCACAAAAAAACTAAATTGTATTAGAGAAGTTAGCATATGTGAGCCCTACTCACTTATCTCTTCCTATCGATGGTTCATTTCAAATATTGGATCCCTTGAAGAACGACAGCTACATGGGGTGAGATGGTTTGCCTTAGCTATATTTTTAATCTTGTCAACTGCATCTCTGTCTGCAACAGCTGTGTCAGAGGTCACATAGTTACAATCTGAGCTGCTTTCACCAATGTCCTCCAGATTAAACGCTCGAAGATTACATATTTTGCTGGTTGCATATTTTCCACTTTTTTAACTGCTGATAAAAACACAAAAGTGTACAATCATTTTTATTGTATATTTTGTTTTAGTTTTGTTTACAGATATTTCTTTGACTGTGTTTACATTTAACTTGGGTTCTTCGCTGGTGTTTTCTCTCATGTTTTCCTTATTTCATGTTGTTTTTTTTGTAAGGTTACCGTGATTTCTTTCTCAGTAGTTACTGTTGAAGTATAAATGCTGGCTAGTTAAATACTCTTAGGGTTAGTAGCTTCCATGTTGAAAAAGAGTGTTTATTTATTCATTTTATATATTTACTTAAATGTTTTATTTGCGGTTCTGTTATCGTTAACCTGTTTTCCTTAGAGATGGTCAATCTTTTTCAATGACAACCTTTACAGTTATTTATAAATGCGCACCTTTTAGAATTTTTTTCGCTAATCCATGGATTGTTGATTTTCTTCAGGTTATGGATTCTTTTTTTTAAATGGAAAAGATTGTCATTGGGATTTTGACAGTCGCTGGGTTTTAGATGGCTTTTATTTAGAATTCAGCCCAAATATGCTTTTCCAGTTGAATTTAAAAAAGAAATGATGTAATTCTTAATCATCAATTAAATAGATTTATTGAAGAAAACGATATGTTTGGGCTGCTTTTGCCTTTTTTTTTTAATTATAGTTAAATAGCACTTTAGCTCAGATTGACACATCTTATCAGGACAGTTATTTCCTTATTATTGTCTAGAGTACAGTGGCTCCTGCAGACTGCTTGCTACATCAGTGGCTACATCATTGTCCCACCAACCTCACTTCCTGCATCATAGCAACTTGTCTGAGCTGTGGATATCTCTGCCTCATTGTCTCATCGCCTTCTAGGCAGAATCTCTTTCTGCAGACTCCAGTGCCCCCATGCTGTACTGCTGCCACACAATGGTTTCAATTTTAAACTGCCACCTGCACCCCACCAGCTGAGTTTACTTCAACACTCACATCAAATGTTTCTGTGTTCATGTATTTTTGGTATCAAGCACACAACCACATCCCATTGCTCTTATATCTTATTGTCACAATGCCTGTTACCAGGTACTCCATCTGCCTTGTATCCCATCCCACATTAGAGTCTCCCCTTAACCCTTAGTCAGTTCCAGAGTTCCATTCCTCACTTCCCTTCAAGTGCCTTGCCACATGTCCTGAACCTTAGTGCCCTCACATTGAGATCCTACCCTGCATACTTGGACGAAGCTTGGCCTTCTTCATCCAACACTGATATGTTCCAAAGCCAATGCTACTAAGAGCTCTCTCACTGCTTGCTGGGCATTTCCCCACTGCTTTGACATGCCTACACTAGCATCACAAACCCACACCCCACTGCTCTAGTGTCTGATTGTTACATTGCTTCTAGCCTGCTACTCCATTTCTCTGTTTATCCTAACTCTCACTCTAGAGCCTTTCCTTAACAACTAGTCTCTTTCAGAGTACCTCCCATCCATAGCCTCAACTGCTGTGCCACGTGGCCAGTGCCTAATCACCTCATGCTGGGTCAGAGCCCCTGTATACTCAAAGGTACAGTGCCTTCATCACCGAAAACTCAAATGATCCAAAGCCCACACGTAACCAAAGCCTACAATATACCGAAATGCAACATCACTTGGTCATTTCTTCCCTCTATTTTGATGTAACCAGTCGCATACTCATTTGAAATTGACTCAATGTTCAAACGCCTCACACTTTACCTCTTCACTTTCAATAAGACTGCCTCCACCTCAGGCCCACAGAAGAAGAGAAAAGACTAAGACCTGCTACCTCAGTCGGGGAAACTGAGGAAGGTCTAAACATCAACTGATCCATACCGAGATACGACTGGATGTCAAGCTGACTGGATGTCAAGCTGCCTATAATTCATCATCATCTGGGTCTGAACTGGGGTGGCGAAGTGAGCTAAAGAACGATGATGGATTCAACTCAGATCTGTGACTGGGGGTGAGTGTCTGAAATGTTTCAGCGCTCCGTCCATCGTCTATTGTGTTTGGTTTATACTTCATCCTCTTCAAACTATTGTTCATTATTCATAGTCTATGAACCTGCTCTCCCTCAATGTGCTTTCCATGTCTGTGTGCCAATGGGATAGTACTAAGGGCCTGATTACGAGTTTGGCGGTCTTGGAGCATGCTGTCATGCCAGAGCCCCGCTCCAAGGCTGCCAAACCCGTAGTCTGGCCACCTGCCGTATTCCAATTGGAATACAGGTCGGGTGGTCCCACGGCAGTGCCTTTCAAAGGCTCGTATGCGAGCCTTAGAAAGACAGCGCAGTGGGACATCACAGCGTGTTCCAGCATGGCATGGAACCGGGGGCACATACAGGCAGGAGGGCACACCATGTGCCCCCCAGCATGCATCCCCTGGCCCAGGGGCAAGAGGGGGCCCTGTAGGGCCCCCTTATTTTCCTCACTGCCACACTTTTCATGGCGGGCTCACTGCCATGAAAACTGAAACGGTGAGGAAACTCGTAATATGCTTGGCAGTGCTGCAGCGGCACCGCCAGCATATTGCAGCCTCAGACCGCTTCTAGATCACCAGAGATAGCGGATCTCTGGTGGTAGCAGTGGTCCCATGGTGGTCCGACTGCCAAACGCGTAATTCGGCAGTCTAACCATGCCTCAGCACCACCACGGGTTTTGCTGTCCATTGGACCGCCAAACTCGGAATCAGGCCTATAGTATATATGTGGTTCATGGGCTAGCACACATGAAAATGTGTCCCATTACCTACAGGTCATAGTCATATTGGTAACAAAGCTGGCCTTCTGTTGATTTTGAGTTATGTCTGTTTCACTATCATTCAACACCTAGTCTGTGTTCAATGACCCTGACTATGGTCAGCTGAAGGGTTGAAAGTCCCTGGTGCAATGCCCATATAACAGCCTGCTCCTATTATCACTCTAGAGGATCCAGCAACTTTTCATGTGTGGGACACTTCTATCACAAGCGTCTTGACAGGTGCTGTACTTTTTTTTGGCATTGTGCTCACTCTTTCTAGACTCTTTTGGGTCTCTTTTGGATGATTGGAGTATACCCACAGCCATCCTTCTTTTGACATGACTAGTTACAGCTCACAAACCCAGATCATGACTCAATTAATATTTGGTGTTAGATGAATATAGTAGTGTAACCTTTTTACATGCATACCTCTGTTGAAACTCCCAATTACTCCCTCCCCCCCCCACCACTCCCTTGACAAATTTGTCTAGTGGGTCATGACTGGCCAATGCATTTGCCTTGATTGTATGAAGTGTGCTTGAGAGCGCTTTGGTACATTGGAGGTGGGGTAAGCTTGTGTCGGCGTTCCCCTGGGATGCGTATAGCCACTATGACCATAGGATGCTCCATTTGGCTTCCTGGTAATCTCTGTTGCTGTCTCCTTGTATGCACCCAGACCTCTTCCTTCACTGCCATCTTGAGTCCTCCTCACTGTTGAATACTCTGGGAAGTCATGTGCAACTATGTGACTTGAATTTGCATTCAACTGAATGGAGGAGGAATGACCTTGTGTTGCTCACTAGCCTGGGCCAAGCAGTACCAGCAGCTTAGCCTGCAGCCTGACATGATCCACACTTGCAATAAATGTTGCCAAAGGGAAAACTAAAGACTGTACACCATATGTAAAAAGCTGGGATACATACCCGTCCATCACATCCTATTTTCTGTTCCTCTGGAGAAAGAAGACCGCAGCAACAGCACCTGATTGGCCAAATGGTAGTCATGATGGTATTGAACAGATCACCATTTCAGCTCCCATGTGGGTAGTTGCCATGTAGCTGTAGCACAGCTAAATGGAAAATGCACTCTATTATCATTGGTTCCCCCAAATGATTAGAGCTAACTTTAAGTCTGATTGGACAGTTGGGCCAGGCCAACTGTTACTGGACTGGCTGCAAGTTATACGTTGAACCCTTTAGCTTATTTAGCTTATCCAATGTACCCCCTTTTACCCTAGAAGCTCTTCGCGTCTGTGCTGTGGAAGGCAAGAACAAGAAGGAAATTTTTAAAAATGCACTAGCACTTTATCATAAGAATATAAAAAATGCCCGGAAAGCCCATATCGCCTTCCAAATAAGCCAGGCAGGTAATTCCACTAAAGAACTTTATAAAGTCCTTAAATCCTTTACCCATCCCACTGCCTGTGCTAACACCATCCCCCATTCTCAAGTATTATGTGATAACATTGCTGACCATTTGGAAGAAAAAATTAACAAAATATACGATAAATTCCCCAAGACCACAGATACTCCGAAAGCCACATCTAGTTCCACCTCATCTTTTACCAGGAATACTTTTCTTTTGGAAAATGTTATCCCTATCCAGACCCATATGGTGACAGAAATGCTAAAAGTGGCAAAATCCGGGTCACCTCTCAATATTTTATCAGCAAAAATATTTGTGCTGCTAGCTACACAACTAGCCCCATCCATCTGCGCTATTTTAAATCAATCTCTGAACAAAGGATATCTTCCATGCGTATGGAAACCGCACCGATACTTCTGCTCTGTCAAATTATCGACCAATTTCTCTTCTCCCACTAATGAGTGAAGTCCTAGAAGGATATATTAACAAAATACTTATGAAACATATAGAGTGCCGAGGCTGCCTGGACCCTTCTCAGTCCGGTTTCAGACCCAAGCACAGTACCGAATCTGCACTTATAGCAGTGACAGCTTACATTAGGCTTTCCCTGGATAACAATCAGGCTGTAATATTGGTACTATTCGATCTATCGGCAGCCTTTGACACTGTGTCACATCAGAGATTACTCCATAGATTAGAAGAGATAGGAATCGCTGGCTGTGCGCTACAGTGGTTTTCCAGTTTTTTTAGTCAATGCATGCAGACGATTAATTTGGGTCATTTCCGCTCTCGCACAATTGAACTCACCAAAAGAGTACTGCAGGGCTCTTGTCTCAGCCCCACCCTGTTCAATGTGTATGTGGCTCCCCTTGCTAAAACTGGTAAAGAATTTGGGTTTACCCCTTTTTCGTATGCAGATGACACTCCACTTCTTCTATCCTTCGACAACAGTGACATTTCTACTAAATCCCGCTTTATGGCAGGCATTAAAGAGGTCTCAGATTGGATGACAGAAAAGTTTCTCCAACTAAATGCCGAAAAGACAGAGATTAAGCTTTTCGGCAGTGCCCAAAAGCTCTGGTCTGCAGAGTGGTGGCCTTCTAATCTAGGCACAGCTCCGGTTCCCAAGATGCTGGTTATAAACTTAGGTGTCCGACTGGATCAATGTCTCACAATGAAAGATCAAGTAGGAGCTACCATCGGTACCTGTTTTCACACGATGAGTCTCTTGCGGAGAGTATTCCAGTTCCTTCCTCTGGAGGCATGGAAAACATTGATTCAGGCGCTAGTCATAAGTCGCCTGGACTATTGTAATGCACTATTAGCGGCCACAAATGAAGCTTTCATGAATAAACTTCAAGTGGTCCAGAATACAGCAGCCCGTTTGGTACAGAATATGCCACCCAGAATATCCTCACGGCCTCTTTTGCGACAGCTACACTGGCTCCCAATACGTCAAAGAATTACATTTAAGATCTGCTGCATTGGATGTAAAGCTCTAAACGACAAAGAACTAAGCTATTTAACAGAAAAACTCCTCCCTTATCAACCATGCAGATCCTTACGCTCAGGAGACAAATCCCTGCTCATCACCCCCCGTTTTAGGAAGTCTCGTACCGGGGGCAAGACTTTTTCTTATTAGGCTCCCCTATATTGGAACTCCTTACCTCCCTATCTCCACAAGTGTACCAATCTCCTTACTTTTTGAAAAATTCTGAAAATGGAACTGTTCCGCAACTGATAGACTGGACCAATGGTACACAGCGCAGAGATACCCCTGCGGGGTGATTCAGACACTTTACAAATTTTTGTCATTCATTCATTCATTCAAGGACTAGAGGCCGATACATTACCTTTGAGAGATAAGAGCTATAACCCCAGCACAGAGGAACATCCTTGCCTCTGATGTATTTGAAGGAGACAAGGAGGTGGGCCTGCTTGCTTGTTGGCCAGCCTTATTCAGTTCAGAGCCTTGCTGGAGGAGGAAGAAAGGACCCAACCATCCTAGATTGGATACCGGCATCCCACTGCTTCGCCCCACTGCTGCCTTACGAGACCGACTTCTGTGATCCAAAATTAGTATGAGGTCCGACTGCCTGTCGTGGCATAATTTTTGTGGAGAGGATGTGGCTTAACGGCTAGAGCGGGCGACCTTGAAGCTGGGGAGGTTTGAGTCTGGCGGGAGGCTCAAGCACCCTGTGATTCTGGCAAATTGCTTAATCTCCCCGTGCCTAAAATGAATGTGTCTGTCTGTAATGCACCTGGTGCTCATGTAAACCCTCTGACACCTTCGGGTCGAATTCGCGCTATATGAAACTGCAAAAAAAAATCCCTTTCTTCAGCCAACTGAAGTCTGTGTGAGACTTGAGTGCCCATCACCACATCATTATTGTGCAGCCCTTTTCTTCGTTGAGCTGATGCCCCTTTAAAATCTGAGTGCAGCACTTCAGCAATTGTCACTGCAAGGCCCATCTTTGGATGGTCATCCTTGCAAGGGCCCTCCTCCACCACTGCTCACTGCCTCATTTTTTGGTCGAGCCTAGAGTAGCGCGCAAGCGCTGCTATGGCGAAGACTTTATGTAGGGGGCTTCAAAAAGCTGACCAGACGCTCGTGCATCATGGCCTTTTCCTTGCGGTTACCCGCACGGCGGCCATGTGGTTTCAATTATCGTGCCCAGACACGGGCGCGATAATTGAAACTAGATGTCTCGCTGTGGCGCGCGCGCACCACTCGCATGCTTGTTTTTACAGTAACAAGCCATTAGGCCTGGCTTTATTGTGCTACGGTAATACTGTCAAGTCGAACATAGCATCTTCCATGCCTTCTAATTAATGTCCGTTTGCCAATGCTTTTTGTATATGATAGTGACTGGTTTAAAAACCGTGTTTCACCTACGTACTACTTTTTGGCACCGACCCGTCAAGGATGAGAGGCATCAATTCGATACCCTCTCTCCTCCTCGTTCACGGTTCACCCCATACTGGAAGGGGAGGGTGCTGGCAGAATAAGTGAGTCTACGCAGCAATGCCACTTCCGTGTTTACCAGAAGCTTGAAAGATGATAGTTCGTTTTCTGCAGGGCTGAAAACTGAAAAAAGGTGGTTGCTGATAAGCAAACTTATTGCCTAAAAAGTACAGTAGGCAGGAAAAAAGCAGCTGAACGTCGCCTGCTGGCCCAAAGCCACAGACTGCCTGCCCTCCCCAGATTCGGTTGCAGTTCTCATAACAGGCTTGTGGCAGCAGTGGCTGTTCACCTCATTAGCACGTGGTGAAGTTTCCCATGAATTTGGAAGATTCGGCTGTTAGCCTGAGACTATCCCCGAAAGCAGGTTTTTTTTTGGTTGCAATTTTATAAAGCTTTACATGAGCACCAGTTAAATTACAGAATTCCAATAGACCTGATTCAGGCGGGAGCTCCGATTTCGTAAGCCATAAAATGGCTTAATTTTGGCTGTCGCCCGCTTGAAATTCCCTCTCCCTAAATAGAGCTCAATGTGTGAAATTCATTTTCCTGATTACTTTTTTTTATTACGTTTTTTTTTAATTCTCCCGCTTTCTTCTTCTAAAATATTGGCATGTATGCATAAGGTCACAATCATTTTTTAAGCACGCAGATTAGGTGAGTTGCCTAGAATCACCGCATGTTGAGCCGACTTCGAGATTCAAACCTGGTTGCCCACTTCCTAGTGGCGGCCAGGTGCAATTAACACAGGTAGGGCGATAGGCACACTGACCGGCACTAATAAACAAGCATTGGCATAGTCAATAGGTCTCGCCTTTGGGACCTTATAAGTGTTTAACCATGCAACAGTTAATGTTGTTGCAGTAAGGATATTGTGCTGCATAACTAAATACTTATACTTATAAGGTCCCAAAGGCGAGACCTATTGGCTATGCCAATGCTTGTTCTGAACTGGTCCTGCCACTCCTCTCTGTTGCTGGAAAGGAGTGCCAGGCAGTGTGGTTCTTACACCTGGCAAGATACGAGCAGTTTAATTACAGCAGAGAACTGAATCCCATATCAAACTGTGTAGGCGAGAACACTCCAACCCAGATGCTTGGCTCTAGTTGTGTAACTATTCATGTAATCTATCCCTCATTAGGGGTGTGCAGCTCTTGGGAGGGTTAGAGAAGTTTATGAGTAACCAGATATGCACTCAGAGGAATGATTATATCATAAATCTTAATAAAGCCACTGAGCTTACTATTGTAATATAAACAAAGTCTCAAGTCTTTTTCTTAAATGAATAACACTGCTTGGACATTCTTTTATTGTGAGTGATATATGGGCTACTAAATGAGACATTATTCCCCACGCCACCCTCCAAGAGTAATCCTTGACTGTTCAGCATTACTACGCTCCCGAAGTCACTGCCTAAAAAGTGCTACTTGGTAATTCAGTAAGCTTGCAGTAGTATCGGGTTCCTACTTCCAAACTGAGTTTCAATGCTTGTCACGTGGATTGCTTAATAGCTATTGAACATTAGTTACCAGAGAACTGGCTTGTCCTCGTTAGAAGGGATGTGTATTTTTTTAATGCCATCTAGGTTGTTCAAAGTTTCACAGTCCACAAAGATTGAAATTCCCAGGCAAAGTTTGCTTTCACCCTGAAAAGTTTTTTTCTGCCCACTGTGACATAATCCTTACTGCATTGTGAGATAATTTTCAGTCCAATTAAACCCTGCTAAAATCGATAACAGACTCACACTTTTTGCGGCAAGTTTATATATATGCGTCGTTTGTCTATGCAATGACAAATATATCCTGAAATTTCACTTGCAGGTTTACCTTTTTCAATATAAATTTCGGAAAAGTTGTGCTTCGCACGAACATGTGGGGAACCATAAAACTTTGTAATTTTGCAACATTATCAAATTTTTCCATAGAATTTTGTGAAGTTTGTGAAGACAAATTCACATACGCCTAATCATTTATTTATTTATTTATTTATAAGGTTGTATATAGCGCGAACGTGACCCACGAGGGTATCAGAGCGCTTTACAGTATATAGTTATAAAGACATAAGAAATGAGGTAGTATACACGCATTTGATATTCGTCATTACTTACAAAAGAGGTAAAAAGTATAAGATAACATAGGTATAAGATAACATAGGTGACCAGTGGACGACACATGATGATCCCAGAGGGCAACAGCATATTACAATCTAGACAGTTATGGAGCCTTAGGTCAGTATTGTGGAAATAAACAAACATATAATGTTCTCTTTCAATCCACACGAGGTAGCCAGTGATATGAGGATCGTATCGGTGACTCGATGCCAGATACATCATGGGTTGCCTTTTGTTTGTCTGGGCTTATGCCGATAATCCATTAGAGACTAGGATCAATTTATCATGCTGTAGCATTGCACTTCTAGTTCTGTTTTTTTCTAGAGTACCCACTGAGTCGTATGTCTTTGCTCCGGTTGGTTTGTTAAAAGATTCAGGTATGGTGGGTCTGGCTCTCTTGCATGGGGAACATCCTGTCTGGTACCCTGATGTTCGAATGTGCCATTGGTTACCCAATATATAATTATAATTTTTTTCAAGTTTATAGATTTGTTTTCCATAACATCAAGACAACAAGAACAGTGCTCCCACAGACACGATCTCAAACTCCCTTAACACCATACAATTTCATTTTAGGCCTTTACAGTACCCACCCATGCACCCCGATCAACCTCACTCCTAGTCGCGGCACGGGCAGCCTGATCAGGCCGAGGGGACCCTGCACTTCGGGGAGTCCATTCCTCTGGGGCACAGAGCAGTGTATTAGTCATCGTACACCAGGTTTGGGTGTCTTCCTGGGCTCTATCGTCTGTCCATACCATGGTGAGATTTATCTCCTTGGCTAACAACTATTCCTGGAAATGAGCAAGCCATCGTGCTATGGTAGGACTCCCTGGGTGCATCCAGTAAATCATGATTCTGTGCTTCGCTAGAAGCAGCAGCAACAATACAAATTTGTGCCAAATAATTCCTTTTTGTACGTAATATGAAGACCCAACACACAATGTTTCAAATGTGGTATCATCTTTAAATTCTCAAGTCACCCTAGTCCACAAAGATGTCACCACCGGACAGGTCCATGACATATGTAGGAGATCAACTGCCGACGGTCTACACAGAGGGAATTCTCCTGTGTGTGTCGGGTAAATTTTACTGAGCATAAGGGGGTGAGATAGGCCTGATAAGAATCTTTACTTGTATCAGATGAAACCAGGCATTACTAGTCACGATCTTGAGATATCCCAACATTCTATCCGACTCAGAGTCAGTGAAAGGAACACCCACATCTCGCTCCCATTTAGCCCTCAAAACCGAGCGGGGTTCCTA
The DNA here is from genome assembly GCA_963921515.1 of Calotriton arnoldi. Lineage (NCBI taxonomy): Eukaryota > Metazoa > Chordata > Amphibia > Caudata > Salamandridae > Calotriton > Calotriton arnoldi. The sequence goes on from CAWUFW010016427.1 coordinate 201,246, forward strand.
GACCAATGCCTCCTACACCTGGGACACATCTCTACCCCATGGCCTGCAGGTCCACCATAACACTGAGTGTGTATAATTCCTGCGGTCGCCCTGGAAAGCCAGTCCAACACTGGTGAACCGCTAAAGTCAGTCTGGCAAACGTCAGAAATTGTCCCGGTCTGGCGGAAATATTTTGTTGTGCCTTTTGAAACGTGATATAAATTTCCCCCTCATAAAGATCACCCAGCTCTCGATAGGATAAGGTTTTCTAATGGGGTATGAGTCACATGTATCCCTAAATATTTCACCGATTTCACTTCCCACAGCATCTACAGGTCAGGCAGTTCACCCTCATGCTTGTCTGCAAGGGCATCCATGGGGAACAGCTCGGATTTGTTCCAGTTAGTAGTCAATCCTAACACCTGCCAGAATTACTCCAGGTGTTGTGATAAGCACAACAGTGAAATACCTGGGTCTTGTATATATACCAAGATATCATCCGCTGTGATTGATCGGAGATAAGAGGCGGGGCTTAGTCATTATTTTTCACAAACAGTTTCAGCATACAACGGTCATAGTTGATGCCGTAAATGGTGCAGAGAGTCTCGAATTTAGCTTTAAATTAAGTCATTTGTATTCTTTTGCTGGTGTTTTAGTTTACCATCCATCAGGACAGTGCTTTAACTTACTGAGCACTTTAGGAGATGCTCTGGCTCCCCATGTATTACATTATTCTAATTTCACAGTGCTAGGGGATTTTAATTGTCACATTGATGATTCCCTTAATCAAGATGGTAAAAGTCTTTCTGATAACTTTGCAGTTCTTGAGCTCTCTCAGTGTATGGCGGGCCCCACTCATGTAGCTAGCCACACATTTGATTAGATTTTTACCAATCATCCTCTGCTGTTTTCTGGCGCACCTGAAGTTCAAGTGCGGTCAGACCATTCACTCATTCTTTTTCACATATCAGTAGATCATTATTTACCAGCTATTCGCTCTACATGCTCTAGGAAACTTGCTATTTGGAAAAGGGATAAAATAACGGGTGATAGTCTGATAAGTCATCTGACTCGGTCCTTTCCACTTCTCATTGGAGATTTATCCAGGATTTGGATTAATTTAATTATTGGATCTTGGAAGCAATTGTTGAGCTTGCGCCTATTGGTAAGCCGGGCCATAATAACCTTGCTAATTCTACACCATGGTTTACAGCATCCCTGGCTAAAGAGAAGCTTTTATGTAAGCAGCCTGAAAGAAAGTGGAGGACTCAGTGCAGGCTGGATGACAAACTTAAATATACATCTGCCTTGAAAAGGTATCACAACCTGATTAAGGAGGTTAAAAAGCCATTTTTACTTCTTAAATTGAACTTGCTAATAACGAACCTAAGAAGATCTTTCAGATTAGTAAGTTGTTTCTTCAACTCAAAGCCTTTGGGAGATATATTCTACCTTCTTCAACATTATGCGACAATCTCTCCAAATTTTTTGAAGAGAAAAGTAATACTCATCAGATGGGCTTTAATAGTGACCCTGATCGGATGGATAGTTCTCAATGCCCATTAAAGGACATTTCCCCTCTTAAGCCTAATATGGCCGCTCTTCAATATATTTTCCTTCAGCAATCAGAAAGTGCTATCTTACTTTGCAAATCTGGTTTCCCTTTAGACCCATGTCCCCTGTGGTCTTTAAGAAAGCAATTGATTAATGGTATCCTAAATGCCTCTTTTCCTTCAGCGCTGGTGCCTGAGTCATGGAAGCTGGAGGTGGTTAAACCTTTATTGAAAAAAACAACAGCCGATCCAAATGTTTTATCTAATTTCAGGCCTATCGCCCTTCTCCCTGCCCCTGCCAAGATGTTAGAAAAATTTGTTAAAGAGCAACTAATGGATTTTCTTGAGAATTGTAGCATTCTTCATCCCTCTCAATCAGGTTTTAAGCCTGGATACTCTACGGAATCTGCACTTTAAAAATATCAAAAAATAAAAGTCACGCTGGATAAGGGTCAGGGTGGTGTGTTAAATCTCCTAGACGTGTCCACAGTGTTCTATACAGTGCATCATCTGGTACTCCTTCAGCGTCTCAGAGAGATTGGTATCTGTGGTCAGGCTTGAGCCTGGTTCCAGTCTTTTCTCGCTAATAGGAGGCAGGTGGTATCCAATGGTCAGTTTTCTTTGAATGAAAAAACTGAGGGCAGGGTTCCACAGGGCTTGTCACTATTACACTATTTAACATATATATAAATATATACATATATCCTCTAATCACTGTGATTGACTCTTTCGGCATTTCCACCACATTTTATGCTGACGATACCCAATTGATCTTGTCACTTGACAAGAATTCTTTTGGTTCTGAACTCAATTTTAAGAATTGTCTCACAAGTATCATCCGCTGAATGGAGCATAACACCCTAAAGTGTAATACAGATAAGACAGAGACACTTTTATTTGGTCACAATAACATGTTTTCTTATCAAATGTGAGGGCCTGACAATCTCACGCCTCCTCCTCCACCACTTAAGATGGCTCAAAATCTAGGAGTCAAATTTGACTGTTCCCTCTCTTTCGCTCTCAAGCTTTATCTGTGTTGGGCACTTGCTTTTTCCTAATTAAGTCATTACATTTTGGGGGGAATTTCTCTCTCACACAGCAAAGAAAACAGTGGTCCTTGGGCTAATCACCTCAAGGTTGGATTACTGTAATAGTCTCTACCTAGGGATTACTAAACAATTGCTACAAAAGCTACAAGTGGTGGAAAATGCTGCAGTCAGACTTGTTCTTAAGCTTCCACAAACTGTTCGGTCTCTCAGGGACTCAGGAAATTGCCCTGGCTTCCTGTCCACAAGTTGGTTCTCTTTAAATCCCTGACCTTGGGTTTTAGAGCGTTTTACCTCACAGGCCCTAAGTACCTTTCTGATTGCTTTATGCATTATAGGACCCAAAGGACTTTGAAATCTTCAAATTCGAATTTGCTAGCTATCCCTTCTTTCAGACTTAAAACAAGAGGGGGAAAATATTTTGTTTTGTTGAATTCCAAAGGCTGGAACCAGCTTCCAAGATTATTGAGATTCATAGAGAATGAAGCTGCTTTTAAGAAATTTCTTAAAACCTGTCTTTTTCCTTATCTGACGACTCATGTAGACAATGAACTGAATTACTTTTAGCTCTGAATTTGATCCTTGGAGCCTGGACGTTAATGTTTTGACTTTCTTGTAGGTGTTAGCATATGAAACAGTACTAGGATGCTCTGTTTTGAGTAACAGTACACTCTATAAGTACCTAATTATTTATTTATTCATTCATCATCTGCAAAACATAGACACCACATGTGTCACTGAGCCAACCCGTATTCCCCAGTCCGTCATCTCTCTATGCAGCATGTTTGCTAATGGTTTAATGGCTAGGGCGAACAATAGTGGTGACAGTGGGCATTCCTGCGTGTGCCACACTCAAGTTCCCACTTAAGAGACACCATCCCTCCCATGAGGACCCTGGCCTCAGGGCAAGTAACAGTAATTTAATCCATCTGATAACCCCTGGTACAAAGTTCATCTCTCTTAGGACCTCAAAGATGTAGTCCCAGCCCACGGTATCAAAAGCTTTTTCGATATCAAGCGAAGCCACAGCATAATATCCCCCATCAGAGCCTAAGGAGCGTTCTACATGTGCCAGCCATCGAAGATTACATTTCATGTCCGTTGTGGAATAAATCCTGTTTGGTCTTCAATGACCAACATTTGCTTGACTCCTGCTAGGCAGCAATCTAGGAGTTACTCAGCATTTTGGTGTCCGAGGTAATCCTGGGCAGTGGGTGGTATGAACACAGCAAGGTAGGTTACTTGCCAGGTTTAGGGATTACTACCACTGATGCCTCCCTCATTGATGGGGGCAGGAGCCCTGAAATGCATCCTCCACTACTTCCCTGATTTTGTCTATCAACAACCCGGGCGCAAGTTTATAAAATTTGAGGGTCAGACAATCTGTCCCAGGTCTCTTCTCATGCTGCATGTCATCTTGAGCTGCATGACGTTCCTCACTAGTAATGATGCAGTCTAGTTCCTCTCTCACATCTCTCTGTAGGTGGGCCAAGTTCGCCAATTGCAAGTATGCAGTTATCTGTGCCCGTCTGTCACCGTCCTGTGTGTACACCTACTGCAAATGCAGTCGAAAGCCCTCTTTAATATCTGCCTGAGTGTAGTATACCACTCCTGTAGCATCAGTCACTGTGGCGCTGCAAGGTCTGTTGATTTCTCTCCAAAGGAGCAAGGCCAGGAGGGTGCTTGTCTTGTCCCCCTCCCTGTGTAATCATTGTGGGAACGCTTTGTAGGTATATTAGTCAAGTCTTTGATATGCTACATTTAGCTAGTGCTTTCTGACCACCTTAACATTTGCGTCCTCCCCTTTAAAGGCTGATGGGTCTGCAATCCACCCCAACTGGTACTCTCCCTCATAGATCTCCCAGACCAACTGCCCGGCCACTCCCGGTCAGCCCCCATATTACCACCTTCTAAGCCTCCCGCTCAGTATCTCCGAGAGTAGCTGACCCCCAGTTCTCCTCAAAATACATTGTGACAGTGTGACAGAGATTATCAGACCATTGCTCTTAAATAAAGAAGTAATCCGATCTGCTATACTAGCAATGGGATGGCAAAAAATATGAGTAGATCCTAGCCTACGGATTTTGAAGTCACCAAGGGTCTACCAGTCACATATGAGTGGTGGCGTCAGTCAGTTTCATTGTCATTTTAACTGGGGGATTACAGTTAAAGTCACCCACATATATCATAAGGATCCCTAAGTGTGGCATCGTCAGCTCCTGCAGTTTAGGAATACAAGCAGCATTGTCAATGTTGGGACCATAAATATTAAGAAAACTTTACAGACTCCCCATCCAAGAACCCCACTAGCATATTATATCGGCCCTCCGGGTCTCTGAGCTCCTCCCATGTCAAAAGGCATCTGCCCATCTACCCAAATAGATACCCCCGGCATAGGAGGAGTAGACCGCAGAAAACAGCTGTCGCCTCCATTTCACGGCCAATTTGACATGTTCCTGCAATGTTAAGTGTGTCTCTTGACGAAACACAACACCTACCTGCTGTCGCCTGATGTAGGAGAAGACTCTGTGGTGTTTAGTATAATCCTTTAAACCTTGAGCATTCAAGGTGAGCAATATAATCTCCTGGGCCATTATGGTGTGTCACGCCTAGCCTCCTCATCTCCAACCGACCCAACAGTAAGGTAGTAATGAGATGAAGGCCAAGCCATCGCCTCAAGGGCACACTGAGTGCCATGGGACCCCCTGTCAGCGCTGTACAATAAAGGAGAAAAAGAAACATTCACAAAACAAGAACAATCTCCCCACAGCCCCCCCACCCTTTGACCTCAACATGGACAGTAATCTGAACCACCATTATGTGTGAGGATGTAGGAATCTGCATAGTCCGGGTCCAAACTCTGGGCCTCTAAGACTCACCTCTCCCTCCTTAAGGCAGCTAGACGACCCACTTGTTATGGCAGAATCAAGTGTAATTAACAGAGGGGAACACCCTCCAATCAACTTGCAGCTTGGAACACTGTATAGAGAGTTCTATTCTCAAGGGTAATATCAGGTCGGCTAAAGTCCAGTGCAGATTACTGGACGCGGCATGCACAGGACGCTCTGCCACTCAGGTCACCCTCCAGGGGCGTATCTGTACCAGGGGGGCTGTTACAATGCAGTGCAGGATGTCTTTGCCCCATCTCCCTCATGGCACGCTCAGAGTTGCTGTGCTCACTGCTGCTCAAATCGACACCCAAGGGCTCCTGACCTCCCATGGGACCTGGTGTTCATATGCACTGAATCTTGCAGGGCAATAGCCTTCGAGTATGTTCCCAGCCCACCGATCTGCCCCCAGAGGGCAGGGGCGGCCAGGCATCCCACGCCTCTGCCACTTGGTCCCCTCTGAGGATGTCTTTCTAAAGGGCCAAGCCCAGCTTCGGCTCTTCAAGGAATGCAGCGGCTCCCTTAAGCAGCACACGCTGCAGGCCGCTGTGACACCCTCACAGAGGCAGCAGTCTTTCCTAGCCTGCTTCGGCTCTCGTCCTCGCTGCTTTTCTGTAGAGGCCGCTACCTCATCAAGCAGTGTCTGCCTCGGGTGGTCATGGAGCTGTTGCAGCTGCGGCCACCGCTTCCTGTTGATTGCCACTCTCTTAGCCATGTCGGCCACCTTCCTGTCTCCTCAGGGCACCACCATCTTAGGACTCTGTTCACTGCAATGGGAGCCCAGGCTGTTCGGTGTCTCTGCCCCTTTGCTGAGGTGTGCAGTGACACATCTACTCTGCCATCTTGCAGGCCATGCTCCCCCCAATATATCATTATGACCAAAATAATTATTGGAAGCAAACATTTAACCATATTTACTATCAGGGACCTCATGATCCCTATCACGTAAAGGGCTAAATATATTATTGGAAGCAAATTCACTAAATCTGTCTGACCATTCAAGTGGCTAGCATAAACTACTTCAAGGAAAGGCTAAAATGCTATGGATCACTGTATTCCTGCAGTCCTAAGAATGTAATTTCTTATTTAAATATTTAACTATAAAGCTTAAATAAGTTTAAAATGAACAATCAGGGACTGCATGGAAAACATAATGTGTTGTACACTGTGAGCAACCTCTACCCCAACCACTACACTACTTTCTGCAGCGTCCATTCAACTCATTCAACAGACAACTGTCAGTTCAATACATGCAAAATAAAGTTGACTTAAAACCCATCAAGTCATTATTTTTCCCATAATCCAGCATCCAATCCTTCAGATACCTTGCCTTTGCCTAACCACCTAAAGCTGTATTACACATAGTGCCCAGCTTTTTGCTCCCCCAGAGCAGTATGATATTACAAAAGGGGTGCCAGATGCTTTTGCGGCCCCTTCTGTAACACTGATAGCACTGGCGCTCATGTAGTGCCAGTGCTATCCTGAGAGGGTGTTCCCTCATTTGCAAGGGGGTGTGGCCTTGTGCAAATGAGAGAATTACATTGTCGCTGCACCCGCACTGTATCACCAACATGGAAGCAGAGGCAAACATGCCCTTAGGAGGTGCACTGACCATGCGCCACAAAAAGGGGGTACACTGTCACTGCGTCCCCTGAGGGTAGCCTCTCAAGGGGTGAAAAGGGGCCCGTGGACACCCCAGACACCCCCTGCAGATGGGTGCAATCACCGACCACACGCCCCTGCAGGGGGATCTCTAACCCCTCAGGTTGCCTCCTGCAGAAAAACACACCGCGGCTTTGAAGCAGCTGCTCTGTATTTAATTGAATGCGCTGCCCTGGGGGCAGTGCGAGTTCAAGGTTACCCTGGGAGCGGCGCATTCATTGTAATAGGGTTCACTGTCCCTCTATTACTTTATTAGAAGAAATATGAGCTCTTCGTCCTTATGTAGCCGAAACGAACAAAAGATTGCAATTTTTGGACAAAAAAAATTATTTTCTAGATAACAGAGTTTCTGTGGCAGAATAATGGATGTGGCATTCAAGATGCTACTATCAAAAGTGAATCAATGCAAAAGGAAATAACAACTCTACAATGCTTGAAAGAAGATTTAGAAAGCAGAAATAGGTGCAATGATCTGCCCATTTATTGGCCTCTAAAAGAAATGGAGGGAAGTGAACCAATTTCCTTCTTTACATCCTTTTTTGCCTAACCTGTTGAACTTACCAGAAGTCTGTAAAACTTAATATTCAAAGCGCTCACAGACTAGGTCCTCGAAATAAACACTCCTCTGCTTCTTCTCAACTTAGAGGTGTTACTCTCCTTTTTCTGGAATTCACAGACCTTCTTAAAGTTCTCAACGCAGATATTTATCGCTGACCATAGGGTTGAAGCAATGGATGTTTTGAATATTTCCTCATCTTAACATTTTATTGAGAAAGTTCATATTATGCTCTTATATTCTATGTTTATGCCTGTATTACATTCTTAATATATTTTTTTTAATTGCAGGTATACTTATACAGGTTATATGTCTACTGCCCTTGTGTTACAAAGAAATATTTAGAATCTGATGATCAGTATGTCATTTTGGGAGGTGATTGTATTCAGATTATGGATCATATTACAAATAGGAATTCCAAGGGGAAGTTTATTGCCAATAAAATGTAGAAGCGGTTTCCAGGCACCATTAAGCACATTTACTTAGTAGACTCATGGACGCTTGGCAAGCCTTTATCTATCATTTTCCTCCCCTGCTCATTGTTCCAAGACTTAATTGGATCATATTGTCCTTAGCAAATCCTTAGTTCAACATTTAATTGCCCCTGTGATAACAGATATTGATTTAATCTCATATCAAAAAATATCTAACTGTTAAGATTTAATACTTACTTCGGGATGATTCACGCTTTACTATTGAGTTCCAAAGCTTTGATTCAGAATTTTTTTATATTTACAACAATTGTGATTCCTCTTTTGCCTCTTATATGGAATACCTTTCAAGATTCTGCTTGTGGTTTTGTAATAGATTTTGTCTTTAAAAAGAAAAAGAAAGCTCTTATTGTTTTGAGATTTACAAAAAATGTAAAGCATCAGTATTATGTCACATTCTCCACAGATAATGGAAGCCTACCCAAAATTAAATTTTCCCCAATGCTTGTGGGATTGGAATTAGAATAGTAAATCTGAGCCAAATTTTTTGTACGGACTTTAGCCATTGTTTACAGGATGGAAGTTAGAATAGTAAATCTGAACCCGCCAAAATATAAATGTTTCCAATTGTTTGACAACTGGAGATATGATAGTAGATCTCAACGCCACCAATGCATGCACTTTCCCCACTGTGTTCATGACTGTTAGAAATGGGGGTCTCTAGTTGGCAAGGGTTCCCTTGCCAATTAGGGACCCTTCTTCCTAGTCAGGGGAGGGGGGATACACTTCTAAAATAACCCCTGCTCACCCAAGTAGGGACCCTTCTTCCTAGTCAGGGTAAGGGGGATACACTTCTAAAATAACTCCTGCTCACCCCCTTGGTAGCTTGGCACGAGCAGACAGGCTTATCTCAGAGGCAGTGTGTAAAGCATTTGTGAACACATACAGTAATAAAGTGAAAACACTACAAATGGACACCACACCAGTTTAGAAAATAAGTAATCTTTAGCTAAACCAAAACAAGACCAAAAATGACAGAAATCCACAATAAAGTACTAAAAATATGATTCTTAAAAGGTAGAAACAGTTCTGGTCCAAGAAAATGTGGGATGCGACACTTTTACACAAAGTACCTTGGATGCGTCGAAAAAGGCAAGCAAAAAGGGTCGCAGGGAAGGTGATGCGTCGGTTCCTTACACTCAGGGAAGGTGATGCGTCGGTTCCTTGCTCCGGGGGAGGTGATGCGTCAGTTTCTTACTGCTGCGCAGGGGAGGTGATGCCTCGGTTCCTTACCAGAGAGGAGGTAATGCGTTGGTTTCCTACTGCGTGGGGAGGTGATGCATCGGTTTCTTACTGCGTCCCCCAATGATGCGACAGACTTGACGCTTCGATGCCATGCATGACAATCCGGTACGATGCGAGCGTGAAGACCCGGGATGCAATGCAGTGATTTTAGCCGCGTCCCCTCGATGCGTTGGTTCTTCCACAGCAGGGCCTGCGTCAGAAATGCGGTGATCTCGGACGTCAGAGATCAGTGCACGGGATTAGTGGCACAGCAGACACTTCAGCTGCGAGCAGGCGCTGCGTCTATTCTTCGGCGTCGTCGATGCATCGGAAAATTCTTCTCGCACAGCTGTGATGCGTCAGAAAAAGGCGATGCATCATGTTTTGACAGTTCTTGCAGTTTCAAGTCCCAAAACAACCTCCAGAGGTCCAGAACACTGGTAGGCACCTCTCAGCAGGTCAGAACCCCCAGCAAAGGTGTCCAGGGGGGCTGGAGGTGAAGTCTTTGTGTCCCTGAGACTTCAGAACAGGAGGCAAGCTCTATTTTCAAGGCCTTGGAGATCTTTCTCAAGCAGGGGACACAGCACACAGCAAAGTCCTTCTCCTTTCCTTGGCACAAAGTAGCCACTGCAAGCCAACCCCAGACAGCAAACAGCACAGGGGCAGTATTCCTCCTCAGTTTCTCCAGCTCTTCTCCTTGGCAAAGGTTCCTCTTGATTCCCAGAAGTAATCTTTGAAGTATTTTTTATCCCCTGAGACTCTCAGCAGGAGGCAAGCTCTACTTCAAGCTCTTGGAGAAAATTCTAACAGCAGGATGATGAAAGCACAGTCCAGTCCTTTCCCTGCCCAAGACATAAGCAACCACTGCAGGCCAACCCCAACAGCACACAGTACAGGGGCAGTACTCCTCCTCAAGCGTTCCCGGTCCTTCTTCCTGGCAGGTTCCTTAGTTCAGCAGTAATCTAAAGTTCAGGGGCCTGGGCCCCAATTTTTATAGCACAAATTCCTTTGTTCTCTGGTGGCAGAGAAGCTCTTTGCCGAGCCAAAACCAGTTCTGTCCTCTCTGGTGCAGCTGCCCGGCAGGAGGTGGAGACAGCATTGTGTAAGGCAGACAGGGCCTATTCAGGTGCAAGGAAAATCTCCTCCCAGCACTCTAAATACAGACTGGGCCTATTCAGGTGCTAGTGAGAACTCCTCCCCCTACTCTGAATACAGCCCAGGTCTATTCAGCCCAGCCCTGACTCATTCAGGAAAGGCCGGACACACATCAACCCCCCCTCCCCCCGGTGGCTGTCTGAGATAATGCACATCTCCAGCCCCTGTCACTCCAAAGCCAGACAGTTAATACCAAACCAGCAGAGGCACACAGACTGGCTAAGCGACACACAATATAAAAATCATCTTTACTAGAAGATGCATTTTTATATTCTGAGTTCAGGCATACTAAACTCATCTTTCTATCTTGTCCCAATGCGAAGTTATATTTATAAGATGTTATAAATAAACTCCCATTCTATCCTATGTGACAGATAGCCTTTCAATAGTAAAAAACGAAATTGACAGTATTTCACTATTAGGACATGCCACACACATCAGGGCATGTCCCATCTTTCTCACACACTGCACCCTGCCCACAGGGATACCTTGAGCCTACCTTAGGGGTGACTCACATGTTAAAAAAGGGATGGTTAGGGCCTGGCAAGTGGGTGCACTTGCCAGGTCAATATGGCAGTACCAAACTGCGCACAGACACTACAGTGGCAGGTCTGAGTTACATTTACAGGCTGCTTATGTGGGTGGCACAATCAGTGCTGCAGGCCCAATCGCAGCATTTGATTTACAGGCCCTGGGCACACACAGTGCACTGTACTAGGGACTTAGTAGTAAATCAAATAACCAATCATGGAAACACCAATCCATCATAACAATTTATAAGGAGAGCATATGCATTTAGCACTGATAAGCAGTGGTAAAGTGCCCAGAGTCATAAAACCAACAAAAACAGTGTCCAAAACAGGAGGCCAAGAAGCAAAAAGTCTGGGGATAACCCCGCTGGACAAGCCAGGTCTAACAACGACGTATTAGAATAGTAAATGTGAACAGTCAATATGTGCATTGTCGCCAATGTTTGTGGATTGAAGTTAGATTAGTCAATCTGAATCTCCTGAAGTGTATCTTATTTAAAATGTACAATTGCAATTAATATGTCAAATGTTTATGTTTATGTCTAGCTCAAATTCATTTTTTAAAAATGTTTATTATATTAATAAAACAGTTTTAATATGTTAGTTTTCCAAATTAGCACACATTTTTAAACATTATCAAATTGTATTTAAGTGAAAACATAATACATACATTTAACTTGTAGAGATTGTCTGTATAGTTAGAAAAACAAATTGTATTTTTGGGTTTGTATGGAAATAAATTGAAAATATTAAACATTTTAATTTAAAAAATATATGTTTGCCCTGTCAGCCTTAGGGTGGTCTTCTTGCAAACATTTTTTGCCTTCACCCTCCTTTTTTGCTGAATTTGTTTTTGTTGGTTTTAATACTCTGTGCACTTTACCAGTGTTAGCAGTGCTAAAGTGCTTGTGCTCACATCCTAAAACATGGTAAAGCTGGCTTACACCTGATTGACATATTTAATTTACTTATAAACTCCTAGTAAAGTGGTATACCATGTACCCAGGGCCTGTGAATTAAATGCTACTAGTGGGCCTTCAGCACTTATTAAGCCACCCAAGTGGCACCTTAAAACATGTCCCAGGCCTGCCATTATAGCCTTAATGCAGTTTCAAACTGCCAATTCGACTTGGCAATATAATTCCCTTGCCAAGCTTTGAACTTCCCCTTTTATTGCATATAAGTCACCCCTAAGTAGGCCCTAGGTAGCCCATAGGGGAGGGTGCATTGTAATTTGAATGCTGGACATGTACCTTTAAGATGTACATGTCCTGGCAGTGAAAAACTCCTAAATTCGTTTTTCACTATTCTGAGGGCTACCTCCCACATAGGGTAACATTGGGTTGCCTTGTTACGTTTTATAAGTCCCAACGTACAATTGGGAACAGGTAACACTTCATATTTCATGTCTGAAAATTGTACTTTAAAATCCACTTTAATGGTAAAGTCAGATTTTAAGTTACAATTTTGAAAATGCTACTATTAGAAAGTTCTCAGGTAATAGTGCCAACAAGGAATATATTTCAATATATGTTTAAAGAAAAATCAACAATTACTTGAGAGATATGAATTAATGAAATACACAATTAATGAAAAAAAGAGTAATGGGTATATATTCAAGTAAAAGAATGAAACAATACAAACTGGTGTATTTCTTAATTCATAAAATTGTATTCAAAGAGACAAGATTGCATTTTGGGGTTCAAAAATAAGAAGGTACTTCAAAGGCATTGATAACTGATCACAACAAATCTTAACACTTAGATTTCACTAGTCATCAATGCACATAAACCCATTACCAAAAATAAACAACATGGAGACTGTCCTAAACGTAGGATCAAATTCTCCCAGGTAAGTTCTTAACAGAAATAAAAGGAAAATGGGTTAGAGCGTCGATGTTTCAGTCTCTTCTGGACTGAATCTATGAGACCATTATCAGGACAAGATGTTTGAAATGAAGATCCAAGACCCCTATGCACGAGAATCAGAATGATTAAGCAGAAAACTAACTGGAGATAAGTTACGGAATTTATTGTTATAGGTGCACTAAAGAATCTGTATTGTGGGTGATTGTACATGGCACTGTGGGAAAGCATGAGGCTTTATTTTGATCAAATAATTTTTGGTCTAAACCTGGGGTCTCCAACCTTTCTATAACCAGAGCTACGTCTGGACAATGAAAATATTCCTGCGCTAATAATGACTTAAACAGTTGTTGCAGTAGTGACCATATCAAAGGTGAACACTATAGTGACCACCACTTCCACGAGTGCTCGTAGTGACCACCAATTTTACATTGAGTGATGCCAGAATATCATAACCTCAATATTGACTAATACATATCATGAAAGTACATATATCTACATACCTTGAAGATAGATATCTTCAATATAAAAAATAGATGTGGAGTGAAGAATGTAAATAATCTTTACTTGCCTTCATGATATTGTTGTAGTGTTAATCTGGATACAATATTTTAGCTGGACAATATTTAAAATTCAATATTGTAAAATACCAAAGGCCCCAACACATAAGACGTGGCTACTAACAGCAATGTCAGGAAAAGCTTTATCATAATAAAATGCCTCCAAGTGATTAATGAACTAAGAGCCACAACAACAAGTGACACTGGCACAAAGGAAATACTAAAAGCAATAAATCTCCACAACTCAGTGTGAAGTGTAATTCAAAGAGCAGAAGAAACATGTTGCGGATTTTCAATCATTTTGTTTTCAAACATCAGCATATCAGTTTCAAAAAATACATGTCTTTCTAACAAATGGGCACTTTCAATCTTGGGTGAACACTCTTAAAGAAAAGCTTGTCTTTCCTGAAAACTCAATTTTTGCTTCAGAAGTCAGATTTCATGAATGGTGTTTAAAGGTCATCTTGTGATTTTCTTGGTACAAATGCCTCCTGCCCAGGGTATACTATCATGTGCCAGGGATGCTCACCATATTACCAAAGATGCCTATATTACGTCATGAATGCCCACCATTTTGTCAAGGTGACAATTGTACCATTGCTACCCACCACAATGCTACGAACCACCTCGTCATGTCAGAGGTGAACATTATTATTCCATGGATGGCTGTGATTATGTGATAGATGGCCACAAGTGGGCCAACCATGCTCACAAATGGAAGGATAGCTGCATTTATGTCATGATTACTTCAAAGATGCCAAGCATATGTCAAGATTTACCATTATTATGCCAGTGCCAACCTTCTGTCAGAAATTGAAAGGATTGTGCCAGAAATTAACCATCTTGTATTGGGAGGCACCAGATACCTTTGGTGTCCCCTGACACCAAGAATGGCTTCCAGGAAGAGAAAATGTCTTTCAAGGAGGAACATAAAGCCAAACACAGGCACAACACATCAATAAGTGCACACATATGTGTACACATGCACACTGAAACAAATACACATACATACGTGCACACCCCTCCTATCTTCTGATACAAACAAGGCCTTTACCTTTCTCCACTCTCAAAGCAGCCACATTGTTCTCCTTGGCTACAGGATTGCTAATGTATGGTTATATCACACACTTCCATTGTGTCTCTGGCAGTGCCACACTCTCTACCATCACAATGAAGCTTAGTATTCATGGTAAGGATACTAATAACAACAACAATAATGCCATTTTAATAATAACACAAGTATGCTATTCAAATTACAAACCGTGTTACATTATAGGCTATGATTACTGCTATTATTATTTTTGCTGCTGCACTTCTTTTTTTGGTTGTTGCTGTTATCGTGGTTATTATAGTAGTTAGGAGCTGGAGCCGACTCACGCAGTACCAGTGCACCAGACGTTAATGTTTCAACAGGCCAGCCGATATCTTTCGTTACCCACAAAGAAGCAACATTTTGTGCCTGCAATAAATAAGACATGATTTGTGTTTATGATATGTATTAAACCATGTACAGTGCCAATATTATCCACTGTAATAATATTGTCGTTTTCACAGCTAGCATGAGCATAAAATATTTTTCAACGAATGATTCTTCAAGACAAGCTACCACGTAAGGAGTCAAAAACACCTCTTTAATCACTCAGCGGTGGGGAAAGAAAACACGAGTCGGAGCATGTAATTGAGTCACGCATGCATGTCATGTTGCGTGTGCTCCTGGAGAGTTGCAGCTTAAGGCGCTGCGCGTCAAAGCTCGGGCTTCAAGGGGGAGCAGGGCCGCCCGGGATCCCCTGAATTCCTCTGCTAATCTCTTCAAGACATGAAGCCTCATAGCTGAGCCCTTCTCTTGACACGGTGATTAACGCCCGTCAGGACGGTTCAGCACCTCTAACAGGGGGAGATTGAATTTCACAGGCCGCTGAGGATCACCTCCGGGCGGCTGTCGGGCCCAAGGGGCTGGTGTGAAGCTGCGGTTCGCAGCCCCGAGAGGCACGCTGCTGTCTCATGACACATTTGGGACGAGCATGTTTTCATCTCCGACGGATTTATTGTAAACTAGTCCAAGTATTGATTTTTGTGCCCTCGAGTACCGCAAGGATGTGTATAAAACACTCGAACTATCACGACAGGTACTGTGGAGGCGGTAATGTATGCATGCCCACGTGCCCAGGGTGCGAACATTGTTATTTTATTGAGGAGCATGGGGCGCAGCAACATCCGTTCTTTTGATTGGTAGCTGCCAGGAATTGTTAACTTGTTTCTGTGATGAAATACTATTAGTGGAGTCAATCAGAATCCATCTGATGTAATAACATAACATGTCTGTCAGACTGAAGAGGTGGAATAGGAACAAATATTACAATAGGAAAGTTACTAATGCTTCGATTACTTCCACGTAATCCCGTTACTCTGTTTGCTGCTTCCTTGCCCCAGTGCTTATGCAATGAGGACTGGGTGCCTCACAGACAGACACCTGCTGCAAACCTAAACCAATAGGAAAGGACCATCACCAGAGGAGGCTCCTCCCTTCTGCCTCGCCCCCCAGGTCACATTTACGAATAAAACCTACAACAACTATGATTGTGCTCAAGACCCTTCAGGAAGGAAGCCATAAGTCCACCCACATGCAAGCACTGGGGCAAGTAAAATGGAACTAGAGTAAATGGATTATAGGTAAGTAATCAAAGAATTACCTCTTCTTTCACTTCCTAATCCCAGTCCTTTTGAAATGAGGATATACCCATGGATACTTTTGTGCTGACGAAGAAAAGCCATCAGAGCAAGTAAGGCCACTACACATACAGTACCACTTTACTAGGGACTTATAAGTAAATTAAATATGCCAATTGGATATGAGCCAATTCTACCATGTTTTAAGGAGAGAGCACAAGCACTTTAGCATTGATTAGCAGGGATAAAGTGCAAATAGTTCTAAAGCCAACAAAAACAAATTCAGCAAAAAGGGGAGGAGGAAGGCAACAAGTTTGGGGGTGACCCTGCATAAAGGGCCATTTCCAACAGTCTTCATTAAAATTGTAAATATATCTGCTCTTAGGAAATGTGCTCATAACATCATGTGACTGCCAATAACTTTAGTGCAGTAACTTATTCAAAAACGATTTTTCCCACACCACGTTGCCTTGAGTAATATTTATATGTTTCATTCAGTGTTAATTTTTTCTGTACCATTCTTTCTTTTTATTGCATGCTTAAATATGTCCATAACAGCAGCGTTTTCTGTTCAAAGTATAATTTTAAATAACCTAAAGCCGTCTCCTTCAAGTCAATGTTCAGTGATATCTATTCCTTGTAAAACCTCAACATAGCCTACGAATGACATACATCTAACAAAATTCCCAAATCCACTGGTAATTCCACTGGTTCTTCTAAGAAAAAAAGGAGGAGGCAGTACACTGGCCATTGTCAGCTGCACTCTACAAATGGTGACTACTATACTTTGCCAACAAGAATCACTGCCTATAGTTTATAGTAAGTTTTATCAGCTACTAAGATAACAAACTCAAGTAACTTAGTGGCCATTGCTTTTTAAAATGATACAATTACACTGGAATAGTATGCAATGTTTAAAATAGGAAGTTGAAATAACAAGTGTAGTCGCAGATGTCTTACCAGCGAGTTCACCTATAACCAGAAACCTTCTCTGTTTTATGACTCATGATTCAAATTTGAATAAAACAGAAAAATGTGGCAGTCATTCACCCTTGTCAATATAAGTTCCACTTAGTAAACAATTTTTGAACAAAGTTCTTTACCTCAATACAATGTTCCCAGTGCAAGGTTGCTGGCGGCGAACAGCCATCACAACGCATGCGTTACATCGCATGCGTTTACGTCGCAAGCGTTACAACGCAAGCGACGTTACGACGCGGACCATTACTACGCGTCGCATTACATAGCATGCGCTTCTACAACGCATGCTTTTAAAACGCATGTGATGTAATGGGCGGGCTCCGGGACGGACGTGCGGATCAGAGACGAGGAAGAGACAACGCTGGGACCGGAACCGGGAGAGAGGAACCACGACGAGAGAGAGGTAAGGGGGATTGTGCTTAGAGTAGTAGTGTTAGGCTTTAGGGCTTAGGGTTTAGGGTTTAGTGTTGTGTAGGGTACTGTTTTAGGCTTTAGGGCTTAGGGTTTAGTGTTGTGTAGGGTACTGTTTAGGCTTTAGGGCTTAGGGTTTAGGGTTTAGTGTTGTGTAAGGTACTGTTTTAGGGTTTAGGGTCATGTGAGGGGGTCGTAGTGCAGGGTAGTGATTAAAGGTTTAGGTTTTAGGCTTTAGGGTACTGTATTGTTTTGTCCTGTAGGGTAGTGTTGTGGAGTGTGTGTTATGTAGGGTAGTGTATTAGTGTTGGGGGTTAGCTCGGGGAAAAAATGCGATGTAAGAGCATGCGGGGGATTGGTGTGCGTTGTAAAGGGGTTTTGTATGCATTTCAAAGGAAATGCGAAGTAATGGTTTGCGATGTTA
Organism: Calotriton arnoldi; assembly: GCA_963921515.1. Classification (NCBI taxonomy): domain Eukaryota; kingdom Metazoa; phylum Chordata; class Amphibia; order Caudata; family Salamandridae; genus Calotriton; species Calotriton arnoldi. Next base: position 219,238 of record CAWUFW010016427.1, read on the forward strand.
TGACTTGCGTTGTGACGGTACATGCGAACTAACAACTGCGATGTAAAGGCATGCGTTGTTTTAGTTCGCGATGTATCGTCATACATCCTTGCTGGCCAGTGGGATTCTTAGCCTGTACACATCTGAAAAGGCACAGCATACCCAAAGCAGTGCTACCACCTAAATGACACTGTATAACCCAAGGTAAGAACCCCTTTTCTATCATAACTGGGTTGCTCCCATATGGTGCGCTGTCCCAAAGATGCCAACAAATATGGCGATAGCACAAAGGTCACGGAAGGTGCACTCAATACAACAATATCTGATGTTGGTTTCCCATATTCAGATGTCAGAGTCACTTGGGTCACCCACTGTGTTGACACCCAGTTGGTCAACCTATGACTTCCGGAAGAGATGAGGATGGCGTCAATCACTCATACTATGTTAGTCTTGGAGAAATTCTGCTGGAGATGGAGAATATAAATCTCAACCAGGAATGGATGCACTTTGCCCTGTTCCAATTCACTGTTATACACACTGTCCCCAAGCCAGTCAACATCCCTCTGGCATCGAAGAAGGGGACTTAAAGACTTCATTTCGCTCCTGTGGAACTACTAGTTTATCATCAATGTTACCATGCGAAAATTCTTTATTCATGCATAGCACAACACAAGGGCAACAAGAGAACAGAACATCATTTCACAACCATTTCTAGCCATATGACCACTTAGTATGAATACCTTTCCACATTTCATCTCACATATGCCAACCACACCCGTCACTGTTTTATTTATTTATAGAGTTTTGTATAGTGCAAACTCGACCCGAAGATACCAGAGTGCTTTACATAATTGGCAAAGAAACAGTTACTTGAGTTATATATGGGTAATAAGCCAATACATGAAATAAGCACAAATAGTGACCGTACACACAGAATTATACCATAAACAGTCATAGTTGTTCGAGTTACATATGGACTAGATACAGCCCCACGTAGGAATCACAGATATACTGCAACATGCATACTATGGACAGCAGGATATATGGGCGATACAGCTCAGAAATAGCTACGGTAGGGCGTGCCGGCTTAGATAGCAGTGTGTGCAAAAGCTAGCAGTGTTTCTGTAGAGTGAACAAGAAAGCATGCAGGCATTGAATAGTATATAGGCATATAATAACAATGTAGATCAGTGAATGGACAAAAGAACATATAGGCTTAGTATGATAGTGCAGTCCATCAATGAAAATATAACGGCACAAGTTGCTCGCAGGATGATAGTATGGGCTTACAGTAGAAAGTTCTGCATGAGGGGCACCGGAGGTGGTGAGGAGCTGTTGGGGGGCAGAAAACAATGGGCTTCAGCTGCAGTTAATCTGATGCAGGCAGGTCGTGACAGTGGGGACGAGGTCACCAGGCCATTCAGCCAATGTGTGAGCACCAGCTTGAGGGGTTGGGAGTGCAAGTGACGCAGCTCCAGGCATGATGTGAGGAGAGGCAGTCCCCTCGAAACCTGGCACAAATGTAGATGGAGACCTGCTTGTGACCAGCGCAGCAGCGTAGGCCAGTGGGGTGGGGCGGGCCATGGAAGGGCAGCGGGGCGCTCCTTTTCATTGTCCCAGCTTCAGGTGAGTCACACACCTGAGGGAGGTGAAGGGGGTGGCAGTCCCTTGGTCAAACGATATCAGGGGCAGACACACAACACTCAGCCGGCGCTGGGGGTCAGTCGGGCGAGTCACTCCTGGAACACATGGGAGTCCCAAACACACAGCAGTCCCTTGAGCAGATCGAAGCCTGTCAAGTGAGCAAGGGGGCAGCGTTGGGCTCACCTCTCAGTCTTTCACATGTTGCTCTTTCCAGCCACACCTCTTGTCTTTCCACTTCATAGCAAATGCTTCTCATCCCAGACAGCCAGTTGAGCACCATGGGCTGAGGGAGGCTGACAGTAGAGGTGTGCGGCAGTGGGCTCTCCTTCTAACATCATGGCTGCCCCACTCTCACCATCCTCAGCTGCAACAAGTCACTGGTGTGTAGGAGAGTGGAGAGGTGGCATCTGTGAGTCCCTGTAGAACGATCCAGGTTCAAATTCCTGTTACTCCGGTAGAGAATGAGGTGTACAGGACAGAAGGACGGGTGGCTGTCTGCAGACACCCAGCACTCAGTGGAGGAGGGCAGTGGTGGGCTCTCCCTGCATCAACACGGCCACCCTACTCTCTCTATCCCCCAGCAGGTCGTAGATGCGCAGGAAATTGGGAAAGGCAGCGAGCCTCCGGAGTTAGACCCGACTCAAATTCCTGTTCCTCCGAGAGGGGACGGGGTGCACCAGGACTGGTGGCCATGTGCAGGCACGTATCCAGGCACCCAGCGGGATTTGCGCTGACAGCGATCCCTAGCCAGGGGATCTTCCTAAATTCCTTTCTCATTACTTGCTTCTCATCGCTGCAGGGTTTTCGCCAAAATCAGCGATCTGCATTGCGTTGCGTCGGCCGAAGGGTGGTGGTTTGACGTGGGGCTTTTTTGTGGGATTTACGCCATATGGCGACCCACAGCCAGAGAGCTCTTGGCGGGAGCTCCTTAACAGACCACATTCTGCTAGTGATCCCATTCGCACACACATACTACAAAATCTAGACCAACGTACCACAGCTATGGTCAGTTAGGAATTGTGTGAGCATCTTCACATTGATGGCAGTGAAAGGTTGGTGCAAGGAGAGATACTGTTATTCTGTCCAGAAACACCAGCAAGACCTAACAAATGTATATACATTACTTAGTACCTGCTCAGAATATAAAACAGAGGCCCCACTTTTTGCCCGGGACCTGTGATCATGTTGACGAAACAAAGCACAATAAATGTTACCTTCTACCTCATGAAAACGCATTGATAGATGGCCAAACATTTAGAGAAAGCAATATGAAATCGATGAATTTTACGCACTAAATGAGAAACGTTATTTTCTCCAGGAGACAAGTTTCACTGAAAAGTTCAATTTCCATAATGGATGTTCTTAAAACTAATTTAAAGAAAAAAGCAATCATACAGAGAATTGTATCAAGTAAGTTTGCATTTTGTGGGATTTAGATGCCTCGCAGGTAGAGCTGAATGGAAGGGTATTGCTGCTGTTGAAAACCAATTCTAAAGACATTAGCGTTAATCCCACTGGGGACATAACGCACTTTATACCTGCAGCAAGGAAATTACCCAGATAAAGAACACTTAAACCGGCAGGACCTTGATCAAGTAATCTTCCAGATAAGATTTAGCTGCCATTGCCTAATGTCGAAGCGATTTTGTGGCTTGGAGATTAATAGCAAGAAACTGCTTGGAGGAAGACAGCCTCACAAGCGACAATTATCAGGCGTGAATCGCAGACAACCGCGGTGCACGGCACGCTGCCTGCCTGCCAAGACGTCCAGCGCGTCAAACGCGGTGACCTCATTAAGTGACGACACGCTCAAGGACTTTGCTCGTCAAGAACTCATCAAAGTGTTTCTTTGGAATTGCATCGATGAAATGTATGTCAATGCAGGATGTACTGATTTAAGTAACTGTTAACTATTTGCGATTAGCTCTTGTTATAAAGTTTTCACATTTAACAATTTCGAAATCATGAAATAAAACCATTTAAAAAGTAAATAGAGGATTTTCTCACCTGCTGTAGCTAATTTTTTCATCTACTGTTACATCACCTTTACATAAAGGCAAATATAAACATTTGAGTTTCTATATTCAGCATTTTGTCTATGAAAATACTACATTCATGATTTTTCAAAATTATTTTACTTTAAACTATAACAACATAACCACCATACCGCTGTTCACATTTTAATTACATAATTAATATCCAATATATACTTCAATATTTCATTTCTGTCCTTTCCTACATAGCAAGCCAAACAGCAGCATTTTCTGTGGGAGCAGCGTGCGAACACAAGCCAGTTGATACATGTACCTGCACTTATGTGGTATCCAAGTGGTATATGCGATGTTTCGCGTCTCAGGCAGTGGCGTAGCTAGAATGCCATGGTCCCTGGTGCAAGCAAAGTAACCTGGCCCCTCACTATAATGACATCTCATTCTGTCAGCTGCTCCTGACACTCCTCAACCTACGTCAACAGTCTGAATCTGCCATATAAAAACTAACTACCACTCTCAAACACACACTATTGTATTTCGACTCCCTGCTCTGCATTTCTGCAACTCAAAGCTATAACCCTAAAAAGCTTTACCAAAGCCAATAAATATGGTCCTTGTGAAGTGCATGCGCACAAAAACATATGCAGGCACCCCACACTCACACTGCTGCCCTTACATAGGCATATTCCTCATGCTGCATTCATACAGGCATAGGCTTCACTCTGCACTCGCACAGGCACAACTCTAAACCTATAGACCACCTACCCTGCACTCACAAAAGACAAGGTTAATTCTGGTTTCACATAGGGACATCCCTCACAATGTACTCACAAAACATGGTGGCAGTCCTGCTCTCACACAAGTACACTGCTCATACACAGGTACATTGCCCAATAGGAAAGAGCAGAGTTTGGACAGATGGTGGCATACTTTAGGCTTTCTTCAAAGACATGAAAAAAGTATGGCACTAGGCATCACCATTTAATGCCTCCCTTGGATACAATGAAGAAATGGCATTTTAGATTTGGTGCAAGTGTAAAGAACAGCACTGAGGTGTATGATTGAAAGCGTGACTCACATGCATAGCAAGTTTTCTACACACAAAATAGGTACAGCACCAGGAAGGAGTACTCGCTTCCCCCACACCTATAGACCACATATCAATCTGGTCAGAACCAATGCAAGTTTCCCTCGCATGCACAGGACATGGAAAGCATCACACACACAATGTGCAACATTTAGCAGCATAGTAAGCTTCCTCACACGTGGCATGAGCAGTGCAAGCTGAGAGATCATCACATACAAAACAAGTATCCCACTGGCAGCAGCATGTAAGCGTATTTCAGGCACCCAATACCCAGATTAAAGCATAGAAGTGGGTGAGACACTGAAGGCTCAAGCCGGATGCTAGGATCTGGTTCAGTTCGAGGTCCTCTTGTGCCCTCGAGCACAAAATGAGGTTATTTTTCTTATGGCTTCTGCCTGCTACCCACGTTCTAACATTATGAACTATAAATGAAAGACAAAGCATTAAACTTTGACATCAAAGAGGAGCAAGAAAGGGAGACCAATCTAATGGCTGAATTGCACAATGTGAGACCAGAACACCTGGGATCAATCCAGGCTTGGTTACGTGACCAAATTGTGTGATCCTTACCAATTAATTAATTTTATTATTCCTCCTATTTTTTTCATTATTGCATATGAGAAAACTTAAAATACGTGAGGATGTGTGCTGTACAAAAAAATGTAGCCCACATGTAGGGTGCACATGACAACTGACTTGCCTCTGAGTTCACTGATGGATGATATTGTCGTAGGAGTGGAGGTGGGGGGCATGAATGTTTAAAAACTATCATGTTTAATAAATGCAGTGATATAATCTGAAGTACTAAGGTGAAACGCTTGTCAAAGAAACATACTTTATATATGTATATGTATATATTATATATATATATATATATATATATATTCACTGAAAAAACCAAAGGTTACAGGAATGTTATAGTTAGCAAATAGAATAAAAAAAGCTTAGACATTCACTGAAAAAAACAAAGGTTACAGGGACGTTATAGTTAGGAAATGGAATAAAAGAAAACTTGGAAATTCACTGAAAATTGACATTTCACTCATACAAAACCAGAGAAATTCAGCAGTTATAGTTAGCTGAGCTAACTAGAACTCGCGCCCCCGCAATACACTGCTTATGACCTCACATATTACATCACTCATGACATGGTCAGTGACATCACTCATGACATCACTGATGATATCTCAGATGACATCATCCAGTGACTGTGAGTGTTTTAAAAAGGTTTATGAGTATTAAATATATATATACCAAGGTGTATTGATGAACCAGTTGGTGTAGGAGTGCTTGTGGGATGATTCAGTGAGTGCGTGACTGACTGTATAAGAGATTGATTAAGTATCTCAGTGAATGTATGGGAAAGTGACCTGTTGTGTGAATGTATGTATCTGTATGTCAGTTGGTGTATTAGTGGTTGTATAGGTGTGTGAGTTGGTAGATGAGTTTCTGTGTGGGTGAGTGATTGGTTGTCTGAGTACGTGTATGAGTGTCTCAATGTCTGTGTGGGTGGGTGAGGGGGTATGTAGCTGCCTATGTGGATGAGTGCATGGGTGAGTCAGTGGCTGTATGGGTTAGTGAGTGTGTGTGTAAGGGGCTGTATGGGAGAATGAGTGTGTGTGTGGCTGTGTTGATGAGGGAATGGATGTGTCAGTGGTATATGGGAGAGTAACTGCATTTTTGAAAGGCAGTATAGGTGAGTGTTGGAGTATATGAGTGACGGTATGTGTGACTGAGTGATTGCAAGAGTGGGCGTATGGGTGAGTGTGTGCTTGTGTCAGCAACTGTATAGGTGAGTGAGTATGTGTTAGTATCTGTATGAATAAATGAGTGGGTGTGTGTATAAGTCTATAGGTGAGTAAATGGCTGTGTGATTGACTCTATAGGTGAACGAGTAGATGTGTGAGTAGCTCTATGAGTGACTGTGTGAGTGGTGTATGCGTGTCTGAGTGGATATATCAGTGGCTGAATTAGTGAGTGTGTTGCTGTATGTGTGGCTGTATTGGTGACTGAGTGGATGTGTGTGTTGTCCCATGAATCAGTGAGTGGGTGTGTAAGTACTGGTATGGGTGTGTCAATGGTTTTGAGAATGGTAGTGTGGAAGTTGGAGTGGGTGTATGAAAGATTATATTGGGTGTGAGTGGGTACGTCAGAGATTCTGTGAATGATGCCATCAGTGATGTCATCAATGATTTAATTTGAGATGTCATGAGTGATGTCATTAGTGATGTCACTGACCATGTCATGAGTGATGTAATATATGAGGTCATAAGCAGTGTATTGTGGGGGCACGAGCTATAGTTAGCTCAGCTAACTATAACTGCTGAATTTCTCTGGTTTTGTACAAGTGAAATGTCAATTTTCAGTGTATTTCAAAGTTTTTTTAAATTCCATTTCCTAACTATAACATCCCTGTAACCTTTGGTTTTTCAGTGAATTTCTAAGGTTTTTTAAAAGCTAATTCCTAACTATAACGTCCCTGTCACCTTTGGCTTTTTCAGTGAATTTCTATAGTTTTTTAACTAGTAATAGTGTATGCAGAGAAGTGGAGAAAGGGGGCTGGCCCTCTGACCAGGTCTCAGGAATCCCGCTGTGTAGGACATACAGGAGGTAGCAGGAGAGGTAGTTGGCCCTCACGGATAACCTTGGGGCTCAACTATCCCTCCTGTTACCTCCAGTAAGTCCAGCACAGCAGGATTGCTGAGAGGTTGTCGGATGCCATGCCCCCTTTCTCCATCACTGTGCAAACGTGGCTCCTGGTGCACTACTAGTAGGGGGGTGAAGTCCCCTTGGCTGCAGAGGATCCTTGGGGACCAACTACCCCTCCTGTTAATTCCAGTAAGTCCCACACAGTGGGTTTGCTGTGAGATATTCAGTGGCCATTCCCCCTTTCTCCACCACTCTGCAAACGCACCTCCTGGCACACTATTAGTTGGGGGATGATGTCCCCTTGGCTCTTGAGGTTCCTTGACGGCCAACTACCCCTCCTACCACCTCCGGTAACACCCACACAGATGGATTGTTGAGAGGTTGTCATAGGCCACGGACCCCCCGCAGCCACGGGAGTCACGACCTCCCTGGGGCTTTACTTACATATAATGTGGGGAGGACACACACCCCCCCTGCAGCCCCGGGGACCACCACTTCTCCCCCGGGGCAAAATTGAAGTGATGTCATTTGAGATGTCATCAGTGATGTCATCAGTGATATATCACTGACCGTGTCATGAGTGATGTAATATGTGAGGTCACTAACTATAACAGCTGAATTTCACTGGCTTTATACAAGTGAAACCTGAGCCTAACTATAACGTTCCTGTAACCTTTGTTTTTTTTCAGTGAATTTCTAAGGTTTTTTAAATGCTAATTCCTAACTATAACGTCCCTGAATTCTTTGATTTTTTTCAGTGAATTTCTATCGTTTTTTAAGTAGTAGTTGCATTTGCAGAGTGGTGGAGAAAGGGGGTGGGCCTACAACCAGCTGGCAAGAATCCGCTGTGTAGGACTTTCAGGAGGTACCAGGAGAGCTTCTTGGCCCCAAGGTCACTCAGGAGTAAAGTGGACTTCATCCCCCAACCAGAAGTGCGGCAGGAGCTGCGTTTGCAGAGTGGTGGGAAAATGGGGCGTGGCCTCTGACCACTTCTAAGCAATCCTGCTGTGTGGGACTTACTGAAGGTAACATGAGGTGGAGTTGGCCCCAAGGACATCCTTGGGAGCCAACTACCCCTTCTGTTACCTCCAGTAAGTCCCACACAGCTGGATTGCTAAGAGGTTGTCGGAGGCCACACCCCCTTTCTCCACCACTCTGCAAAATGTGCCACCTCGCGCACTACTGGTTGGGGTAAGATGTCCACTTTAGTCCTGAGGCCCTCAGGAGTAAAGTGGAATTCATTCCCCAACCAGCAGCGTGCCAGGAGGTCTGTTTGCAGAGTGGTGGAGAAGTCCTCTCAGCAATCCTGCTGTCCGAGACGTACTGGAGGTAACAGAAGGAGCCTCAGCATCCAAGGGGACTTAATCCCCCAACCAGCAGTGTGGCAGGAGGCGCGTTTGCAGAGTGGTGGTGAAGGAGGTGTGGCCTCCGGTGACTTGTCTGAGGTTTATATTTTCTTTTTTCCTCTTTATTTTAATGCAGGAGGGCATCATGGCCCCCCTCCCGGGCCGATCTCGGCCCCGGGAACCCCATCCCCCAGGGCCTGGCCTTTATATATATATATATTTTTTTTTAAATAATGGGAGGGGGCCATGCAGCCCACCCGGGGCTGATTCCGGCCCCAGGAGACTCCATCCCCTGGGGCCTGCCTTTTTCTTGGTTTTTTTTTTTAAAAGGGAGGGGCCAGCACCGCCCCCCTCCCGGGCAGATTTTGGCCCCGGAGACCCCATCCCCTGGGGCTAGTCTCTCTACTGGGTTCCCTGGTCCCACCCAGGGCACCCAGTCATTTTCGTTGGGGACCGTGGGGGGAGCCTGAAGGCTCCTGCAGTCCCTGCTGGCTCCGCGCCTCCTGCGAGAACTGGCATTGCTTTTGGACAGAGGGAGCTGCTAACATGCGGCTCCCTCTGTCTAAAAGCAATTCTGCTCCGCTTCGTGCAGCAAGAGCATTTTACATGCTCTCGTTTGCATGAAGCAAAGCAGAGATTGCAATGGCTTAGCCATAGCAAACTGCAATGTCCCGGGGTGGGCATCCCGGGACATTGCTGGAGCCAGTCCTGGTGGGTGGCAGTTACTAGGGCTAACCATGGCTTCAGGAGTGGGGCCACGCAACTCCCCTCCTTTGTTTATATTCGCCCTGGGGAGGTGGTGGTCTCCAGGGCTGCAGGGGTCCACGCAGGCCCCTGCATTCGTTTTTGTTAAAGCCCCGGGGAGGTGGCGGCCCACGGGACTGCTGGGGGGTCCATGTGGCTCCCGGCTTTCTTAATACAAATAGCCCCGGGGAAGTGGTGGTCTCCGGGGTTGGGGGTGTTCAAGAGGCCCCCCTTTTATAAAAAATATAAGCCCGGGGAGATGGTGGTCCCCGGGCCATAATGATCCCCAGGAGGGGGGACCTTGTGCCCGTCCTTTATTAAAACAATGCCTCTGGTACCTGGCCCACCCAGGGGGCAATAATGAACGAAGCGTGAGAGCCGTGCTTCATTTTTTTTTTTCAGCCAGATCCGCGGATCCCACCTTTAAAAAAAAAAAAAAAAAGCTTTTTGGGCCGTCCCAGTGGGATCCCCAAAGAGGCCTAGGGGGTCAGGGTGTTTCTACCCTGCCCATTTTTCTTTTTTGTTTACACCAAGACCAAATATGGCTGCCAACACTTCCTGGTTGAAGTCTTGGCAGCCAATCAAATTTCAGTGGGGTTTCAGTAGGCTGTTGGGCTACCCGATATCTATATTTTTTAATCTTAAATATCTCTGAAACTACTGAACGGATTTACACCAAATCACCAAAAACATGCTTTCTGGACCAACATCCAACTTGCTGCCAAATTTGGTGTAATTCTGTTCAGCAGTTCGGGCTGTAGTTGTGTTCATAAAATGAAAAATCCCCATAAACATAACATGGGGAAAACGCATTTTGGGGCCCCCCTTTTTTCTTGGCCCACTCAACGGATCACCCTGAAACTTTCAACACAGCAGCTGAACCGATCGGTCTTGCCTTTGGGACCTTATATTTATTTAGCTATGCAGCACATTAGCCTGGGTGCTGAAACATCTACTGTTCTTTAACATAGAGGGAAAGTAAGCACCAAACTGTGTGACACGCCAGGTATGGGAACACATGGAGAGAAATATTGCCTTTCAGCTGGAAATGGTATAGTCCAAAGCTCTGTTTTTAATATAAAATCAGGGCCTTCGGTAGTCATATCACTGAAAATACAAGATTTGAAAAAACTATTGTTGTCTACGGGTGCTCGTGGAAGACAATTTCTATGGACTGGAATCTAGAGAATGCTAAAGTGATTCTGGAATTTTACTGACCTCTGCTAGTTGTTTTCTATCAAGAAAGTTTAATAGAGGCAGTTGCCAGAAAAATAAATAAAAGATAGTCCCTCAGCAGAAAGCAATTCTGGTATTTTATTGACCTCTACTGGTCATTTTCTATCAAGACAGTTAAATAGAGGCAGTTAAACAAGCAGAAAGCAATTCTGGTATTTTACTGACCTCAACTGGTCGTTTTCTATCAAGACAGTTAAATAGAGGCAGTTGAACAAAAAAATAAATCCCTAAGCGAAAGCAGGCAGGTCCTAGGGCTGATCTCCAGAGCCCACACAGTACATACACATACAAGTATATACTAAAGTATATACAAGAAGTCTTGAATGCTCGCCTGAAAAGGGGAAGTTTTGTGATAATTTTGTGAAGATTTGTCAAGCGTCGTTCAAAGCACAAAAGCATTTTCTAATTTAAAGCTGTTATATAGTTAGGGCATAAAAAGGAAGAACATTAGTACAGCACAAATAAAAATATTGTTTATTTCAGTTGGTCTTTCAAACCAGAAGTCTGTAGTGGCATCCTAAAATAACAAGCATTTGCAATGCAATAGGTTTAGCATTTGCAAGAGTTTAAGCAATTGGCATTGTAAATGATTATGGCTTTTATTTATGTTTTAAAAACAAAAACATAATTAAAAGGCATTGTCACTTACAATGCCAATAGCTATTACATTCAATAATATAATAAATTAATATACTGCGGTGATAATGTGGTGGAGACAGCCTCCACTTCCCCCAGGAGCACAGTGGAGGAAGGCAGCACTGTGGTATCATGTGCTACCATTGCTGCCAACGAAAAGCCAAAAGTAGTTATTGTGGAAATGGGAATCAATGAATCGCTCGCTGCTCCAATTGGAAAGCAGGGTACCCGTTGTTCCCACTCAGTATCATCTCCCGCAGTGAAAACAGGAGGGGGCTGCTGTGGCTGTGCCTTCTTTTATACACTTCTGTGGGCATGAAAATGGCTGTGTGCTTTTAAATGCACATGGGTTGTGTTTGGTTGCCCATATATGCTTGTTATAGGACGAGAGGGAGAGAGGATGTAGCCTTACGGCTACAGTGGGCGACCTCGAAGCTGGGGAACAGCTGGGGAACCGGGTTCAAGTCTCGGCAGGGACGTTTAACATTCGGTGATTCTGGAAAAATAACGTAATCTCCTGTGCCTAACAAAAATGAATGTGTCCATCTATAACGAAACTTGTGCTCATGTTGAGCCTCTGATATCTTTCGGTCCAGTTTGCGCTATATAAAACTTGTAAAAAAATAAAAATAATAGCACAGGTGGGTCCACTTAATGAGACAGCACTTTATTCGCGTGCTGAAACGCACCATATTATGTGATAAGGAAACCTACCCCCTTGTTGCTACAGCAGATGTAGGCTTGCACTCGCACAGCATACGTGTGTACACAAACTCAAACCAGTGTGTCTCTGGAGGAAGGCAGCACTGTGGTATCATGTGCCACCATTGCTGCCAACGAAAAGCCAAAAGTGGTTATTGTGGAAATGGGAATCAATGAATCGCTCGCTGCTCCAATTGGAAAGCAGGGTACCCGTTGTTCCCACTCGGTATCATCTCCCGCAGTGAAAACAGGAGGGGGCTGCTATGGCTTCTTTTATACACTTCTGTGTGCATGAAAATGGCTGTGTGCTTTTAAATGAACATGGGTTGTGTTTGGTTGCCCATATGTGCTCGTTATAGGATGAGAGGGAGAGAGGATGTAGCCTTACAGCTACAGCGGGCGACCTCGAAGCTGGGGAACAGCTGGGGAACTGGGTTCAAGTCTCGGCAGGGATGTTTAACATCCGGTGATTCTGGAAAAATAACGTAATCTCCCCGTGCCTAACAAAAATGAATGTGTCCATTTATAACGAAACTTGTGCTCATGTCGAGCCTCTGATACCTGATATCTTTCGGTCGAGTTTGCGCTATATAAAACTCGTAAAAAAAAAATAATAAACGTGAATGCCGAGTGTTTACTTATTGCGCTAATTTGTTATCAACCCCACAACATACAAGCATTTGAGGAGGCTGTCCGGGAGTAGCGCGGGCAGTGGCAAAGCGTCGGTCCCGGGTACAGAGCGGTGGAGCAAGGCGTTGGGTGAGGGCAGGAAGCTGGCAGATGTGCCAGCGGCGGCAGTGTGCAAACTTCGGGAGCAGCAAAGAAAACAAGTAGTCCCTAAATGAATAGATAACAGCCAGCAGTGGAACTAAACTGTAGTTGGTCGGTGCTGCTTCCTGCAAAACGGAGGCAAAACGGAAGTGACGTATCGGAACAAAAGCCAACCTTAAGCCAGATAACAAGAGCAATGCCAGAATCAACCAATGGCAAGCGACAGGAGAAATTACCCTCCATATTTGTGTTTACTATAGGTCTTGCGACAGCGCATGCGCTGTCTACGCGAGACCTAAAAAATAAAAACTCTAAAAAATAAATTAATAAACATAAATACTTGTTGTTACAATCATCATATCTCCCCCTTATATCCCTGAGTGGGCGAGTTGTGCGTGGCACAGCTTGCAAACAAGGAGAGTAGAGGCGAGCCAAAGAAGGTTTCAGAAACAGGGTTCACTCAAAACAGTCGAAATGTCCTTCCAGGGCTCCCAAAATCCTTAAGATTCCACTGGGCACAAAAGAGACGGACGCAGAGTTAGATGTAGGCAGATAGGAGAGAGGCTGAGATATGGAAATAGACAGAGGCGAGCTAGATAAAGAGAAAGTCTACTTTCCCGGGAGGCCCTTGGGAGGTGAGGGTGGGGGGCACATTGTACATGCCTTGAAACATCTCTGCTCCTGAGTGTTGTATTTGTAGGTGTGGAAGAAAGAACACTACTCCGACTCAAGGAGGATGCTAGATTATAGCCTTAGAGCCAGACGTAGCAGGCTCTACCGAGCATTAAAGGCCCGCTCCAGCGTTCGGCAAAGGCCTTTAACAAGGGAGAGGGCCTTTAAAGCCCGCTATGGAGGGCTCTAAGGCTATTAGAACATTCCACCCCTAGAGGGCAGAATCTTCAAATTTGTAAAAACAAAGGCCTCTCGGAGCCCATAGGGATTTCCCTTGGTCTCCGAGAGGCCTTTGTTCACAGCAAGAGCTGTGAAATGAAAACAAAATGGAATGTTGCTCTCCGGGCTTCTACCAGCAACATTCCAATGTTCAAATATTCATTATTCTTTGATCCAGTGCTGGCACATTGTTCTTCTACTGTTGGAGGAGCTTGTTTGCCCCCACCTCATGCCTTCGCTACCCTGCTCTGGAATGCTGGAACTCCCCTTTACCCTCCACTAGTGTGTGCTCAGCACCCTGACAGGAAATGATGTCCAGGGTCCAGCCATGAATTGAGGAGGATCACAGTCTGCGTCTCCTACCCTACAGCTCAGAGCATGACGTCAGATCCATATGGTATCCCAAAAGGGGCCACACACACATGTGCAGCTTACTCTCCTACATACACTTCTTTGGCCACACGTCAACACTCTGTAAATGTAATCTGGGTCTTTGCATTGTGGTGCGTGTGGATGGAAATGTGAGAACACCTTTTCCTGTGACCCTGCGACATATTACAAATACAGTCACATGGGCAAAGACGCCCTCGGAGGTCAGATTAATCACACATCCCAGGAGATGGCACATAGCTAACATGCGGGTAGTTTTTCACTCAAATCCTCCTGGGGTAGTTAGTATTTACTGAACAGCATCCTGTGTGCTTATTGATGTTCAACATTGGTGTCCATGGGCCAGCAATACTATTGGAGTCTATTCGAATAATAAAAGTACTGCCTCTGGCATTTGACTAGTCATAGTTGCAAAGATGAGCAAATAGGGCTTATTTCCCCCGAAAGTAGAGGGGGATATAAACTCAAACAGACATGGTGCACTAAATACCTCCCAGCAAAATCAGACAGACCATATCATCTAGCTATAATTAATAGTGAAGTCACAAGATCAGTTAAAATCATTATTTACAAAGAAAATCAAAGGGTACTGGTATCTTCTGGGGCTGAGTTATGACATTAAGAGCCTCATTTATGGCATTTTGGCATAGGCACCTTGCTGCGCTGCTCTACATGGAACTGAAAGGGCAGGAATGCACTGTATTTCAGCAATACAATACATTCCTGTCCTTTCTGCCTTCACTTGTGCCATTTTGCAAGTCTTGCGCCAACGTAGACACTCCTGCGCCATGGTGCAAGGGTGCCTCGGTTGCAGGCAGCATTGTTTTTGTGCAGAAAGAAGCACCTTCCTGCACAAAAACAATCCTTCGAGGCAGCGAAATACAGAGCAGAGGTTTAAGCCATCACTCCATGTTTCTGTGCATCGCTCTCACTAGTGCAAGCAACAACTTCCAGAGTAAGCAAATACAACGAAGGCAGAAAATTAATTTTGGTAACCAGGTGCACAGCCCTGACTGTGGGTGTGCACTCATTGAGGGCATAAATAATGTAAACCAAGCCCTGCTAAGGCCTAGTTAAATATGACAGTCCATGGTGCTGTTACACGTATGCATATGTGCACAGGTACAGAAATTACCTCTACGCCTGCCTCACAAAGAAGTCACCCTGTCTGAGGTGGTAAACAGCCTTTAGTGCGCGGCTGCTAGTGCGCATGCCATTACTTCGCAAGCATTACTACGCTTGCGATGTTACAACGTGTACCATTAGTACGCAAGTTGTTACATCGCAAGCGTTGTTACAACGCATGCGTTGTAATGGTATGCGCTATCCACATCGTTGTTTGGAAGGAGCTTCCGTTTCCAAACAACGACGTGCAGATCTGAGGTCGCTGGAAGCCGCTGGAAGCCGGAGAAGAGAGGAACCACGGAGGAGAGAGAGGTAAGTGTAGTTTTTTTGTGTCATGCAGGGGTAGTCTTTTAGGTTGTAGGGTTGTGTTTGAGTAGTGTAGGGTCGTGCTGGGGCTAGTGTTTTAGGGTTTAGGGTAGTGTCGGGGGGTCGTGCAGGGTAGTGTTTCAGTGTAGGGAAGGGACTGGGGGTAGGGGCAGGGTCGTGCTAGGGGTAGTGTTTTAGGGTTTAGGGTAGTGTTGTGGTGTTAGTGTAGTGTAGGGTAATGTATTAGGGTTTAGGGTAGTGTTTGGGTGTAGGAACAGGACTGGGGCTTGGGGGAGGGTTGTGCAGGGGGTAGTGTTTTAGGGTTTCGGGTAGTGTTGTGGTGTTTGTGTAGTGTAGGGTAGTGTTTTAGGGTTTAGGGTAGTGTTGGGGTGTTGTGCAGGGTAGTGTTGTAGTGTAGGGAGCGGACTGGGGGAAGGGTGAGGGTCATGCAGGGAGTAGTGTTTTAGGGTGTAGGGTAGTGGTGTGGTGTTTGTGTAGTGTAGTGTAGTGTTATAGGGTTTAGGGTAGTGTCAGGGGTGGTGAAGTGTAGTGTTAGAGTGTAGGGTCCAGGCAGGGGGAAGGGGGAAGGTCGTGTAGGGGGTATTGTATTAGGGTTTCGGGTAGTGTAGTGATGTTTAAGTAGTGTAAGGTAGTGTAGTGTAAGCATGATTTTAGTGCGATGTTTTTAATTAGCATAAACCATAGTACATTTATAACCATTTGCGTTATAAATGCATGCGCAGTTAAAACTTGCGAAGTAATGGTTTATGCTAAGTAAAAACATGCGAAGTAATGGTTTATGCTAAGTAAAAACATTGCACTAAAATCATGCGAAGTAATGGTATGCAAAGTATCGACATACATTCGTCTGAGGTGCCTACCCTAACACCCAAATCTGAATAATAGGCATGCACACCTGACAGCATGGTAAAGCACTTTGAAGAAAAGAAACCACCAGTGGCGTAACATAAACCCCTGCTGCCCCTGAGATACAGGAGAGCCCCAACCCTCCAGGGGCCTCCAAAGGCCAATGAGTATCTCTAAGATATATGAGACTCAGGGGCCACTCATCACATTCTGTAGGGGGCCACATAATTTTGTATTACACCACTGGAAACCACCACTCTAGGTTTCTGTGCTACATTGTCATCAAAGCATACTCTGATTTGCAGATTTAATGCATTAACAAATCCACAATAGGCAATGTCATCTCTATGTGAAATGGGTCTGTAGCTCCCTTCTTCCCCTCCGTTGGTTCTGAATTTTTCCACACCATGGTATAGTCCTCGATGTGCTGTCATAGAGATTGCACCATTTCGGGTGACCACACTGTTATGAGCGATAGCATTTGTGTAGTGGGGCGGATTACATATTTATCTGTTGCACAAATATGGATATCCTTATCATGAACGTGAGTGCCATGTTTATTATTTTCACACTGTACAAAACATGTGCCCCACATGTATTTACCACAGAAAAGTGATCTTACAAAGGTTGAACTCTTATCCCTATAATTCCAAGTTGTGCTGTGGTGCATATGTTCACATAGACTGGCAATAAACCACCATATCTGTGGGCAGAGGTCCTCCAGCTGCTCTGGCAGTATTGATATAGGCTTGAGGTAGTAATGCAGAGAAGGCTCTAGCTTTCAGCTTCAGGTGTCATATGCTTTGATGACAAATTACAGGCACTTTAGTGCAAGACAAGCCCACATCATGAGCCTTTATGTACATTACCATCTCCCTCTTAACTCTCCCAAGCCATTTATCCTAACAATGCCCACATCAACTCCTGCTTTTGTGTCTGTCCATTGACAGACTCCCTATTGTAACCCCATTAGAAGGTCCGCCTTGATTATTTTTTCTTTCTCCTGACCGGGTGTTGGTCATGGGTCTACAGGTCATGGATATCAGGAATTCTGGGACCCTGCATTCCTGCTGCAGGGGGATCCCTTTAAACTGCAGCATTTAATATCCTAGTGAAACAGACTCTTGCTGCTCTACTACAGGAGTCTCTTGCTGATCTTCTAGAGGAGACTCTTGATGACCTTCTAGAGGAGACTCTTGCTGCTCTTCTAGAGGCGACTCTTGCTGCTCTTCTAGAGGCGACTCTTGCTGCTCTTCTAGAGGCGACTCTTGCTGCTCTTCTAGAGGAGACTCTTTCTGCTCTTCTAGAGGCGACTCTTGCTGCTCTTCTAGAGGAGACTCCTTCTGATCTTCTAAAGGAGACTCCTGCTGCTCTTCTAGAGGAGCTTAGGTGCAACTGAATGGGCTATCACTGGCAGGATGGAAGGGAGGAGCTGGGCCCAGCCTCACTTACATCTGAATAGGCTGTGTCCTGTCCCCACACAAAGGGCTGCATACCCCCTGTAGTTAGTCTGCAGCGAAGGCGGGCAGAACTGAGCATCTGTGCACTTCAAAGGACTGCCTCTAGAAGGTTTTCCCCCACTGGAAAGGAACAACTTTGTATAAAAGAAGGAGCTCAGTCACCACCACTTCAGTACACTTCTGGACCTGTGGATACTCTGCCAGGAAGAAGGACTGCAGTGCTGCTGAAGGACTGCCACTCTGCTGGACTGCACTCTGCTGGATACCTGCTTTGTTGTGCTGATCTGCTGCCTGCTGCCCCTTGCCTGGGTGAGAAGGACTGGACCTGCATCTCTTAACTCCAGAACCCAAAGAGACACCAAGGGCTAGTTTGCTGGCCTCCTGATCTGAAGACTCAAGGACATAACAGGCTTCCAAACCCTGCACCTGGACCCTGCCATCTGTGACTCTACCCCACCAAATGGTGCCACCCCAGTCTTAGACCCTCGAAAGTGGGCCTAGAGTGCATGCAGTGGAACTGATGCATCTTCTCTGCTGAGCCACGCATCCCCGAGCAGAACCAATGCATCTCCTCAGATGAGCGGCTCATCCCAGAGCAGATCTGACACATCACCGATCCTGTGTGGATTGTACCCATCGCAAAAGACTTGCATCGCTGCCTCAACCCCTATCATGGGACTGACGCATCACCTTTGGAACCGCCAGTGCGCGCCGCTTTCTCCGGTGCAGCTCCTCGCATCTCTTGTCGACAGTAGCCTCAACGACTACGCAAAACTTTACATCGCAGCTTCACTGCTCATTGGAATTAACACATCGCCTGAGCTGTGCATATCATCCCAAAAAAACTGGACTTTGCATTGCAAGCCCCGTCAACGGGATCCTCCATTTCGATGCAACAGGACCTTGCATTGCAGCCTTGAAGCATCTCGACACTGACGCATCGCCTAGGTTGCACAATGCATCTTTAAAGCTCCACAACCAGGATTTAAGGTACACTGTTCAGTCAGCGTATCTGGGTCCCTGTGGCCAGCCCGCGCTCCATCACGGTCGGCCTGAACTTGTGACTTTGTTCCTGTCTGGCATGACCAGATATCCCCACTAACTCTTGTTGCTTTTTGGGGCTATTTCTCACTATAAACTTTAAAATTCAATAACTCCAGTTTAATTCATTAGATTTTTGTGGCTTTGGCCTTGTTTTATTTATTAAACTACATTCTATTTTTCTAACCTGGTGTGGAATCCTTTTTGGGTGGTGTTTTCACTGTTTAACTGTTTGAAGTGTTGCACAAAAAGTTTACACATTGCCTCTAAGTTAAGCCTGACTGCTCTGTGCCAAGCTACCAGAGGGTAAGCACAGGTTAATTTAGGGTTAGCCTGTCCCTTACCCAGACTGGGATTGTGGTTGCTGCTTGACCAGAGCTCACACTCCCGTCAACCAGTAGCCCAATTTCTCACAAAGACCAAAAGCAAAAAAGTGCAGGAGGGTTTGTGAGTGGGCAGTGGCATTTGCTTGAATGATACCATTGTTTCAGCAATTAATCTTGAGCAGTGGGAGTACAGTACGACACCCCAAGTGGTTGAGAATGCAGTAAGTTGAGTATTAATGACAAATTAAAACATAGTAAAGTGTAGGGCAGAGAGAAAAACAAGAGAAGAAGGGATAGATATAGAAGTTGTCACAACTAAGAAAATTCAAAAGAGTGGCTGACTTTTTTTTATAAAACTTGCAATAGGTGTAAGAAAAGCAGTCACTTTGGTGGGGTCTGCACAGTCCTTAGTGGAAACATGGTTAAAGCAGTAACAGGAGAAAAGTAGGAAAGTCATGCTTTTGGTTTCAAGAGTAAATATAAAGTGTTACTAAAGTGTATCATAAAATGGATGGGAAAGATGTTATATGTGGGTACCATGTTGTAGCTATGGTTGACTCATGCGTTTAACATCCATTTCAGAACATCCTCATTCTTCACTCCTCATCCCTCCTTCTCAACCCTACTTTTCATGCATCATCCCTACTTCTCATCCATCACCCCTACTTCTCATCCTTACTTCTCATTACTTCTCATTACTCATCCCTACTTCTCATTCATCATCCCTACTACTCATCCCTACTTCTGATGCCTCATCCTTACTTCTCATCCATGATCCCTCCTTCTCATCCATCATCCCTACTTCTCATTCCTACTTTTCATCCATCCTCCCTTTTTTCTCATCTATCATCCCTACCTTTCATTCCTACTTCTCAGCCATCATCCCTAAAGATCATGAAAATAATGACAAAGAATGATTGTTTTCAGCACACCTAATATTATAATAACCCTAGACAAGGGATTATCATGCTAATGGATGGCACTTTCAATCCTGTACACCGCCCTTTACCCAGTAACAAACTATCCATGGGAAGAAAAAATAATTACTGCCCCACAAAAATAGTCATGTATTTTGACAGGAAGTAGTTCTAACAGTCCTTACAATAGATCCTCAAGCAACAACATATTGATGGTATTTCCGTTTTAATCAAACTTTTAAACAGCCTCAAAATTCCCCACAAGGTATAAACTACTCTATCAATACTCAGTTTGCCTTAGAAATCAAAAATGTGTATTGTCCTAGCACATATACCACCAATTGAAGTTATAAAATATTACAACTTGCTACTAGAATGACATTTTTATCAAGCAAATAAAGAAAAACTCACTCTATTTTTTATTTTATTTTTTTATTTTTAAATTAAAGTCTACAAAAAGGAATTCTATCTTTTAGTAAATGTACATAACTTTTAGATTTAATTTAAATAAATAACAAAAAGTTGCATTTTTATGTCATAAGCAACAATCATTATTTTAATTAATATAACCCCCTTCCTAATGTTATGTAATCAAATTTGTTTTAAATAATACACTAACTATTATATCTAAAGTCTCACTCTTACACCAAAAACCATACCTAGTTGGATGAATCAAATTAAATATTCCAGCTCCAACTCCATTGGGGCGTGCACATTTACTACTCTAACTCCAGAACCACACCCATCATGGAAGTGTTTCATCTTAGGGAGTGCAGATTTAATATTCTAGCTCCAAGTCTAGTGCAATTGGGGAAAGGGTTTAATTTTGGGGAGTAGGGATATACTACTCCAGCTCCATCCCAACATCCATTTTGGAAACTTTTTAGTTATGAGAAATTAGATTTACTATTTATCCACACCCATTACGGAAAGTGCTGCACTAATAATGGTGAAAACTAAAGATTTTTACTGAAATGTGGTTGATGCACCTTCACTCAGTGATTAGTACAGAGACCTGAGAAGACTGTGAAAAGCATTTCCGGGACCTCTACAATAACGTTTACTCTCTACTGAAGAAGGACAACAATCCTGAAACACGTCATGAGATGCACAGCACTGGCGGCACCAACAATGGTGAAAACTTGACTTTTACTGAAGTAAGTGTTACCATGCATTTTATTTACCATAATGCATCTTAGCAAACTAAGTGCTGGCATGTGAGACAGTGCACTCCCTTCCTACTTTGTTTGATAGGGCTCCCTTGAGCTGATGAGCTCTGGGTGATGCACCTGTGCTCAGTGAGTGGTACAGAGATCTGAGAAGACTGTGAGCAGCATTTCCAGCACCTCTAAAATGACTTGTTACTCTCTACTGAAGAAGGGCAGCAATCCTCAAACACGTGTCTAGAAATCCATAGCACTGACTGCTCCAACAATGGTGAAAATTAAACATTTTTAACTGAAGTAAGTGTTACCATGCACTTCAATTACCATAATACATCTGAGTGAACTGAGTGCTGGAATGTGAGGCAGTGTGCTTCCTTCCTCCTTTGTTATATAAAGATGTGTACATAAACATATATTTGACCAGAATGGAAATAAGAAAGGCCTTGTTGTATTGATTACAAATATGTGTTCATCTTCATTATTTGACGTACAAAAGTTAAATTGAGTTTGGTGGTCAGTGATTTGTGTACATGGTTACTTTTCAAAATAAGTTCCACTGGACTATTGTTTGCTAAGAAGTGGTAAACAACCACAGCATGTAAGTACTGCCGGTGGCCAGACATTGATGACATGGTGGACAGATGTGTTAGAGAGTGGCAGTTGTGCAGGGCTACTTAGCCATGTGTGTGGATTCACACACAGTAGAGGTGCACCTTGGAGGAAGATTGCAATATATATCGGTGCAAGTGAAAGAAGAAAGATGCAGTGGCCATACAGCAGGCAAAGGAGATCGCTCAGAGCAATTCTACTGTGCCCAAACAACTAAAGCAAAGAGCTCAGTTTGAAATTCACACAAGGCCTCCATCCTCTCCAGCCAAGTTCATCTAAGCACCCACTACTCTGATTAGGATCAGTTTGAAATTCACACAAGACCTCCATCCTCTCCAGCCATGTTCATCTAAGCACCCACTACTCTGAAATGGATCATTTCCAGAAATGCCATCTGGATTCCCTATCCACTCATCTGACCTCATTTTAACATGCTTTAGCCACACAACAACTCCTCCCCGAGTTCCCATACCAACCACCCTCAACCAGGCTCCACCATATCAAGACTTAGAACCCAGAGTCCATTCCTCGCATCTTACCCTGCCCCTGATGTTGCCCGACAGACCAGAAGTGAAAGAGCAGCAAGGAAATCAGACTCTGTGCTCAACAGTAGCCTCCAAGTTGTGCCCCCTACCAGCAATGAGGCATGCCTGTACTGCCAACCCTAGCCCCACATCAGCATCAGTTTTCAACACTGAAACAGAAATCCTCTACCCCTTTAGTCTTCTCTTGACGCCAGTGGTCCCCTGTCTGCAACTCACTCTTTGCGGAGAAAATGTATTTCAAACAACTGGAAAGGGGGAACAAAGACTGCAATATGGAGTTAAGAAATGCCTGTTTTACACCAACTCCACAATTGCTCAGAAAAGGTGCCCAGACCACACAGTCAATCTAATACTGTGCAGACTCATATATGAGAGAGCAGTGATTATGGCACCAGTAGGACACACCCATAAGCCTATGGTCACTCACCCACGTGCAACTTTCCAGCCCCAGTCATGCAACCTGTCCCCCAATCACAGAAAAACTCATACAGCTCCCACAGAAGAAACCACTGTGAGAGCATAAATGCAGCACCCAGCGCAAGGCTATGAGAAGGACCACTGCATCCCAGTGAGCAGGGTCTGCACCATGTCCCATCCACACAGAATTGCACCCATTGAGGCATCCATTGGAGCCAAACAAGGAAAACACCCACCAACACAACCCTAATCATGATCCCAATTAAACATCTCTCCTTCCAAGCACAACCCAACACACCAGAGAGCAGAGGGAAGGGTGCTGTGAAATAGGGCTCCCAGTACCTCTCACATGAGAGAAGGCAGGAAAAACAGGAGAAGTGCTGGGTAGATCAGAAGCAGGGGAAGAGGAACAGAGCTGAAGTGTGTCAACCATCAGCATGACTAAAGTCTCCTCTAATAACACTTGAGTTCACCACTTAGCTACTGTAGCTTTCTCCCCAGCCCAGGTACATGCACATTATCATGCCACCCACAGAGCTTGGTATTTCACATCTGTATTCCTCAGTGTGTAACCGTTAACAGAACATTTTACATAGTGAATTCCATCACACACACCCAGACACTTACATCACTGTTCTAACGAGTCCATCAGGAACCAAAAGGGTCCCATCATCTCTAACTCACAAGACACTAGCTCTCCCCCTTTGTTAAATGGAAAGTACAAATAATACATATATACATCACAACTCTTCAATAAGTCGCTTTGTTGCTTGACTCAATCGCACAGATATGGTCATGTGAGGTTGCGGAGATACAGGATAAGTGTCCATGACTGGCTCTGGTAACAGAGACACTGGTACAGTAATTGGGTTGTCAGGATTCTCAGGTGAATAAGTCTCACTTCTGACATCTGGAGCGGGCGAAGGTCGAGGCAGGTGCTTGAAATGCAAAAAACCTTGCGTAATGGACTTTCCAGAACGGTGAGCAGTCACCATGTTTCCTTTACTAGTCACAACCCTCAGTGGGTCAGCATCAAAAGGAGCATCAGACTTGTGTTTCCGTTGCTGCCTGATGAAAACTTGGTCTCCTCTGTTGAACACAGTGCTCCGAGCACAGCGGTGTCTGTCCGCATAGGTCTTCATTGTGTGTTTGTGAGATGAATCAGTAATGCTAAGTTGATCAATGTCAATAGATCTCTTATTGGTCCATTGTGGCAGTTTGGTTCCTATGGTTCTCCCACACATTAAGGTGGCAGGGCTTTTACCTGTGGTAGAATGAGGAATTGACTTGTGTGCATGAAGCGTAGACTGAAGAACTGATTTGAGTTCAAGCTTTTCCAGTGCATCATGCTGAACAATTTTCTTGAGGGTGCTCATAAATCTCTCAACCACACCATCTGCCAGAGGGGTGTGCTTTTCTGATGCTTAATCGTTAGATTAGTTAGAAAATCTTTAAATTCTCAACTATTAAAAGGCGGGCATTGTCAGATTTCAGCATCAAAAGAACACCTCATGTTGCAAAGATATTTTCTTATCTCTCAATGACTCTGTCATGAGTAGTTGACGACAGATTTTCCACCAGGGGAAAACGGGAATATTCATCATTAATTATTAGAAGATAATGTCCATTGTCAAGGGGTCCAAAGAAATAAATAGCACTCTTCTCCGAATGCATGCTTTGGAAGATCCGACATGTTTAAAGGATGTGGTGTTGTCTTGGATGACAAGCAGTTGCAGAAATGACATGCCTTTAACATTTTTTCAACTCTTTCATCAAGACAAGGGAACCACACTGGGTCCCGTAGAGCTTGTTTTGTAGCAACAACTCCACAGTGTCCCTCATGAGCCAGTTCAATAAATTATTGTCTCAGACTCTCGGGTATGACAATTCTCGACCTCTGTAAGATGATGCTTTCTGGAGTAACTGAAAGTTCTTCATGCACATTTTTGAAAGCTGGTATTCAAGGTCATCATGAAGAGGTTGATTATGTTTTCCCCAAAATTGGTGTGTAATAATATCTTTAAATAGTAGCAAATTCCTGCCAATACTTGTGGCAGCAATGATTTGTTCTAACGGTATGGCAGCAGGGGTACTGGATTTCGCAATGAAGTTTAACATAAGCATCAGCCGCTTTAGAAGTAGTACCATGACACTTTATTGGCACATGTGAGTAGTAGTCAGCAGGGTTTTGATCTTTTTCTGGATGATGCACGAGTGTATAATCATACTCCTGCAATCGCAAACCCCACTTCTCAATGCGAGGGGGCATCTTGGCTTTAGGATTGCTGAAAACGGTGAGCAGTGTTTGGTGGTCGGTGACGACTGTGAAATGCTTTCCATATAGTAACACATGAAAATGTCCACAAGCCCACACCACAGCGAGGCTTTCTTTTTCAGGTTGTGAATAGGCACGCTTCTTCTGTGACAAACTTAGTGCTAGCATTAGCCACAATGTGCCATGGGGCATTGGGATGTGCAGTGTGCTGGGCAAGGATGGCACCCAACCCCACTGGGCTTGCATCAACAGCAACCTCCGTCTGTAATTTTGGATCAAAGTATGCTATTTCAGTGACGTTCTCAATTGCATGCTTGATTTTCTTGAAGCTTTGCTCACATTCACCTGGCCATCGAAATGGGACATTTTGTATTGTTAAGTCTCTCAATGGGGCACTTACAGTGCCAAAGTCACGTATATACCTCTAACAGTAACTGGCCATAGCAAGGAAGGATCACAGCATAGTTACTTCTTGTGGGGGAGAAGTGGATGACAAGGCTTGTACTTTATTTAGATCCAGAGTCATTCTCCCATCAGAAAATATATGACCAAAGAATTTGAGTTTGGTTTGATGAAACTCACATTTTGCTGCATTTAAAGTGAGACCTACATTGGCAAGTATACGACACATGTATGTAAGAGCTTTATCATGTTCCTTTCGTGTGGCCTCAAGAACTAGTATGTCATCACTGTAATTCAAAGCATTTTTGACTGGCTGTATTATGCAATGAATGACATCCTGAAAGAGTTCTGCAGCTGATGACACTCCCAAAGTTAGCATTTTGTATCTAAATAAACCAACATGAGTCAAAAAGGCAGTAATGTACCTTCAATTCTCTTCCAGTTCAAGCTGATGATACTCTTTGTTCAAATCAAGGCAGAAAAAGACTTAGGCTCCATTCAGCCTCATAATCATGTTAGCAATGTGCGGGCCTGGATGCCGTTCTCTTTCAATCGCCTTGTCCGCTTGCCATATATCAACGCAGATGCGCACGGCTCCTCCACAATCCTTTTTCGGCAGTACCAATATGGGTGATACCCATGGTGTCAGATCAATGAATCGCTCAGTGATGTCATGCTTTAAGAGTGTCTCAAGTTCTTTCTCAACAGCCTCTTGTAAATGAAATGCAATTTGACGATGTTGTTGTGCAATAGGATGAATGCCCTGATTTATGTGAAGTTGCACTTTCATAGTCTTAAGTCTTCCTAGTCCATGAAACAAGGATGGAAACTGATTCACTATCTCTGATAGGCATTTACATTGTAGTTTACCGAAATCAGCCCTATGTCAGCAGCAGTACTGAAAACTGAGTAAACATGCACTCGATGAAGTGCCTGCAAGACATGAATCAGTGCCTGTACTTTTGTCGGATTATGCTTCACAGTTGCGATGAATAAACCTTGACTTTGCAGTGGTGTTGACGCAGCCCACGTATACACTTTGGTTTCCAACAGAGTTAAGCAGGGGACTGGATACAGTTCATTGTACTTTTCCACTGGCATAATATTTATCGATGTGCCACTGTCTATGATAAAAGGAATGGAGCACCCATTCACTTTCAGTGTGATCTTGGGACAGTATCCAAATTAATTTTGCACTTTCACTTGTCGATCTAGCCTCAACCGACATTCTTCCTTGCACAAAGCTGATCCTACATGTGCACATCATCCAGCAGTCAACATTGACATTGCACACCCAACTTCCTCACTGTCGCTTGACAATGACCAACCTTTAGACAAGGAATTTGACAACAATCAACGTCATTCAGTTTGTACTTGCCTCAAATGATGTGGAGCATGTTGAGCTTCGCATCTGGAACATTCTGGCATCCATTTTGTTTTCTCAACATGAGGCACTAGGGGGCATATTAGCAAGACCCACGTTAAAATTATCGCCGTTTTAGCGGCAGGAAACTGCCGCTAAAACGGCGATAATGGGCTTGCTAATATGCGTTATAGAATTCCAATAGAAGCCCAGGTTAGATGTGCAGGACGTCTAACCTGGGCTTCTATTGGAATTCTATAACGCTTATTAGCAAGCCCATTATCGCCGTTTTAGCGGCAGTTTCCTGCCGCTAAAACGGCGATAATTTTATCGCCAGTCTTGCTAATATGCCCCTTGATCTTTACTCCATTTTGTTTTCTCAATGTGGCACACTTGACATTTCCCTCGCCTTGCAACCCGTTACAAAATGGTTCTCTTTCCCCAGCCTTTGCATATCTGTCCAATGGTGGGACATTTAGCTTCAAGTGGAAAGGAAAATCCACATCGAAAACACAATTTGTTTTTCTTTGGAGACATTACTTTATGGCCTGCCTTGTTGTTTCGTCTTACTTTTCACACTCAGCGCTGATTCATTTTGGGCTATTCGGGCCTCCTTGTTAGCTGCTTGTCTTTCAGCTCTTTCTTTTGCTCTGGTAGCCATGAGTGTTTCTTTCAGCATTTGTCGTCTGAAGGAATTGGTGAGACAACTATCTATCACTCTGAGACGCATGGCCTCTTCATCAATGAAATCGTTGAACTTATAATGCTGGATGAGCGAATCTAGGGGCATATTAGCAAGACCCACGTTAAAATTATCGCCGTTTTAGCGGCAGGAAACTGCCGCTAAAACGGCGATAATGGGCTTGCTAATATGCGTTATAGAATTCCAATAGTAGCCCAGGTTAGATGTCCTGCACATCTAACCTGGGCTTCTATTGGAATTCCATAACGCATATTAGCAAGCCCATTATCGCCGTTTTAGCGGCAATTTCCTGCCGCTAAAACGGCGATAATTTTAACGTGGGTCTTGCTAATATGCCCCCTAGTCTTTCTACAAACTCATCCATCACCAGCTCTCGGCCTTTCCTGACTGAAAATATACCTTTCATAGTCAACATTCGGCATTGGATTGAACTTGGTGTTTAATGCTTCTTTATCAATTTGTGGTATTTTCGCTATCACTACTTTTACACTTTCACCTGCTAAATACTTTAGATATTTATTGATCTTTTTGACATTTGCTTTTTCCAGTGCATCAATGAAATCATCAAAGGTTTTGTTCCAGGTAGTCCATCTATCACCAATATTCAGCTTTTTGGCGGTATCAAAGGGAGGTGGTGGTTTTAGGAATGCAAACTAAACAACAAAAGAGTGTATCCCCTGAACAAGAGAGCAAGGAAGAAGAATCAGAATTTGATTCTATAAAAAGCCCTCACTCACCAACCTGGTTGGTGACATGCTTCATCATAGGGCCCCACCCGGAAGGTCGAATACCTCCCAGGTGTGCTTCGACGCCAGAATTACTGCGGAGCTGGTAAAAAAGTTTGTTGTGACGTGATAGTGAAAGTGAATGTTAAAAAATGCCTTGGTTGTAACCAATAACTTTATTCGCCGGTCAACCAGGCACGGATAAAAACAGAGTAAGTGATGAAAAGCTGAAAAAGTATAGTCAGCTAAATCTCACTACTAGTGAATGGTCAACATGTTTCTGCCACTGTCAAGCAAAATAGCTGGGCGTTCGTCAGGACCACGGTGCGTGTACCCCGGTGGTATGAGCGCGCTAAGGCTCACCCAACCGTGGGTCATTAAATGTAAAAGGAGGAGTAAGGTGTGAAATTACGACCTGCGGTCAAAGGGGGATCCAACTTTGTTTCAGAGGATCCCGCATATATCTGCGAAAAGAAAAGAAGAAAAAAGGGGGGAGAGAGACACAAACAAACACATAAATCATTAGCTCGCAGTACGTTTTGTAGTGTCTAATCCCATATAACCATCATGCTCTCTTAATAGTGCACTAAAACACTGCTCCTACCGGTAACCGTGCTGTTAGCAAAATGTATAGGTGCACTCCTTTTGTTCACATTACTCACAGTGACACAATCCACTGGTAATGTGATGGTACCATGGTTTGTAAAAGAGGTATAGCGCGCTATTTCACCTGCACGCCCTTTATGGCGTCTAGCGGTATCCGTGAATCAGTCTGACATAAGAAATACTAAAAGAAAAGGTGTCGTGATAGCACACGATCGTGCGGTCCCACACACTCAATTGCAAAGAACCATATCTCTTACACACTGGGTGAAAGCTCATCACACCATGGGTCTCGGGAGGGGGGTGGTGGCTAGTAGGCACACCCTATAAAAAATGAGAAATAAATCTGTTTAGATAGGAAACCCTCACAAACGAAAAGGATACTTATCTGCATCGGGTACTGCCTGCTGCTTTTAGATCACTCACGCCAGCAAAGCCAAGCACCCGCTTGGTACCTGCGTAACCCTCTAATCACCGGACCCCGTCGATGGACGGTTCGGTGACTCTGCCGGTTTTGAACCTGACTCCGACAGCCTAGATTGGACACGCCCCTTTGCGTCGCAACATGTGACGTGTCACAGGGGTCCACTCAGGGCGTCAGCAGACCATGTGACTGCGGAAGTAGAGCGTTACAACTAGAACGCTTACCGCAGTCCGGCGAATTGATTCAACAAGAGCTTTATTAAATTACTGTATTCCCCAATGATGTAGCAAGAAAAAATTACGCGTGCTATTTGTGCACGAGAACCAACCCGTATTGCAAACTGATCAGAACGGATAATCTCTCAACCGAAAAAATCGAAAATTTAGACAGAAGTAAGGATAGTAGATGCTATTTAAAATTACTGGTATAAGGTTAAATGTTCCAAAAGTCTAGAAAAAATTAGGAATAAAAATCACAATTTGTTGATAAGAATTGGTAGGGCGTTGGAACAATGATGACCAGCAAAAGGTGGCAGGCCCCTCTGTGCTGCAGAGATGACTAATAATAATGCCAAGACAAGAGGGATCATGAAAAATCACATATAAGTAAAAAAGTCATGATCGTCATACCGTAACCCAAGGGATGGGAACCCGTATAATTAGGGAAATTAAGATCTTAAAACAGTAGCCCAAGGGATGGAATCATTAAGCCCCTGCTTATGTGTGCCAAGGCGATAAACCCATCTCTGTTCTTTTTCAAAGAGGGACTGTTGTATGTTTCTGCCATGATGCACCTGTTCAATCACAGTCCACCTTATATCATTAGGGGTATGGTTGAATGAGAGGTAGTGTTCACTTAGTTTAGTCGTAATCCTTTTGCACCGGATGTTACTTCGGTGCTCAATGATACGTTGTTTGACTTTTCGCGTCGTCATGCCGACGTAACGCAGCCCACATGGGCAAGTGATCAAATAGACCACGTTTGTTGAATTACAATTAGTGTGGCTGCGCTGCGTCCATGATTTACCTGATTCTAAACTCAGTATCTTAGTAGGTGTCGTGAGATGGCAAATACTGCAATTTGTACAGGGGAAATGACCCACTATTTTCGGAAAGCCCCATGCTTCAGTGATAGATATGGGTTCCTTGGGTGGTAAGATCCTCGGTCGAGTGTGGACTAATGAGTCTTTTAAACTGCGTCCCTTCTTGAAAGAAAAAAGAGGTTTAGCCCACTTCCTGTTGTTACTGGTGATGATGCGCCAATGTTTGTTTATAGCTTTCTTTACCACTGTGGATGCTGTGCTAAAGGTAGTGACGCAGGTTAAGGGAATCTCCTTAGTTACTTTAGGGGTTTCTTCCAAGAGGGATTCTCTAGGTTGGTTACGAGCTCTTTTGTATCCATTACTAAGAATTTTCGCTGGGTAGCCCCAAATTTTCAATTTCTGGGTAAGGTCAGTTGATTGGTTGCGAAATTCCTGAAGTTCACTACAATTTCTTCTTAAGCGGAGAAATTGGCCATAGGGAAGATTTTCTCGAAGAGGCCTCGGATGAAAGCTAGAGAATTCTAACAAGTTATTTTTAGCTGTCGGTTTATAATGAGTCTTGGTGGTTAAAACTCCGTCTGCCTTCTGAATGACCACATCCAGGAAGACCACTTCTTGTTTGTCATGAATGTGGGTGAACTTGAGATTCTGATCGAGAGTGTTGATCCAACCCAGAAAGTCTGTGAGATCACTATCGGGACCGTCCCAGATCATCAAGATGTCATCAATATACCTCTTCCAAAAAGTAATGGAAGAGGCATAGGGGTTGCTGGTGGTGAGAATGAACCTGCTCTCGAAGTTATGAACATACAGGCCGGCCACACTGGGGGCAAAGGTACTGCCCATTGAGGTCCCAGTGGATTGGAGATATAATTGACGTTTGAACTCAAAAAAGTTCTGTTTTAAGGCCAAAGTGGCACACTTAAGTACAAAATCTTTTGGGGTCTGGAACTCCCACGTAGTCTTCTCAAGAGCTTCACCCAGAACCCTGATGGTCTCATCCTGTGGGATGCTAGTGTATAGACTCTCAATGTTTAATGTTACTAGTACAGTGGTAGTGTCCACTGAAATGTCCTTCAGTAGATGGAGGAGGCTCTTTGTGTCTTTTAAATATGTAGAAGTTTGTTGGATGAGGGGTTTTAAGTAAAAGTCACAAAAACGTGACAAAGGTTCAAGAAGAGAGCCAATCCCTGACACTATGGGACGGCCGGGTGGCGGTAGTCTATTTTTATGCGTTTTAGGCAATGTATAAAAATAGGGAGTAATGCTACCACCTTCAGATAACTGAAAATATACCTTTCATAGTCAACATTCGGCATTGGATTGAACTTGGTGTTTAACGCTTCTTTATCAATTTGTGGTATTTTCGCTATCACTACTTTTACACTTTCACCTGCTAAATACTTTAGATATTTATTGATCTTTTTGACATTTACTTTTTCCAGTGCATCAATGAAATCATCAAAGGTTTTCTTCCAGGTAGTCCATCTATCACCAATATTCTGCTTTTTGGCGGTATCAAAGGGAGGTGGTGGTTTTAGGAATGCTGCAGTATCATAACGTATGGAACTTTCTGCTATCAGGAGCAGAGCGTGCTCCGGCAGCGTCTGATGCCCATTTGTACCGGCCCCTCATCAAGCACTAACAATGTGCTAACATTTGGGTCATCGTGCCCGCTTTCTGGTTGTGAGGCACTGTCTTCTTCTTTGGCAGTGAGTAGCAGCTTTGTTTCTTGCACGGGCTCTTCACCCTTGCTGCCTCTTTGCATTGTATCAGGTTTCTACTGCCTTTAGCAGTTTCTTTGCATCAGAAAGGTTTTTGCTTTTAACGCTTTCTTGCACTCGGCTATCAGTGCTCTTAGCACTTCTCTGTACTTGGTTGTCGCTGCCTTTAGCGTTGTTGTACGGTATGAAAGATAGCTCTTTGTTAGGCTGTGGTGTAGTATCTCTTGTCTCGACTTCGCCAGCAAATTTCTACCCAATGACAAACAAACTTTCCGTAAGGCCTTCACTTTTTTCACAGGCCTTGCATTCTCTGGAGTGGCATTTTTAGTCCACATACGCCAATCATTGATTTTCACTTCAACTGAGGCACATGTGGTACGCACAAGCAGTTTGCTATACTACAGCAAACTCTCCGGGAGAGCACTCTTGGTTCTTCGAGTTGAGGGATTTACGTAATCGCGTATCTCGTCACCAGTTGTAGCATCCTCCCCAGTCCAGGTACATGCAAATGATCACACCACAAACAGAGCTTGGTATTACACATCTTTATTCCTCAGCGTATGACCATTAACTGAACATTCTACATCATGAATTCCATCACCCA
The DNA here is from genome assembly GCA_963921515.1 of Calotriton arnoldi. Taxonomy (NCBI): domain Eukaryota; kingdom Metazoa; phylum Chordata; class Amphibia; order Caudata; family Salamandridae; genus Calotriton; species Calotriton arnoldi. The sequence continues at coordinate 251,948 of CAWUFW010016427.1, forward strand.
CACACTTACGTCACTCTTCTATGGAGTCCATCAGGAACCAAAAGGATCCCGTCATCTCTAACTAACAAGACACTACAGCTGCCAATGCAGGATTCCCCCATAATGTAGGAAGATCTGTCCAGGACGCTGGTGGAGGGGCAGTCCTGCAGGGCAGTCCTGCACTATATAGGGCATATTATCAGAGACTGTGATAAGTTTATATCGTGGAATGAGAAAACACTAACCAAGCCACGCAGATTTAGCAATTATTAGCGAATTTTTTACAGTCTAATGTGTACACATATCTCGCAGAAGTTTTTTTTTCTACGCTTATCAATATTCATTTTTCCATGCCTTTGCCTTATGTCAACCAGTTTTGAAAACACAGGATACTTAGGCAGTTAATTAGACTGTAGAATGTCTGCAATTCTACCAGAGGGTAAAAGGCAATGTCCTTCGCCACCCTTGCATTGCATGTCTGCCCTAGTTAGAGATCTTAGTGTGCCTGGTAGAGCTCTCTGTGCTATAAACGGAGCAATTTCTGCAGCAATTCCCTACACAGAACTGAAGGTTTTCCAAGCGGGTGCCATTCTTCAAGTGCCGGACTAGCAAACATTTTGTATTAAGAAAATAATGTGCTGTGCTGTGCTGGGCTGTGTCGTGGAGGAAAGAGCTGGCGAAAGGGTAGCTGAGACAATAGGTACGGCGGGAGTACTAACAGTCACAGTTGCCACAGATGGTAAGGAAACAGTAGGAGGAGGAGAAGCCAGAGCCGTTGAAACAACAGTAGTAGACGCAGGGACAGAGACAGTGGAAGCAACTGTAACAGGCAGCTATGAGGGCATCGGAACAATGGGAAATATTCTTTGCGGGCCATATGGAGGCGGGGGTTGGGTATCTAATAATTCTTCCACAAAATCATCGTCTTCTTCCTGAACCACATACGATTTATCAATATGTAATCGAAACCTTCTATCTTCACATTCAACACCCTTTTCCTGTTTCTCCCTATCATATGCTACTGCCTTCTGAGTCAACGTCTGCATTCTTCCTTTCCAGGCCTCCTTCTCTGTCTTCAATCGCTGCTGTCTAGCTACTTTCTGCCATGTTCTAAGGGAATCAAACATAGACTGCCTACTTCGTTTCTTAAACAACTGTTCCTGTAAATACTCAATGTTTTGTTCATCAAACGTGCCCGTCAACGGCCACTGCAACTCAGCAGTGTCCCTCGTACATTTGTGCCATAATGTACTAAATATATTAGGGCCAAGACCATGCTTCACACACATATCAAAATTTGGAGTGCCTTCTGGAGGCGCCGGCTGAGCTTCTTCCAATTGAGCATCAACAGAACAACAGCGACAGCACAAAGAAAACAACTTACTGACACCAGGCATTTTCAAAAGAACACAAATTCACTATTTTATGCCTGGCAAAGCAACTGCAGATGCTTTTGTCCAAAAGAGGGTCCTTTGACCGTACCAAATACAAACCAAAATGGTACCATATCCACGAAGAACCAAAACAAACTCACCTGATATATACAGGTCAAACTAATTTATTCTCCACTGCCGACTCTTCAGACCAAACGGTCAGATCCAAGGGTTTCGCCGTTTAGGACTCCAGTCGGGATGACCACTGGGCAAGGCACCGTCCGGCAGGAATGAAGGTTCAGCTGCGAGTATCAGGAACTCTTTGTGCAGGGATCCCTGATCCATCCGTCCGTCCGACCCAACGATGGCCTCGACCTCCCCCCCATCCGAGGAAGGGCCACTCACCCAAAGGAGTCCCTGTTCGGGCGCCAACTGAAGGAAATGACCCGATTTGGGTCACCCGGGTCACACAAGACCACCTCTCAGCCTTCCATACTAAATGAAGAGTCGGTCAGACAGTAGAATACAAACCAATATCTGTTTACGCTCAGAGCGGAGCCCTGTCTGCCCAGTCGCTAAGGAGTGCTGCAGAGGGACTGACATCAACAAGCATAACGATACATTATGTACATTTCAGAACCAATGAAGACACGCCTACAATGGAATTTTCCAGAGGGATGCAGCTGGACAGTAAATTAAAAAGGAGTACGTTTCGATTCTGAGGCCGGGCACACACTATCTATCATTCAAGGTCACTCTGCCTGTACCCGCCACTAGACAAGTGGGAGAGGGCCTACATCGAAAAAGAAAGGTATGCGCTAATAAGAACAGTGCATTCATTAGTGAGGCAGAACTCAGCTCCGAAGAAACATAACCCAGAGAAGGCCATTTCTCGGAAATAGCGAGAAGAATTAATTTAAATCACAATACAAAATGGCGCTTATACACAAAATGGCGCTGCGAATGCTAACTTACATAAAACCATGCGAAAACATAATTTTTATTCTAACACCAGTGATCCAGCGCTACACTTTATCAGGGATCAATACTCATCAATATTTCATACAAATGGCCCATACACATTCACCCAACTCACAAATCCCTGTTGCGCTGGATGGTCAAGTTTGAAATGTCGTGAAAAATTATTTCCCTCACAAATTCACGTTTAATATCTCTTAATACATAACTAGACCTATGTATCAACTCTCTTTCCTCTCGGTCGATGGACCAATTAGTTGAGAAGTTGATGGTAATAATAGAACTAACTAACTATCTAACCAGCTAAATAATCACAGACTCTCGATAAAATTAATAAAGTTTATCTCAGATAAAGGTAATTGATAAATGCTCATCGCATACAGGTACAATGCAAATAATGAATCCCACAAAAGGAGAGAAAATCAATTAACAAAATACAAACAGTGTCATACTCATCTTTCATGAACGATATGCACACGAGAGAGTGGATAGAAGAAGAGACATAAGTTTCAACAAAATACGATATAATACTTATGACGGAGTGGATAGAAGAAGAGACATAAGTTTCAGAGATAAAAAAAAAAAAAAATTTGCAAGAAATTATGCAAATTACGAGTTAGAGGATAATACAAACCCAAAGATAAATGAAATACCACCCCCCTGGCCAAGGGAGTAGTGGGGGTCTCCTGAAATAGAATCAGGAAACCAAGATTTTAGGAACAGGACAGGACAGGGACAGGAACAGTTAGGCCTCTCTGCAAACCGACGAACAGCGACGCATCTCCCCTCTCAATCTCCTCTGCACTGCACTCTCTCTAACCACACCCCCAAGGGCACCCACAGTTATACCCTAAAACCTACATGTCCAAACCACATTAATTGAAACATTGCACAGAATTCGACCGCTCATTGGATGCTTGAGGAGGTGGTGTATCACACCACCGTGATTTCATTCAAAATTCTTCATGCTCATTGTTCTACTTCCTTTCCCATGGCATATGTATTGACCAGTCCATACAAAGTTATTATTGTTACATTTGATTAATTTCTCAGCCACGTCTGCGGACGAAAGTCCCATGTCCCATGGCCAGTCTCATCTTTTAGCAGGCAAACAATGTTCTCTGAGCTGATTATCCTTGAACTTTTATTCATCATCCGCAGCGCTCAGCACTTCTATCTGTTTTGTCAGGTCAATCTTGCTCACTTTTCAGCCCCTCATCTATCCGGACAATTTAGGAAAATACAGGCCCATTCGGCTCACTATGACAAAATAAACACATACATACTGTTTACCACCCACCTTTTCACTATTCCCTGTTAATATATCCTTAGCCTAAGCTTCATGCAAAGCGGCATTATTTATTATCGTTTTCAAAGCAAGATGCAAAATGCGAAATGCCGCCTAAACGTGCATTAATCTTGTTTCTTTCGAAACGCAATGTAAAATGCGGCCTAGTTCTTTCATGCATTAGTTCACATTAGTGCACGCATGCGCAAAGCGGTTTTCCATGTAGCTCATGTGATTTGCATATTAGTTTACACTGCACACTGTTAATAAGTATTATGGGGGAGTTAATTTGAGCAGGTTTTCTTTTTTGCGAAACCCTGCTCCATCAATCCCCCCTCTGATGGCTTCCTTGAGCCATCATAAAATATCCACCATACCAAGTGCCATCTTTATCTATCTAAAGATCAGTACTCCTTCCTATTTTCATCAACTTCTCATCTAACTTCTTCATCTCGTCATAGTAATCTCCTTTCATATCTTCTAGTTCTATTTCATCTCTTTTTCTCTTTCTTGCTTTTCGTTTGTTATTTGATTCTGTCATCTCCTTTCTTCCACATTGACACTTACAACATTTATATATCGTTATTATCACTAAGGCTACTCCAGCTACTGAAATCATTGGCAATATTATTTTTCCTAATAGACTACTTCCAAAGTTAGAAACCATTTACCTACAGTAGAGAAACTCTTACCAAGTCTCTCCCAGACACCATCAACCTCCAGTTGGGTCAAATCTTCATGTAATTTTGTAATATTCTTAATATATCCCTCAATAGCTTTACTTTTGTCAGGGATATAAGTACAGCAGTGTTGAATTTTCAACATGCCACAGACTTCACCCTCTTTTGCCAATAAGATATCAAGGGCAAGTCGATTTTGCAAAACCATTGATCTGATTGCAACCATTTCGGTGTCAATCATCAAGAAGCCACCAGCAGTATCTGTTGATAAACGATCAACCACTGTGGACAATTTTCGAATTTTATGCGAATTCAGAACGACTCCAACTGATGGTATCAGTGCGCCGAAAATATCACCTACTATTTCTGAGAAACTAGCTCTCTTCCTACGTGTTAGTCCTTGTTTTATTTAATTGATTCTGTTATTGCTTTTGTCTACATGGTAAACCTTTGGGAAAACAATTGCAAAATAACAACTACCATACCAATGTGCAGGTAGCCTGTAATAGGCTTTCTTACCACACAAATAATAGACTCCTGGGAAAACAGGATCAGTTCCACCCTTCAATCTCCAACCTCCAGTAATTTGGTAAGTATGCTCGCATTCACTAGAACCAATGAAATAATTATTATAGTTAGTTTTCATTCTAAGTAAACAGATTGTCCCCTTTTATACCAGTCCAGGGACATTGCAGCATATGTCTCACCTTTCTCATAATTTCCTTCTCTAAACGCCCAGGTTGGTACTTGTGACTTCTGTTCAGCAGCTTTTCTTTGGAAACTTTCTCTTCTATATTCTACCATATCTATGAACATTTTTTCTTCAACCCGCAAACTACATGTTAGATTGCTTTTGTAAGCATATCCTATATCTAGTGTTTTAGTAATATGGAAGAATTCTCCCATATAACGTGCATTTTTACTACTTAAAACTTTGTTTAGTTCCTTTATAAAAGGTATCTCTGAAAATACTAAATCTATATTGGAATAATGATACTCCAGCTTTCCCGTCACGTAGAATAGGCTGGTTAAAACACTGCAAGACACACCATATGTTAAAGGTAGGTGATGATAGGTCACCCCCTCTGAGATAGACAAAGGAAATTGCATGCACACATAACAATCACTCACATTCATTCTATTAACATACTCATACAACAATTTTGTAAAAACATTTAACGAGAAATCACTAATTGATTTATCATGATGGAAAATACTTCCATCTAATTGTTCTATGTTAGTATTAGGGGTTTCTTTAGTAACATCGCTCACTTTTTCACTTATTATATCATTAGTTTTGTTTCCATTATTAGTTACCATTAAAATAGGTACAATGACAGTTAATAATATCCACATAAATGTCAGTAAAAAGACACTACATAAGCAAGCTTTAAAACATCTACATTTTAGGCTAGATTTTGGATATTCAGTCACTTTTGCTTCGGCCATTTTGTATTCTACTAAATATAAAAATCTAAATCTATAAAAATTCTAAATTTACTAAAATTAATTTTCTGAAAAATAATATAATCCTACACTTCAAGGCTTTCTTCTTTTACCCCTTTCTTTTACTTCTTTTTCATTTAAATCTTCTGAGTCTTTCCATTCATTTCGTCTGGCAAAGTTTCACCTTAATTTTTTTTTTTTTTCACAGTTCTTTTTTTTTAAGGTGGTTTTAATTTGCTTTCATCCACTTGCTTAGTGCCAGTATTGTCTTTTTCTTCACTTGGGTCTGAGCTTTCAATTTCTTCCAATATCACGCACGTCCATTCCGGTGCTGTGTATTTCTTGCTTGGAATTCTTACTGTCCTCGTTTTTCGTACTAAATCTTCTCCTGACTCTTCTTGTTCTGCTTGACTTGAGACCTCATTAATTTGCTCTTGTCTTCTTTTTGTCTTTCTCCTTACAAGAGTGTATTTCAGTCTTTTCACTCCACTTGGCCAATTGTCACCTTTTCTTGGTCTTTTAGTTTGAACTACTTCTTCACCTTCTTCATCTGGTTCATAGGTTCTTTTATTTGGCCTTTCTTCTATCTGTTCTTCTTCTTGACTATCAGTAACCTCCCTTTCTTCTGGTTCCACAGCAGTCTCATGAGACCCAGTAACTGGTGCCCACTCTACTTGACTTGTGCTTGGCTGTTCGTCATCTGTTTGTTCTTCAGAATCTGTTACTCTAGATTCTTCAGCTTCACACACTTCAGCTTTTGGTCTTTGGCTTTGGTTTACCAATTGCTGCTCTTATTGTCTTTCAAGTGACTTGGGACTCGTCTGGTATGGCTCGCATGTATCCAATTTGGCAAGCCACCACACTTCACTGCTGTCGTCGTCACCAGTATCACCTGGTATGGTCCGTTCCACCTGGGTTCTAAACACGATTTCCTCACGTGTTTCTTCACTAGAACCCACTCTCCAGGACTCAGATCGTGAGCTTGATTCGGCTGTGTCGTAGTGGCATTTTCTCCAACCTGATGAGACACAGAATGCACCAGATCAGCCAATCCTCTGCAATAGTCAAGCACTAGATCATCAGATATATTCATCAGTTTGTTCGCTGGTATAAACGCTTGTCTCATTGCTCTTCCCATTAGAATCTCGTGAGGACTCAAACCCATCTTTTTGTCAGAAATGCTTCTAAGACTCATCAATAAAAGGGGTTAAGCATCAGGCCATTTCAGTGTTGTGGATGCACACACCTTTCCTAACCTAGATTTTATTGTGCCATTTAACTGCTCAACCACTCTAGATGCTTCGGGTCAATAGGCACAATGCAGCTTTTGCTCAATCTGTAATGCTGCACAAATCATCCAAATTATCTCATTGTTAAAATGTGTTCCTCTATCTGTTTCTAAAGTGACTGGAAATCCAAATCTAGGTATCAGTTCTCTTAGAAGTAGCTTCACAACTGTTAAACTGTCATTCCTTCTTGTTGGATAAGCTTCCACCCAGCGAGAAAACAAACAGACAACAAACAACACATATTTCAGCCCATTGCATGGGGGAAGCTCAATAAAATCCAACTGGAGTCGGGTGAATGGTCCTGCTGCCTTTCCAATTCGTCCCCAACTAACAACTGTCTTTCTGCCTGGATTTTGCTGCTGACAGGTGACACACCTCTGGCAGAGACTCTCTGCAATGGCCCTGAACTTTGGGTTATACCATGATTGCTTGAAGAGCCTGATCATAGCATCTCTTCCAACATGTGCAATTCCATGGTATACCCTTGCCATTTGGGATAGTAAATTGTCTGGCATGACTGGTCTTTCGTCTAAATAGACCCACACTTCGTCCTCTGCTCTCTTTCTAAAACCTGAATTTATCCAAATTCCCTTCTCTTCATCACTTGCTTCTTCCTGCAGCTGTCTAATTTTGTCCCAAGTTTCAAATAATGAAGAGAACATAAGATGGCCATTGGTATTTTCTTTTTCCATCCCTCTGTTTAGAGCAATTACATTTCGTGCACAGAAACGCGCTACTTGATCCGCGTATCTGTTGCCCTTCGTCACATAATCATCTCCTGATTTATGTGCGGAACATTTGACCACTGCAATCCTTTTGGGCAATTGTAAAGCATCCAATAAATCTTTTACAATTTTGCTGTTTCTTATAGGGGAACCTGAAGAAGTCAGAAATCCCCTTTGCATCCATAGCTGACCGAAGTCGTGGACAACCCCAAAACCATATTGACTATCATGGTTACCCTCAGGCTTTTGGAAATTTTGCACGCTCTAATCAGAGCTATCAATTCAGTAATTTGGGCGGAGTTTACCCCTTTTAAACAGGATGCTTCTAGAACTCCCGCTATGGTGCAAACAGCATAGGCAGTGCACAATTCTCCTTTCTCATTTTTAAACATGATCCATCAACAAACATCTCACAGTCTGGTTCTTCTAATGGAACGTCCTCGATATCGGGCCTAGGTTTCGTGCATAACTCTGTCACATCCAAACAATCATGATCCGCCTCTTCTCTTACTTCTTCACAATATGAATTTGGCAACAGAGTCGCCGGATTTACGGTTGTGCACCATACCACAGTCACATTTTCAGCACCCAAGATCACTCTTTCGTACTTAGTCGACTAGAGGTCATATACTGTGTCCTCGTACGTGTCAAAAGGATCTCAACTGAATGTGGCACATACACCTTGACTGGATGTCCCATCACAATTGCTTCACTCTGTTCCAGACTCAAGCAAGTAGCAGCTACTGCTTTTAAACAGCCTGGCAACGCTGCGGCCACTGAATCCAACGTAGCAGAAAAATATGCTACTGGACGTCATGCCATTCCATGCTTTTGAGTTAAAACTGAAAGTGCACACCCATCTCTTTCGCAACAGTATAATGCAAAATCCTTTGCATAATCCGGCATTCCCAATGCAGGTGCTCGACAAAGACTGTTTTGCAATTTAGTAAAAGCGTCCATACTTTCATCATCCAACACAATCGGATCTTTCACATCTTTTCGTGTCAACCTCTGTAGAGGTTTTGCAATCAGTGAGAACCCACTGATCCACTGCCTGTAGTATCCAACCATTCCCAAAAACATTCGAACTTCTCTCTGGGTTTTTGGTGGACTCATCTGTTTAATTACACTCATTCTTTCTGTTGTCACCTTTCTGACTCCTTTTTCTATTTTGTGTACTAGGTACTGGACTTCCTGTTTACAAAATTGTAATTTTGCTGGTGACACTTTGTGTCCTCCTTCTGCTAAATGGTTTAGTAAGGCAATGGTATCTGTCACACATGCCTCTCGTGTTTTTGATGCCACCAGTATGTCATCAATATACTGAACCAGAACTGAATTCCCTGGCATGACTAAAGTCTCCAAACATCTTTTCAGGATCTGATTAAAAATTGAAGGACTCTCTGTATACCCTTGAGGAACTCGGCACCATGCCAAAACACGGTCTCCGAACCGGAATGCAAACAAATACTGACTTTACGGTTGTAAAGGAATCGAGAAAAATGCTTGGCACAGGTCAATAAATGTGTACCATTCAGAATCACATGGGATTTGGTAAAGGATTACTGCTGGATTTGGCAATACTGGACAACAGGGTACTACTATTTTATTAATTTTTCTTAAATCCTGCACTATTCTATATTTTCCAATGGGCTTTTTAATTCCTATCATAGGCGAATTACAAGGACTACTCATTATTTCTTTTAGAATTCCCTGTTCAACCATTTGGTCAATCACAGGAGTGACTCCTGCAATTATTTACGGATTCATTTTGTACTGAGGATTGTTTGGATATATAGCACCCTCTTTCACCGTAATCTGAATCGGATCTACATTTGACATTAGGCCAATCTCCTTACCTGTAAAATCCCATACATCCATATTTACTGCACTTTTTAATTCTTCGGGCAGACTTTCTTCTGTGAGAAGTGAAAACAACTCATCCACTTCTGTCCCTTGCTTCGCTAACATCATCTTGAATTCGACATCCTCATCAGGTGTCTGAAATGCAATACCATCTGGCGTACAGTAGATGGCACAATTCATTTTACACAATAAATCTCTTTCCAAGAGATTTACTGGACTCAAATCACATACCACGAAACGATGCATGTCTCTGAAACTTCCAATATGAACTTCTATTGGATTTGTGACTGGTGTTTTAATATGCTTATTTGAGACTCCTACAACTTGGATAGTTAATCACGAGAGGGGTAGGTTCGGAATTTCTGCTGCTCTCACAGTAGAACGGGTAGCACCAGTTTCCACCAGGAATGTAATATCATTACCTTCCACCTTTCCGTCAACAAATGGACCTGACTGATCTACCGCCAAGGATGCGCCAAGTACGCACTCTTCCTCCCCCCTCAGGCACCGTCATTGAGATGAGTCTGAATCACTCCCATTGCACTGCAACCAGTATTGCGGAACCATTTGCACACTTTGATTATTACCAATTTCATCACCTCCGTGAAATCCAGTGTTCGCACTGCACCTCTGTACTTGAGCATTCACATTATTGGGCATAGGAGCTTGTGGCACCTGTAACTGTGGAGCAACTACCTGCTGCAGCTGCTGTTGATTCACACCCACCTCATTCTGCATCTGTGGATTTAAATTTTGAATTGCCCCATTATTCTTTTGAACAGATCTACACTCGTTCTTCCAATGTCCATACTTTCCGCACGCATGACAAGGAAATTTCTTCTTAACTTCTTCTTTGCTCAATTTACCTCTACCTTTACCTCCACTGTATACCTGACCAATTTGATTCTGACTATTCATTTGATTACCTGTTTGAGAACCATTATTTACTTCTTGCTGCTCTGCTACCTTCACTTGTGCCCACATAATTTTCTCTTTTAATTTTTTATGTCTTGATTCAATGTCATCACTACAATACTTCGCATACCTCAAAATTTCGTCAATTGTTTTGCTCTGCCAACAGATCAAGTGCTGTTGAATCATATTACTAATCTCCAGTTTCAAGCCAAACACAAAACGATACACAAAATGTCCCATATCTTTGTCTCCAATATTCTCAAAGCTGCTGTATTGTTTAAATACCTGCAACCTATGTTCCCTCCAAGACGCGCGCCTGCGCGCGTGCGCACACAGCCTTCACCAAGCGCTCAGAATGAATCTGAAAGCGCGCAGATCGTTCAAGGCATTAGGAAGGAGAGAGCCTGCCTAATGTTAGCAGATCGTCTTTTAGAAAGACGATCAGTGTGAAAGGCAGTGTCTCTCTTGATGCTCAGAAAGATAAAGCAAACCCACTGGGAAAGGGATCGGAGGTGTCGGGCCCCTGTGGTGGTAGAAAGCTGCACAACAGCCTAGGCTTGCAGAGCGCACAAGAGGGGAGGGGGGGGCAGGGAGAGGCTACAGAGGGACCGAGCAGGCATTTTTAAATTACAGGGCCTGTTTTAAGGTCATAACGCTGAATGGGTCATTAGTGCACCTTTCACTAGCGGCCTCTGTGGTCGGACATGCCCTTTTCCCTTAAACGTAGGAGAACTCAATGTGATATTTTATGGCACATTTTCCCCCTAATTGGAATTATTCTCTTTGAGTGTGACAGTCTTACTAGAGCTGTCTGTTTAAATACAGGTTTTCTTACTGCCTGTTTCTGTGACATGGCAACGAGGCCTGCATTTCATTTATTTCCCGAGCAAGCTCATTTCCGCTATTAAACTGTTTTCCATACTTCGACTGCTGTCTTCTTAAGTAGTGCGAGAGAATCCAAAGTGCGGTGTCAAAATGATCATTTCGCTTCACCTGGAAACATAGGAGGTGAAATGCATGTTTTCCATTGTAATCGTGTTTCCGTGATTGGCAGAGCTGCGTTTGGCTCATATAAATAAATCCGCAATGCAGGATGCAGGAGGCTCGCGCTGGTGAATTAATTCGTCAGAAAGGACTTAATGGATTTTGAAAACCTAATTCCTGTACATGTTTGCAATTACAACTAGCGTGTGTTTAGCTATAAAGAGGGACCTGGTTTATACCACATTCTGCAGCACATGCAACGCCTTAGGTCGCGCAGTAGGCCTATGCCTCACTAACCGCACAATTCATCCACGCAGGTTGGCCCAAGTTCCATTTGGTCCTTGAGTGGCGGATGTCCGCAACATGACCCACACCCCTGTACGAAATACAATGAAACTCACTGGAGGTCATTTTATACTAAGATCTGGCCAGTGCTTGCACAACAACACCCGAATCTGTCTTTTTTAATTTAACAAAACCTGTGCCATAAACATGGCAACCCGTGTTTAGTCGGGCACCGTTGCTTCATTTTAAAATTGTACTTAGAGGAGAGCAGGGTGTTTAAAAGACTTAGGGGCCGATTTCGATTCAGGCTGGAAATCTCTCCGACCGAGCCGGACCCGGAGATATTTCCGACCGAATCGGACTCTGGCAGTCCGACCGAATGAGTACGATGCGCACGCATGCAATCGGACTCGAGTCGGTCGGACTCCCATTGAGTCAATGGGAGCCGGACGTACAACACGTACGCGGGCTCCCATTGACCCAATGGGTGCGAGGCGAACAAGGGTGCCCCCTACAGCGGGTACGCCTCGAAGCGACTCACGGCGTACATGCACAGGTAGGGGGGACCCATAGGTCCCCCCTGTGTGCGACTCGCACGGCTACGCGTATAGGGGGGTCTGACACAGACCCCCAAAGTGCGGCTCCGACTGCTCTTTCGAGCCGGACGGCGCAAGTCGGTCGGACTGCTCGCGGCGCGCATCGTACTTGCCCGGCCGGGGAACGTCTCCATCGCGCGGTGCAAGTCGTGTCCGTGCGAGTCGGTCGGAGCGCTTCGGACCCGTGAACAAGTCGGTCGGCGATTTCGCATGCGCTCGCATCGTACTCGCTCGGCCGGACGCACGTACGAATCGGTCGGGAAAGAGGGCTCCGAATCGGATACGATTAAGCCGAATCCGATTCGGTGCCCTACCGGCCGAGATCGGAATCGGCCCCTATATGTGTGTTAAGCTCACCGTCTAGCATTTCAACATTCACCAGAGGACCTCCTCCACCCGCATAGGTTTCAAGTTCCAAACCTATATTGTAGGACACACACTTCTCACATTTTTCAACATTCACCTATGGCCCTTCACGTGGAATCCTGTTTCAATTACCCCCAGCCCCCAAAGTGTGAGGAACAGAGCTTAACATTTCAATATTCTCTAGTGCACACCTAAACCTTCCTCAGCCCGGGTTAAACTTGTTGAACTTAGTTACTGTTTTTTCAGTGTCACAGCTCACCATTTCAACATTCTCTAACAATGGACTTATTTTCCATGGTTAATATCTCTGACTCATGCTATTAAAGCCTCAAAGCTTAACATTCCAACATTCTCTAACAATGGACTTCCTTTCCTCGGTTACAGTCCCCGAGCTCATAATGTATAAATCTCAGAGCTCCACATTTCAACATTCTCTGATAATCGATTTCCTTTCCATTGTTAATGCCCCACTTCTGTATGATAACACGATGCACACAGGTATGTGGCCACAAGTTAAACGTGGCAATTTACTTACCCTGGCACCCCGCACATTCTTTTTCCAATTTTAAGGGGAAGTAAGTTACGGTAGGTGTTCTGGTTATGGCTCCACAGAAGTGTTAATATTCTTAACTTCACACACTTACAGTTAGTGGGAAATGGGTCTGGAGTGTGACAGTGATCCTTTCCTCAGCTCACGTTAAACTTGCTATGACGACTGAGAGGGTAATTGGAATCAAATCAAAACACACATTAGGCACTTGATAGCTTATAGACAGCATTTGCTTGCCTAGGGATTTGTTGCATGTTGGCGCACGTAGCCTTACCTGTGGTGCACAAACACCCTTCTTTGCCGCACACAGAGGAACAAAATTAGAGGGAACACTGCCTGCAACAATCGTTCATAATAGGCATGTACTGACTCTTTTGGTTCTTGGGTCGTCCTGTCTATCTTAACCCAATATGTTTCCTTTGGAGAAATTTTTCCTTTCAAAAAGGTGATTACCTGATTATGCTTTCTCATCACCTCATCAGATGGTGCACTTGTTTTAGGGTCTCTAGGATATTATTCTTTTGGCCAATCAACAGTAATTTTACATTCTGTCAACAAATCAGCTGGTACGACAATTTCAAACAAACCATCTAAATCTTTTAACAAAACCTTTGAAACTTTCACAAACCTCTCTACCTGTTTGTACCACTCAACTGGTTTCTCTCTTAATCTGGGAAAATCATTCGTAAAGGCAATGTATCCTGTCTTGTCCAGGGAACATGCACATATCCACCACCTGGGACTTCTCTCATCGGACACGCCCTTTCAACTTGTTCTATCTCTCTTAACGGAAACATTGACGTTCCTTTGCCAGCTGCCTCTTCTTTCTTTTTAGTCCATCTACCTTTCCACCGTTCTACATCTCCCCATTTTTTCAAAATATTTATCAACTCTTTTATCTGTAATCTTTTTCCAGACGCATTCAGACTCTCCAAATTCCTTTCGGTAAAGGCCAATCTGTATGATTTCTGCAGCACCTTTGACTTCTCTATATCTACTCCATATTCACTAGCAGCCTCTGCTATTTTCTCATGAAGATTCCTCGCTCTCCAAGTGATACTTTTACACAAAAACAACAGTTCTTCATCTCGGTAAGTCCCTAGTCTATCTGGACTTATTGTACCAATAATCATCTCTTCCAAATCTACTTTCAATTGGCTCACATTTATACTCTGTGGTTGAGGTTTTTGCTTCTCCATTCCGTTTATCCAATCATTCAATTCCTCTGGTGAAGGGCCTGCTGAACTCCCTGTCGTTGGAATGACATTTGTCCCTATTCTCCTTGGATCTATTTGTATACCTCTTCAAGGGGTTTCTGTTATTATCTCACAAACTGGAAGATCTAACAATGTAGTATTCATGTCAGCCTGTCCATCCTTATCGACTATCGTAACCATTCCACTCCTGTCGCTACTCCTTGGAACTACCAATGTATGTACTTTTGATATATTCTGTTTTTCTCCATACAATGGAACCACGGGACCAATTGTTACCGGTACCGTCAAGGCTTCTGTATTTAGAGCTTGATTTATTTTCTGGATCTGCTCTACTCTTGCCTTATTTAATATGTCCAATTCTTTTTCTCGCACTATTCTAGCCAGGTCCGAAATCTGTGGAGTTAATGGAGTTCCCATTATTGGTGCATTCGGAGTCACCTCAACTGAATTTTCTTGATATGGCGGAGGTCTTTTGGTCATAATGTCTTCTAATAACTCATCATCAGATTCGTTCGGGTCCTGTCCTAAACTTGAAGTTTCTATATTTTTCTTTTTCTCTTTACACTTGCCTCCGGTCTGATCTTCAGCAACTAAAACTGGGTACAAGCCCTCAGTTACTACAGCTCTCCTCCATCTTTTCATTGTATCTTCTCTTTTCTCAAAAGGATATCTAGTCATTAAATTTCTATATCTCCTACCACCTCGATATTTCTCTCTTTCGAATGCTTCTACTTCCTATTCCTCTAGTGCTTCATACTGGGTAGGTCTGGGAATTGGCTCTAATGAATTCATTCGATTTCTCAAATTCTGTAGAATCCTTATATTAAACGAACCATAGCTATAACACCATCATCCTTTGAGTATTCCACCCAATTCTCCAACCAAGTACACGTGTGGTATCCTCGCTCTAACATCATATAGGAAGCAGGTGTTCTCAGCGGTGGAATAGGAATTCCCTCTCTAGTCACTACTAGTTTGTCCTTTTTAAAGAAATTCTTTATTTTCATAAGCAGCTTCATTTTTCTGACCCTTTACGCTAATGTCTCTCAGTAAAACAAGAAGGAAACCTTTCCGTAATTCTACTTATTCTATTTTTCCGTTCTTGTCCAATACCAGCGCGACTCACACCAACCGTCCAATCACAGCTCTCTACGTATCTGCTATCTCCACCAATACCTGTGCGGCTCACACCAACCGACCAATCAGAGCTTACTTCACGCTCGCTGCCTGACCAATGCCAGCGCGGGCTTTTTGTGACGTCAGTATTACTCCTTCTACTGACCCTCCCTTTACAAAATAATACGGCGATGTATTTCTAAGTTTTTCTTAATCAAAATTCTTGTTAGTAACAACACAAAACAATGCTACCTTGTCTGTTCCTCTAAATAAAGGGATAGTTTTTCCCTTCAAACAAGAAATTCTTTCACTTCCAGCAAAACAACGACCAGCGTTATTTTACACCCAAACAAGCTACAGGTGGACTTGGTACTCCTCTAGGGATAAGGCCAAAGTTTCGCAAGAGGACTTTTTGGTGTAAAAGAGGTCTTGGTACTCCTCTGGGGATAAGGCCAGAGTTTCGGAAGTGGACCCTTCGCTATTTTCAAACACTCTACTCATATATGAAATTTTCCCTAAATATAACACCTACAGCCTTCCGCCGTACAGTATTATAACAACAGACAAAGTACTTCTGCAGTGTGATATCTTATCCACACTCTTCTTCTGCCTACTTCAGGCTAAATTTCCATCCCGGGATTCCTCAGGTACCTCCGTACCTGTACTTCTAGACAACATAGAACAGGACACTAACTTTTCTTTGTTAAAACATGTAATCAATAATTATTACCAAACTAATCAATAATGAAACCGTACTCTGCTACCAGAAAACCTGGTCCAGCACTACACTTTATCAGGGATCAATACTTATCAATATTTCATACAAATGGCCCATACACATTCACCCAACTCACAAATCCCTGTTGCGCTGGATGGTCAAGTTTGAAATGTCGTAAAAAATTATTTCCCTCACAATTTCACGTTTAATATCTCTTAATACATAACTAGACCTATGTATCAACTCTCTTTCCTCTCGGTCGGTGGTCCAATTAGTTGAGAAGTTGATGGTAATAATAGAACTAACTATCTACCCAGCTAAATAATCACAGACTCTCGATAAAATTAATAAAGTTTATCTCAGATAAAGGTAATTGATAAATGCTCATCGCATACAGGTACAATGCAAATAATGAATCCCACAAAAGGAGAGAAAATCAATTAACAAAATACAAACAGTGTCATACTCATCTTTCATGAACGATATGCACATGAGAGAGTGGATAGAAGAAGAGACATAAGTTTCAACAAAATAATGTGAAACGATATAATACTTATGACGGAGTGGATAGAAGAAGAGACATAAGTTTCAGAGAAAAAAAAAAAAATTGCAAGAAAATATGCAAATTACGAGTCAGAGGATAATACAAACCCAAAGATAAATGAAATACCACCCCCCTGGCCAAGGGAGTAGTGGGGGTCTCCTGAAATAGAATCAGGAAACAAAGATTTCAGGAACAGGACAGGACAGGGACAGGAACAGTTAGGCCTCTCTGCAAACCGACGCATCTCCCCTCTCAATCTCCTCTGCACTGCACTCTAACCACACCCCCAAGGGCACCCCAGTTATACCCTAAAACCTACATGTCCAACCCACATTAATTGAAACATTGCACAGAATTCGACCGCTCATTGGATGCTTGAGGAGGTGGTGTATCACACCACCGTGATTTCATTCAAAATTCTTCATGCTCATTGTTCTACTTCCTTTCCCATGGCATATGTATTGACCAGTCCATACAAATTTATTATTGTTACATTTGATTAATTTCTCAGCCACGTCTGCGGACGAAAGTCCCATGTCCCATGGCCAGTCTCATCTTTTAGCAGGCAAACAATGTTCTCTGAGCTGATTATCCTTGAACTTTTATTCATCATCCGCAGAGCTCAGCACTTCTATCTGTTTTGTCAGGTCAATCTTGCTCACTTTTCAGCCCCTCATCTATGCGGACAATTTAGGAAAATACAGGCCCATTCGGCTCACTATGACAAAATAAACACATACATTATTAATTACATGAAAATGCATCCTTCACTGTTTACCACCCTCCTTTTCACTATTCCCTGTTAATATATTCTTAGCCTAAGCTTCATGCAAAGCGGCATAAGCAAGATGCAAAATGCGAAATGCGGCCTAAATGTGCATTAATCTTGTTTCTTTTGAAACGCAATGCAAAATGCGGCCTAGTTCTTTCATGCATTAGTTCACATTAGTGCACGCATGCGCAAAGCGGTTTCCCATGTAGCTCATGTGATTTGCGTATTAGTTTACACTGCTCACTGTTAATAAGTACTATGGGGGAGTTAATTCGAGTAGGTTTTCTTTTTTGCGAAACCCTGCTCCATCACCAGCTACTGCCTCAACTGACCAGTCACAATTTCATATGCCCACAAAAGCCTCAAATGATGAGGCACTACAAGGCAATAGACAGTGCAGCCTCACAGTGGGCATGTAGAGCTTTTTATAATGATCTATACCTCCAGTTTTTCAGCACAACCGCAAAATGCGCAGGTGTGGGCTCTTATACTCCGGCATAGCCTCAACTATCCAGTGAAGCATCACAATGCAGATACTCTCTGAATGCTCAGGTATAATCTCAAATTCCCATTTCATCATCAACATCTGAAGTACATATATTGATTCAAATGCTTATAGAATCAAATACCAGGGCAGTTTTGCACAGCATACTGTAGCCCTGTTTACTCAGGGATAGCCAGTCCAAAGTGCAGCCTCCCAGGGCACGGGCACATCCTATGGTTCCCATTGGTTTAGATCCAGTATTTCTCCCACAGACACTATACTTGGTAGTAAAATGTAGATTTGCTCATTACAACAGTGTTCAGCTATATGGTCAATATGGTCCTAATGCTGACTTCATATATGCAATGCTGCTTCCTCACAAGTCACAGGGATATCCTCAAATTCCCAATGCAGCCTCATAACACACAGGCAAAGTCTCTAATGTCCATTGCAGACTTACTATTTCCAAGTATAGTCTCAGGCTGCACAGGGACATCCTGGAATGGCTAATGCAGCTTTAAATGCACAGTTAGTCTCACCACTATTGTATACTGAAAATGCACCGGTATTCCTCTTCCCATCCCTGAAGCACAATTCTCGTTAACCTGCTTCCTTTAACCTACAGGCTCATGACCTTGAACAGCCATGGGTGAAAAGTCAATCGTTGGTCTGACTTTGGTCAAGGAACAGGTTGTACTGAACTATGATGCTCTACTAGCCTCCAGCGGTGTACAAGAGGGGAGGTATAGCCTGTAGCAACATGAGTCAGTTCAGGTACCCACCCATTGACATTATTTAGGGACTGCAATGAGTAACAGCTGTTATCCACTCTCCTGCTTCAAGCCCCAGGTCTCTTTTCTGCAACCCATGGATTTCTGACAATCAGTCATCCTTTCCCTCAGAGGTTATAAGCATGTTCAGTGTGCAGAAGCTTATAGTATGTAAAGGGAAAACGATGATAGAGTTGTGACAAGTGGCTTTTTAATTTAAAAATAACCAAATTAAAATAGCCTTTATAATTAACAGCCAAGCAAGCCAATACTTGATTATTCATTGTTTCATTGTGTATCTGCATTCGACTGAAGTACAAAATAAATCACTCTATAGCAATCTCACTTATATGTCACAATGTTAATGTTACGTTTGCTGCCGTCCCTTGCATTTTTATGAAATAGTGTGTCACTGATCACTATTTATGGTGTAGTCTAATTAAATGAAGGTGTAGACTTTCTCTCACCAAAGGTTTTTCTTTTTGCCTTCGTGTGGTAAAGATAGGAAAATGTCACCCCTTTGTCCCCAAGTCCTAAGTAGAATGCCAGTGCGAGTCTCCCACCTAACCTAGCCCTTTAGCATTTCCCTGTTCACTGACTGCTGTGGGTAACAAAGGAGCAGCAAGGGGTGGAAGTGTGACTCTTAGCAAGCTCATTTTATCTTTTACTGCTGGTGCTGCCATGCAATCTGTGAGCCAGACTTACAAAGAGCAAGTCAGATGTAACTGCTGCACCACTGCCAACCCCTAACTGACATCCATGGAAGTTTTTATTGTTTTGTTGTCCTTCTTAGGTTTGACATGTAATGGCACTTGCGCCATTCATGGCAAACACATTGCAATTTATACATAGGCTTTGGTTCAGCTCTCTTTCAGCCATTGGTAAACTTGGATCACCCCACAGGAGTATTTTAGTCTCACCTTCTTTCTATTAGCTCTCAGGTTCTATCTTTCCGCCTCTATTGAAATGATTACAGAACTATTTTACATCTGGTAAGTACACTCATCACACTTTTAATTCTTTTCTCTCCATCCCATCCACCTAATATATAAATATAGCAAGCATGTTTTGAAATTATTTATTGCTTTTGTCAATGTTCGAGTTCCAGCACCATATCTGTTGACTTGGCCAATGCTTGTTACTATCTAGCTGTAGCTTGTGTGGGCCTCGGGTTCACACTGGTCCACAGAACGCCTATGGGATGCCAAATTCCCAGCACACTAGCTTGAATCAAAAACGATTGAATATCCCCACAGCTATCTGTCTAATCTGTCATACATCCTGAGTATAAGGTCAGACTAGCCTGGCCTCCTAGAGACATCATCCTCATATTCGAAATTCAGCGTATAAATTCTAATCTTTAGTGGCTCCTAAAAAATTAAGGGGCATATTATCAACGGCCAGCGATAATTATCGCTGGCCGTGCTTAGCGATAATAGTCCTATCGCAGGCTATCTCTGGAAATTACCGCCCTGGTAGCGCGTTATCAACAACGCGTTTCTCCAGGGCGATAAAAATTCCAGAAAAAGCGAGGTTATCGCCGTTTTGCAGGGAACATCGCTGGTTTTCCAGCGATGTTCCCTGCAAAACGGCGATGACCTTGCTGATACGACCCTGTGGTCGTATCAGCAGAATCCACCCCTATGTTAGGGATGGCTAAGTCAGGATTTTAGCAGACGTTAGATTTTGGCGAAAACGGCTGTTTTCGCCAAAATCTAACCTCTGCTAAAATCATGTGGGCTGCCTTGTAAATATCGCAATGTGAACATCAGCGATATTTGCAACGTAGTCCATCCGGGGTACGCCCAGTAACGCCCACTTTGCATCTCATTAGAGATGCAAAGATGGGCGTTGGGGGAAAGGGCGATAATGCAAGGATTCACGCGATAGCGTGACCTTGCTGATTAGGCGATAAAATTATCACCGCTTTTCATCCGAAAACGGACGCAAAAGCGGCGATAATTGTTTATCGCCTCGTTGATAATATGCCCCTAAATAGGTTCTCTAATTTATGGTGTAGCACTGAGAAAACCTCTTTATGTATACTTTCAACATTACAATTTAAAGTTATGTTTCTCAGGTCATGAATTCCAAAGAAATGATGCTCCAGCATAAATGAAAAATGGTGGCTCTCAACATTGCTGCTGCTTGAACGTTTTATTGTAGTTGCAAAGAAGCAACAGTGAATGATGGCCCATTCATAGCGTGGCTCCAAATGGAGAAGTAATAAAAATTATTGCTGGCAGGCGTTACCACAAAGCATCTAGAAAGAAATCCAAACAAACATTCATGTTCAATTTCCTTCAAAAACTGCAATCAGAACTTTCTTGATGCAGGCTGTATTACCATTAATAGAGGTCTCTTGAGTTAGCCATAAGCGTTTTCTGGAACCGGCTATTGTACAAGAAGCCCATAGGCATTACTTGCCCCTTTTCACAAAATTGCCACCTTCAGACAAACATACTTCAGTGGTGGGGGTAAGTTAGGTATGGTAGGGGTTCACTGACAAAATATTGATGTAGAAAATATAGAAGTAAAAAATATCGATGAAAAAATATAGAATGCAAAAATATTGACTCCTTATACTTAAACAGGTAAGTACAAAAATATTGGGGAAAAAATATTGATGTAAAAAATATAGTTGTAAAAAAATATCGAGTTTTATATATATATATATATATATATATATATATATATATATATATATATATATATATTCACTGAAAAAACCATAGGTTTTAGGGACAGTTATAGTTAGTTGGACATTGCACTCGTACAAAACCCGTGAAATTCCCCCGTTATAGTTAGTCCAGCTAACTATAACTCGCGCCCCGCAATGCACTGCTGATGACGTCACATATTACATCACTCATGACATGGTCAGTGACATCACTGATGACATCTCAAATGACATCACTGATGACATCACTGATGACATCATCCAGTGACTGTGTGTTTCTGTAAAGTTTAAATATTTTTAATATATATAGGAAAAGACGTATTGAAGAATGAGTGGGTGTGTAAGTGTCTGTATGGATGATTTAGTAGGTGCGTGACTGACTGTATAAGTGAGTGATTTAACGTATCTTACTGAATGCATGGGTTAGTGACTAAACTGGGTGAATGTCTGTATCCGTCTGTCTGTTGCTGTGTAAGTGGCTGCATGTGTTTGTGAATAGCTACATGAGTGTCTATTTGAGTTATTGAATGCTTGTGTGAGTATCTGTATGGGTGCCTGAGTGTTTGTGTGGGAGGGGTGTGTGCGACTCTGTGCATAGATGTGTGAGTGGGTGATTCACTGGGTGGATGGTTTCAAGAGTGCATCTGTGATAGACTGTATGGGTGGGTAAGTGTGTGTAAGAGTGTGTTAGTGAGTGAATGTATGTCCCAGTGGTACATGTGTGAGTAACTACATATGTGAAAGGCAGTATATATGTGTGTTGGAGTATATAAATAGCTATAAGCGAGAGTGACTGATTGTGATAGTGGCTGTATGGATGAGTGTGTGCTTGTATCAGTGATTGTATAAGAGCGTAAGAATGTGCTAGTATTTGTATGAGTAAGTGAGCTTGTGTGTGTATAACTGTGTAGGTGAGTAAATGGTAGTGTGTTTAATTATTTGCATGACTGACTAGGTGTGTGAGTACATCTATGGATGAGTGGCGGTGTTTGAGTGTCTATATAGGAGTATGAGTGCATATGATAGTCCTGTACTGAGTGACCGTAAGTATGAGTGACTGTACGGGTGAGTGAGTGGATGTGTGCGTAGACCTAAGAATCAGTGTGTGGGTATGTAGTTATTAGTGTTGGAGTGTCTATGGTTTTGCGAATGGCAGTCTGTAATTTAGAGTGGGTGTATCAAAGGTTATATTAGGGTGTGAGAAGATGCATGAAATTATCACACGGATGATGTCATCAGTGATGTCATCAGTGATGTCATTTGAGATGTCATCAGTGATGTCATCAGTGATGTCACTGACCATGTCATGAGTGATGTAATATGTGACGTCATCAGCAGTGCATTGCGGGGCGCGAGTTATAGTTAGCTGGACTAACTATAACGGGGGAATTTCACGGGTTTTGTACGAGTGCAATGTCCAACTAACTATAACTGTCCCTAAAACCTATGGTTTTTTCAGTGAATTTCAAAGGTTTTTTAAATGCTAATTTGTAACTATAACGTCCCTGAAACCTATGGTTTTTTCAGTGAATTTCAAAGGTTTTTTAAATGCTAATTTGTAACTATAACATGTCTGAAACCTACGGTTTTTTCAGTGAATTTCAAAGGTTTTGTAAATGACAATTTTTAAATGTATTAATTGTTATATAAATTTTTTTAATACTGATTTACTACATTTTTAGAAACAATTTTTATAACATATTTTATTTTTTAAATTACATTGTAATTACATTATACATTACATTACAAAAAATACTTTCTCAGAATGAATTACTTTTGTTTAAATACTTTGCACATAGGCAATAGACTTTTAAGTACAGTAGTTACAGTTGTTGCAATGGGCAACACATTTTCAAACACAATGCAACATTCAGCTCAATGTGAATTTCTAGTTAAATGCAATTAGTTACTTTATGGATTACTTTTCTAACCACAGGACTGGATCCTAGATTCAGTCCTGGCACATCTCCTGTAAACAGTTGAGTAAAAGCGTTTTGGTTACAGTCGTGATTTTTAAGGAATATTATTGTATTTTAAAAGTTGACACTTAGAAACTTTTTCTCATAGAATGACCAATGTTATCCTATGGAAGGAAATTCACTTAGCAGGTAAGTAGTGTTATCGTTACTTTTTGTTACTCAGTGTTGGATCCTGGATCCAGCACTGGTGCATCTCCTGTAAACAGTTGAAAGAATGCGTTTAAGTCATACAGGCGATTTTTAAGGAATATTTGTAGTTTGTGAAAATCGACACTTTGAAACTTTTCTGCTGAAAACCAGACAATGGATTCCTATGGAAGAAAATATAAGTTACTGGTAAGTACGGTTAAAATTACTTTTCAGGGTCAGTGCTGGGCTAAAAGATGCAGCACTGGGTTCTCTCCTGATAACAGGTGAGTAAATTTGAATTCGTACTTTGGTTGATTTTAGAGGAATATTATAAAGTTCCAAAACTCCACACTTAGAAGAATTTCCAAGTGAAACCAGTCAATGTTAGCCTATGAAGGAAATTCAAGTTACCGGTAAGTACGGTTAAAATTACTTTTCAGGACCAGTACTGGGCTGAAAGATGCAGCACTGAGGTCTCTCCTGATAACAAGTGAGTAAATCGGAATTCGTATTTGGATGATTTTAGAGGAATATTTTAAAGTTCCAAAACTCCACACTTAGAAGAATTTCCAAGTGAAACCAGTCAATGTTAGCCTATGGAAGGAAATTCAAGTTACTGGTAAGTACGGTTAAAATTACTTTTCAGGACCAGTACTGGGCTAAAAGATACAGCACTGAGGTCTCTCCTTATAACAGGTGAGTAAATCGGAATTCGTATTTCGGCTGATTTTAGAGGAATATTTGTATGTTTCAAAAATCAACACTTAGAAACTTTTTCAGCAAAAAGCAGGCAATGATATCCTATGGAAGGAAATTCAAGTTACTGGTAAGTACGGTTAAAATTACTTTTCAGGACCAGTACTGGGCTGAAAGATGCAGCACTGAGGTCTCTCCTTATAACAGGTGAGTAAATCGGAATTCGTATTTCGGATGATTTTAGAAGAATATTTGCACAATGGTGAAGGGAGGGGCGGGGCCTGTGGTGACATCTGTGCAAACGCGCCCCGTGGCACGTTTTAAGTTGGGGGATTAAGTCCCCTTGAATCCTGAGGGTCCCTAGGGGCCAACTAGCCCACCAGGAACCTCCAATATGCGCCAGGGGCTGCGTTGCAGAGACGTGTAGAGAGGCCACACCCCTTTTACACCTCTCTGCAACGCAGCTCTGTGGCGCTTTCTGGATGTACCTGTTGGGCTAGTTGGCCCCCAGGGACCCTCAGGATTCAAGGGATGTAATTCCCCATCTTAAAACGCGCCACGGGGCCTGTTTGCACACATGTCACCTGAAGCCCCGCCCCCTCCCTTCACCACTGTGCAAACGCGCCCGTGGCGCGTTTTAAGTTGGGGGATTAAGTCCCCTTGAATCCTGAGGGTCCCCGGAGTCCAACTAGCCCACCATATACCTCCAAAAAGCGCCACAGAGCTGCGTTGCAGAGAGGTGTAAAAGGGGCGTGGCCTCTGTACACCTCTCTGCAAGGCAGCCCCTGGCACATACTGGAGGTTCCTGGTGGGCTAGTTGGCCCCCAGGGACCCCCAGTATTCAAGGGGAATTCGTTCCCTCTCTGCAAACGCGCCAGGGGCGCGTTTGCAGAGTGGTGAACGAAGGGGCGGGGACTGCGGGCCCGATCGTTTTTTTTTTTTTTTGTTTGTTTTGTGTCCCCTGAAGGGGGGCTGTGTGGCCCCCTTTCCTTTTTTCTGTTTTTGGGCCCTGGGGACCCCATCCCCCAGGGCCTTACCCCTTTTTAAATTACAAAAAAAAAAAAAACGGGAAGGGGGCCGCGTGGCCCCCTTCCCTGGGCCTGTATTGGCCCCGGGGACCCCATCCCCCGGGGCATGGCCTCTATATTTATTATTTTGAGGGGGCAGCGTGGCCCCCTCCTCTGGCCATTTTAAGGCCCCGGGGACCCCATCCCCGGGGCCGGCCTTTCCTTTTTTTAATTTTTTTTTTTTTCATTTTTGGGGAGGGGGCCGCGTGGCCCCCCTCCGGGCCACTACTTGCCCCGGGGACCCCATCCCCCGGGGCTGGCCCTCTCCGTTGGGGACTGTGGGGGTCCCCAATACCCCCACAGTCCCGCCGGCTCCCCGTGTCCTACGGGAGCCGGCATTGCTTTACACATGGGGAGCAGCTAACATGCTGCTCCCCATGTGGAAAGCAATCTGCTTTGGATATTGGAAGAGAGAGCAGGTTTCCTGCTCTCTCTTCCAATATCCAAAGCAGTTTGCAATGACAGGACGGGAGCCGCGAGGCTCCCGTCCTGTCATTGCAAACAGCAGTGTCCCGGGGTAGGCACCCCGGGACACTGCGAGGAGCCGGCCCTGGGGGGTGGTGGTCCCCAGGGCCATCAAGGGCTCCAGGAGGGGGCCGCGCGGCCCCCTCCCATTCAGTACACAGCCCCGGGGAGGTGGTGGTCCCGGGGCTCTGGGGGTCCATAACGGACCCCCATATTAATTTGTTTAGTGCCCCGGGGAGGTGGCGGTCCTCGGGCGTGTGGGGGCTGGAGCCCCCCACACAGGTTTTACAATTTATTTTAAAAAGCCCCGGGAGGTGGTGGTCCTCGGGGCTGCGGGAGGGCTCAGAGCCCTCCCGCACCATTTTTCAAAAAAGCCCCGGGGGTGGTGGTCCCCGGGCTTGGGGGCCCTTGAGGCCCCCACACATTAAATTATCCCCCCACCATGCCCCCGGGACTTGGGCCACCCGGGGGCCACTAACATCGAAGCGCGGGAGACCGCGCTCGATTTTTTTTTTCGGCAGGATTCGCGCACCCTGAGCGCATCCTGCCGATTTTTTAAAAAAACTTTTTTTTTTTTTTGCCCAGGGGTCCTTGTGGGACCCCTGAGCAAACCTAGGGGTCAGGGTGTTTCTACCCTGCTCCCTTTGTGCGCTTTGCGCACTTGTTTCTGTCCCTCGGTTCTACCGAGGGACAAAATGGCTGCCAACATTTCCTGAATCGGAATGTTGACAGCCAGCTGACAGCCAATTAACATGCAGCTCGTGATCGGGACGGTGCGCGCAGGGTGCGCTGAGGGTACGCGGACCCTACTCGGCCATAGATATCACTAACTTTTTACTTTTCGTTTTCTCAGCAACTACTGAACGGATTTACACCATTTAACAAAAAGGGTTCTTTCTGAACCAAGAACTACCTCTTTGCCAAATTTGGTGTAATTCCGTTCAGCAGTTCGGGCTGTGGCCGTGTCTAAAGTTTCCTATGGAAAAGTGCATGGGGAAAACACGTTTTGGGACCCCCCTTTTTTCTCGGCCCCCGCTTGACGAATCCCCCCGAGACTTTCAGGGTAGGAGCGGACCGGAGCGGGCCACAAAGTTTGAAAATTTCGCGAAGATACGTCAACCGGCAAGAGAGTTATTTCAAATAGAATGTCGTGGATTTCCTATGGATAATAGGTTGTAACTATAACTATCTACTTGCGACCGCCAGTAGATAATATATATATTTAGCATAGGATTCTCCTCATAAAAAAATAATCATCCAGCATTCCAAGGGGGTTTGATCACTCGATAGTTTATTGATAACGATACATCAATGCGTTTCAGCAGTCTCACGCTGCCTTGCTCACGATGTATATATATATCAAAACAAAACCCTTTCAGGCATAGAGTGACGAATAAATTATGCAAAAACAGAAGCAGAGAACTCTGGGTAGTTCTCAAGTTTAGGTGAAAAGCAGCTCCAGTAAGAGCACTCTCAACACTAGCGACACTCTAAATTTGCTCACCTCAAATGTCTGCTTTTCTGTCAAAGTCTTTAAGCATAGGATTAGCGCAGTGCTATCCACCCGAGATAGAAAGGGACAAAGTCTTATGCCATTTCTACAGCAAAGTCTTTAAGCATAGGATTAGCACAGTGCTATCCCTGCCGAGCTGTAAAATGGCCAAAGCCTTTTACCACTCCAGGCACAGTATTACAGCTTTGGAATGGTAAAATACCATCCAAGCCAACCTGAAATGAATAAAAGCAACCCCTGACACGTGTTTCGCCCTCATTAGAGCTCTTCAGAGAGGTATAGCTTTGTCCAGACACAAGGGAGCACCCAGTATAAGACAAAACAAAACCCTTTCAGGCATAGTGTGACGAATAAATTATGCAAAAACAGAAGCAGAGAACTCTGGGTAGTTCTCAAGTTTAAGTGGAAAGCAGCTCCAGTAAGAGCACTCTCAACACCAGCGACACTCTAAATTTGCTCACCTCAAATGTCTGCTTTTCTATCAAAGTCTTTAAGCATAGGATTAGCGCAGTGCTATCCACGCCGAGATAGAAAGGGACAAAGGGGCATATTAGCAAGACCGGCTATAAAATTATCGCCGTTTTAGCGGCAGGAAACTGCCGCTAAAGCGGCGATAATGGGCTTGCTAATATGCGTTATAGAATTCCAATAGAAGCCCAGGTTAGATGTGCAGGACATCTAACCTGGGCTTCTATTGGAATTCTATAACGCATATTAGCAAGCCATTATCGCCGCTTTAGCGGCAGTTTCCTGCCGCTAAAACAGCGATAATTTTATCGCCGGTCTTGCTAATATGCCCCAAAGTCTTTTGCCATTTCTACAGCAAAGTCTTTAAGCATAGGATTAGCACAGCTTTGGCCATTTTACAGCTCGGCAGGGATAGCACTGTGCTAATCCTATGCTTAAAGACTTTGCTGTAGAGATGGCAAAAGACTTTGTCCCTTTCTATCTCGGCGTGTCTAGCACTGCGCTAATCCTTGAGGTAAGCAAATTTAGAGTGTCTCTGGTGTTGAGAGTGCTCTTACTGGAGCTGCTTTCCAACTAAACTTGAGAACTACCCAGAGTTCTCTGCTTCTGTTTTTGTATATATATATATATATATATATATATATATATATATACATATATACATATTATATATATATATAGCTGGACGTTGGGGACTGGAGGGAATCCGCCACTACATGGCCCCCCCATTGCGAAGCAAACACAGCGATCATTCGAGCACAATCCGACCTTGCTGCAGTATACCATTCAGGTGCACGCTGGGAGCTGTAGTCTCACATTTGACTACAGATGTCCTGATAGGAGCAAGGTCAGCTGTTCTCCCACCAATGGGAGCGCCGCAGCAACATCAAAGGAGGGAGAAGGTGCAATCCAGCTGAGAGCGGCGTCTGATGAAGGCCAGGAAGCCGAAATGCATTATAGCGCATTTCACCTTGTGAATAAAGGATTCCTGAAATATTCCCCGTTGTGTCCTTGGATTGCTTTAAGCCAAGTGATCTTTCCTTTCGATATTTCCGCGTTTGCCAGGAGCACGTAACAAGGACCCATCCATTAAGAGGCCTGGGATTTTGTTGGCAATGAACTTTTATGCATCAAGGGATTGATTCATCCCAGGACCGGCATGAGAATGGGCCCTGCCAGTGGCCGCTGCCAGGTGCAGCCTGTGACTGCACGGGGAGGCAAGTTTATTACAGCTTGCTTCACAGCCTGGCTTGTTCAACTATTGTGGCTGGACGTTAGGGACTGGAGGGATTCCTGGACACTTTAATTACGGTGGGCATCCACCACTACATGGCTCCCCCTTTGCGAAGCAAACACAGCGCTCATTCGAGCACAATCCGACCTTGCTGCAGTATAGCATTCAGGTGCACGCTGGGAGCTGTAGTCTCACATTTGACTACAGATGTCCTGATAGGAGCATGGTCAGCTGTTCTCCCACCAATGGGAGCGCCGCAGCAACATCAAAGGAGGGAGAAGGTGCAATCCAGCTGAGAGCGGCGTCTGATGAAGGCCAGGAAGCCGAAATGCATTATGCTGCATTTCACCTTGTGAATAAAGGATTCCTGAAATATTCCCCGTTGTGTCCTTGGATTGCTTTAAGCCAAGTGATCTTTCCTTTCGATATATATATAAATATATATATATATATATATATATATATATATATATATATATATATATATATATATATATATTATCTACTGGCGGTCGCCAGTAGATAGTTATAGTTACAACCTATTATCCATAGGAAATCCGCGACATTCTATTTGAAATAACTCTCTTGCCGGTTGACGTATCTCCGCAAAATTTTCAAACTTTATGGCCCGCTCCGGTCCGCTCCTACCCTGAAAGTCTCGGAGGGATTCGTCAAGCGGGGGCCGAGAAAAAGGGGGGTCCCAAAACGCGTTTTCCCCATGCAATTTTCCATAGGAAACTTTAGACACGGCTACAGCCCGAACTGCTGAACGGAATTACACCAAATTTGGCAAAGAGGTAGTTCTTGGTTCAGAAAGAACCCTTTTTGTTAAATGGTGTAAATCCGTTCAGTAGTTGCTGAGAAAATCAAAAGTAAAAAGATAGTGATATCTATGGCCGAGTAGGGTCCGCGTACCCTCAGCGCACCCTGCGCGCACCGTCCCGATCACGAGCTGCATGTTAATTGGCTGTCAGCTGGCTGTCAACATTCCGATTCAGGAAATGTTGGCAGCCATTTTGTCCCTCGGTAGAACCGAGGGACAGAAACAAGTGCGCAAAGCGCACAAAGGGGGCAGGGTAGAAACACCCTGACCCCCTAGGTTTGCTCAGGGGGTCCCACAAGGCAGGCTCAGGGTGCGCGAATCCTGCCGGAAAAAAAAAAAATCGAAGCGCGGTCTCCCGCGCTCGAGGGTAATTGGCCCCCGGGTGGGCCAAGTCCCGGGGGCATGCTGGGGGGGGGTTAATTTTATGTGTGGGGGGCCTCTAAGGGCCCCCCAAGCCCCGGGGACCACCACCCCCCGGGGCTTTATGTGTAATGGTGCGGGAGGGCTCTGAGCCGCCACCTCCCCGGGGCTTCTTTTTTTATTTTTGATTAACCTGTGTGGGGGGGCTCCAGCCCCCCCACACGCCCCGGGTACCACCACCTCCCCGGGGCACTAAGAAAAATTACAATGGGGGTCCGTTTTGGACCTCCAAGCCCCGGGGACCACCACCGCCCCGGGGCTTTCAAAATGTAAGGAGGGGGGCCGCGCGGCCCCCCTCCTGGAGCCTGTGGTGGCCCTGGGGACCGCCACCCCCCAGGGCCGGCTCCTGCAGTGTCCCGGGGTGCCTACCCCCGGGACACTGCTGTTTGCAATGACAGGACGGGAGCCTCCATTGCAAACTGCATCGGAAACCTGCTCTCTCTTCCAATATCCAAAGCTGATTGCTTTTCCACATGGGGAGCAGCATGTTGCTGCTCCCCATGTGTAAAAGCAAGGCCGGCTCCCGTAGGACACGGGGAGCCGGCGGGACTGTGGGGGGTTTGGGGACCCCCCCACAGTCCCCAACGAGAGGCCAGGCCCCTCCCCAAAGGTAAAAAAAAGTAAAAAAAAAAAAAAAGTGCAAGGCCGGCCCCGGGGGATGGGGTCCCCGGGGCCTTAAATGGCCTGAGGAGGGGGGCCACGCAGCCCCCTCCAAATAAAAAAAAGAGGCCATGCCCCGGGGGATGGGGTCCCCGGGGCCAATACAGGCCCAGGGAAGGGGGCCACGCGGCCCCCTTCCCGTTTTTTAAAAAAATTTAATTAAAAAAAGGGGTAAGGCCCTGGGGGATGGGGTCCCCAGGGCCTAAAAATAGGAAAAAGGAAGGGGAAAAAGAAAAAAAACGATCGGGCCCGCAGGCCCCGCCCCTTCCTTCACCACTCTGCAAACGCGCCCCTGGCGCGTTTGCAGAGGGGAACGAATTCCCCTTGAATACTGGGGGTCCTGGGGGCCAACTAGCCCACCAGGAACCTCCAGTATGCGCCAGGGGCTGCCTTGCAGAGAGGTGTACAGAGGCCACGCCCCTTTTACACCTCTCTGCAACGCAGCTCT
Source organism: Calotriton arnoldi (assembly GCA_963921515.1). NCBI lineage: Eukaryota > Metazoa > Chordata > Amphibia > Caudata > Salamandridae > Calotriton > Calotriton arnoldi. Next base: position 283,471 of record CAWUFW010016427.1, read on the forward strand.
GTGGCGCTTTTGGAGGTATATGGTGGGCTAGTTGCACCCCAGGGACCCTCAGGATTCAAGGGAGTTAATCCCCCGACTTAAAACGCGCCACGGGGCGCGTTTGCACAGTGGTGAAGGGAGGGGCGGGGCTTCAGGTGACATGTGTGCAAACAGGCCCCGTGGCGCGTTTTAAGATGGGGAATTAAATCCCCTTCAATCCTGAGGGTCCCTGGGGGCCAACTAGCCCAACAGGTACGTCCAGAAAGCGCCACAGAGCTGCGTTGCAGAGAGGTGTAAAAGGGGTGTGGCCTCTGTACATGTCTCTGCAACGCAGCCCCTGGCGCATACTGGAGGTTCCTGGTGGGCTAGTTGGCCCGTAGGGACCCTCATGATTCAAGGGGACTTAATCCCCCTACTTAAAACGCGCCACGGGGCGCGCTTGCACAGATTTCACCTCAGGCCCCGCCCCTCCCTTCACCATTGTGCAAATATTCCTCTAAAATCAGCCGAAATACGAATTCTGATTTACTCACCTGTAATCAGGAGAGACCTCAGTGCTGCATCTTTCAGCCCAGTACTAATCCTGAAAAGTAATTTTAACCGTACTTACCAGTAACTTGAATTTCCTTCCATAGGCTAACATTGACTGGTTTCACTTGGAAATTCTTCTAAGTGTGGAGTTTTGGAACTTTAAAATATTCCTCTAAAATCAGCCAAAATACGAATTCCGATTTACTCACCTGTTATCAGGAGAGACCTCAGTGCTGTATCTTTCAGCCCAGTACTGGTCCTGAAAAGTAATTTTAACCGTACTTACCAGTAACTTGAATTTCCTTCCATAGGATATCATTGCCTGCTTTTTGCTGAAAAAGTTTCTAAGTGTTGATTTTTGAAACATACAAATATTCCTCTAAAATCAGCCGAAATACGAATTCCGATTTACCCACACGTTATCAGGAGAGAACCCAGTGCTGCATCTTTTAGCCCAGCACTGACCCTGAAAAGTAATTTTAACCGTACTTACCAGTAACTTATCTTTTCTTCCATAGGAATCCATTGTCTGGTTTTCAGCAGAAAAGTTTCAAAGTGTCAATTTTCACAAACTACAAATATTCCTTAAAAATCGCCTGTATGACTTAAACGCATTTTTTCAACTGTTTACAGGAGATGCACCAGTGCTGGATCCAGGATCCAACACTGAGTAAGAAAAAGTAACGATAACAGTTTTTACCTGCTAAGTGAATTTCCTTCCATAGGATAACATTGGTGATTCTATGAGGAAAAGTTTCTAAGTGTCAACTTTTAAAATACAATAATATTCCTTAAAAATCACGACTGTAACCAAAACGCTTTTACTCAACTGTTTACAGGAGATGTCCCAGGACTGAATCTAGGATACAGTCCTGTGGTTAGAAAAGTAATCCATAAAGTAACTAATTGCATTTAACTAGAAATTCACATTGAGCTGAATGTTGCATTGTGTTTGAAAATGTGTTGCCCATTGCAACAACTGTAACTACTGTACTTAAAAGTCTATTGCCTATGTGCTAAGTATTTAAACTAAAGTAATTCATTCTGAGAAAGTATTTTTGTAATGTAATGTATAATGTAATTACAATGTAATTTAAAAATAAAATATGTAAAAGAAATTGTTTCTAAAAATGTAGTAAATCAGTATGAAAAAAATAATATAAAAATTAATACATTTACAAAACCTTTGAAATTCACTGAAAAAACCATAGGTTTCAGGCACGTTATAGTTAGAAATTAGCATTTAAAAAACCTTTGAAATTCACTGAAAAAACCATAGGTTTCAGACACGTTATAGTTAGAAATTAGCATTTAAAAAACCTTTGAAATTCACTGAAAAAACCATAGGTTTTAGGGACAGTTATAGTTACAAATTAGCATTTAAAAAACCTTTGAAATTCACTGAAAAAACCATAGGTTTCAGATATGTTATAGTTACAAATTAGCATTTAAAAACCTTTGAAATTCACTGAAAAAACCATAGGTTTTAGGGACAGTTATAGTTAGTTGGACATTTCACTCGTACAAAACCCGTGAAATTCCCCCGTTATAGTTAGTTCAGCTAACTATAACTCGCGCCCCGCAATGCACTGCTGATGACGTCACATATTACATCACTCATGACATGGTCACTGACATCACTGATGACATCACTGATGACATCTCAAATGACATCACTGATGACATCATCCACGTGATAATCTGATGCAGCTCCTCACACCCTAATATAACCTTTGATACACCCAATCTAAATTACAGACTGCCATTCGCAAAACTATAGACACTCCAACACCAATAACTACATACCCACTCACTGATTCTTAGGTCTACACACACATATCCACTCACTCACCCGTACAGTCACTCATACTTATGGTCACTCAGTACAGGACTATCATATGCACTCTTACTCCTATATAGACACTCAAACACCGCCACTCATCCATAGAGGTACTCACACACCTAGTCAGTCATGCAAATAATTAAACACACTGCCATTTACTCACCTATACAGTTATACACACACCAGCTCACTTAATCATACAAATACTAGCACATTGTTACGCTCTTATACAATCACTGATACAAGCACACACTCATCCATACAGCCACTATCACAATCACTCACTCTCGCTTATAGCTATTTATATACTCCAACACACATATATACTGGCTTTCACATATGTAGTTACTCACACATGTACCACTGGGACATACATTCACTCACTAACACACTCTTACACACACTTACCCACCCATACAGTCTATCACAGATGCACTCTTGAAACCATCCACCCAGTGAATCACCCACTCACACATCTATGCACAGAGTCACACACACCCCACCCACACAAACACTCAGGCACCCATACAGATACTCAGACAACCAATCAATAACTCATATAGACACTCATGTAGCTATTCACAAACCCATGCAGCCACTTACACAGCAACAGACAGACGGATACAGACATTCACCCAGTTTAGTCACTAACCCATGCATTCAGTAAGATACGTTAAATCACTCACTTATAGAGTCAGTCACGCACCTACTAAATCATCCATACAGACACTTACACACCCACTCATTCTTCAATACGTCTTTTCCTATATATATTAAAAATATTTAAACTTTACAGAAACACACAGTCACTGGATGATGTCATCAGTGATGTCATTTGAGATGTCATCAGTGATGTCATGAGTGATGTCACTGACCATGTCATGAGTGATGTAATATGTGACGTCATCAGCAGTGCATTGCGGGTGCGCGAGTTATAGTTAGCTGAACTAACTATAACGGGGGAATTTCACGGGTTTTGTACGAGTGAAATGTCCAACTAACTATAACTGTCCCTAAAACCTATGGTTTTTTCAGTGAATATATATATATATATATATATATATATATATATTCACTGAAAAACCATAGGTTTCAGGCACGTTATAGTTAGAAATTTGCATTTAGAAAACCTTAGAAATTCACTGAAAAAACCATAAGGTTTTAGGGACAGTTATAGTTAGTTGGACATTGCACTCGTACAAAACCCGTGAAATTCCCCCGTTATAGTTAGTTCAGGTAACTATAATTCGCGCCCCGCAATGCACTGCTGATGACGTCACATATTACATCACTCATGACATGGTCAGTGACATCACTGATGACATCACTGATGACATCTCAAATGACATCACTGATGACATCACTGATGACATCATCCAGTGACTGTGTGTTTGTGTAAAGTTTAAATATGTTTAATATATATAGGGAAAGGCGTATTGAAGAATGAGTGGGTGTATAAGTGTCTGAATGGATGATTTAGTAGGTGCGTGACTGAGTCTATAAGTGAGTGATTAAACGTATCTTACTGGATGCATGGGTGAGTGACTAAACTGTGAATGTCTGTATCCGTCTGTCTGTTGTTGTGTAAGCAGCTGCATGGGTTTCTGACTAGCTAAATGAGTGTCTATATGGGTTATGGATTGGTTCTCTGAGTATCTGTATGGGTGCCTCAGTGTTTGTGTGGGTGGGGTGAGTGTGACTCTGTGCATAGATGTGTGAGTGGGTGATTCACTGGGTGCATGGTTTCAAGAGTGCGTCTGTGATGGACTGTATGGGTGGGTGAGTGTGTGTATGGGTGTGTTAGTGATTGAATGTATATCTCAGTGGTACATGTGTGAGTAACTACATATGTGAAAGGCAGTATATATGTGTGTTGGAGTATATAAATGGCTATAAGTGAGAGTGTGTGATTGTGAGAGTGGCTATATGGATGAGTGTGTGCTTGCATCAGTGATTGCATAGGAGCGTAAGAATGTGCTAGTATTTTTATGAGTAAGTGAGCTGGTGTGTATAACTGTATAGGTGAGTAAATTGGAGTGTGATTAATTATTTGCATGACTGACTAGGTGTGTGAGTACCTCTATGGATGAGTTGCGTTGTGTGAGTGTTTATATAGGTGTATGAGTGCATATGATAGTCCTGTACTGAGTGACTGTAAGTATGAGTGACTGTACGGGTGAGTGAGTAGATGTGTGTGTGTAGACCTAAGAATCAGTGAGTGGGTATGTACTTATTGGTATTGGAGTGTGTATGGTTTTGAGAATGGCAGTCTGTAATTTAGAGTGGGTGTTTCAAAACTTATATTAGGGTGTGAGAAGATGCATTAAATTCTCACATGGATGATGTCATCAGTGATGTCATCAGTGATGTCATTTGAGATGTCATCAGTGATGTCATCAGTGATGTCACTGACCATGTCATGAGTGATGTAATATGTGACGTCATCAGCAGTGCATTGCGGGGCGCGAGTTATAGTTACCTGAACTAACTATAACGGGGGAATTTCACGGGTTTTGTACGAGTGCAATGTCCAACTAACTATAACTGTCCCTAAAACCTTATGGTTTTTTCAGTGAATTTCTAAGGTTTTTTAAATGCAAATTTCTAACTATAACGTGCCTGAAACCTATGGTTTTTTCAGTGAATTTCAAAGGTTTTTTAAATGCTAATTTCTAACTATAACGTGTCTGAAACCTATGGTTTTTTCAGTGAATTTCAAAGGTTTTTTAAATGCTAATTCCTAACTATAACATGTCTGAAACCTACGGTTTTTTCAGTGAATTTCAAAGGTTTTGTAAATGACAATTTTTAAATGTATTAATTGTTATATTTATTTTTTTCATACTGATTTACTACATTTTTAGAAACATTTTTTTTAACATATTTTATTTTTTAAATTACATTGTAATTACATTATACATTACAAAAAATACTTTCTCAGAATGAATTACTTTAGTTTAAATACTTTGCACATAGGCAATAGACTTTTAAGTACAGTAGTTACAGTTGTTGCAATGGGCAACACATTTTCAAACACAATGCAACATTCAGCTCAATGTGAATTTCTAGTTAAATGCAATTAGTTACTTTATGGATTACTTTTTCTAACCACAGGACTGGATCCTAGATTCAGTCCTGGGACATCTCCTGTAAACAGTTGATTAAAAGCGTTTTGGTTACAGTAGTGATTTTTAAGGAATATTATTGTATTTTAAAAGTTGACACAGAAACTTTTTCTCATAGAATCACCAATGTTATCCTATGGAAGGAAATTCACTTAGCAGGTAAAAACTGTTATCGTTACTTTTTCTTACTCAGTGTTGGATCCTGGATCCAGCACTGGTGCATCTCCTGTAAACAGTTGAAAGAATGCGTTTAAGTCATACAGGCGATTTTTAAGGAATATTTGTAGTTTGTGAAAATCGACACTGAAACTTTTCAGCTGAAAACCAGACAATGGATTCCTATGGAAGAAAATATAAGTTACTGGTAAGTACGGTTAAAATTACTTTTCAGGGTCAGTGCTGGGCTAAAAGATGCAGCACTGAGGTCTCTCCTGATAACAGGTGAGTAAATCGGAATTCGTATTTCAGCTGATTTTAGAGGAATATTTTAAAGTTCCAAAACTCCACACTTAGAAGAATTTCCAAGTGAAACCAGTCAATGTTAGCCTATGGAAGGAAATTCAAGTTACTGGTAAGTACGGTTAAAATTACTTTTCAGGACCAGTACTGGGTTGAAAGATACAGCACTGAGGTCTCTCCTGATAACAGGTGAGTAAATCGGAATTCGTATTTCGGCTGATTTTAGAGGAATATTTGTATGTTTCAAAAATCAACACTTAGAAACTTTTTCAGCAAAAAGCAGGCAATGATATCCAATGGAAGGAAATTCAAGTTACTGGTAAGTACGGTTAAAATTACTTTTCAGGATTAGTACTGGGCTGAAAGATGCAGCACTGAGGTCTCTCCTGATAACAGGTGAGTAAATCCGAATTCGTAGTTCGGCAGATTTTAGAGGAATATTTGCACAATGGTGAAGGCAGGGGCGGGGCCTGAGGTGACATCTGTGCAAACGCGCCCCGTGGCGCGTTTTAAGTTGGGGGATTAAGTCCCCTTGAATCATGAGGGTCCCTAGGGGCCAACTAGCCCACCAGGAACCTCCAGTATGCGCCAGGGGCTGCGTTGCAGAGACGTGTAGAGAGGCCACACCCCTTTTACACCTCTCTGCAACGCAGCTCTGTGGCGCTTTCTGGATGTACCTGTTGGGCTAGTTGGCCCCAGGGACCCTCAGGATTGAAGGGGATTTAATTCCCCATCTTAAAACGCGCCACGGGGCCTGTTTGCACACATGTCACCTGAAGCCCCGCCCTCCCTTCACCACTGTGCAAACGCGCCCCGTTTTAAGTTGGGGATTAAGTCCCTTGAATCCTGAGGGTTCCTGGGGGCCAACTAGCCCACCATGTACCTCCAAAAAGCGCCACAGAGCTGCGTTGCAGAGAGGTGTATAAAGGGGCGTGGCCTCTGTATACCTCTCTGCAACGCAGCCGCCTGGCGCATACTGGAGGTTCCTGGTGGGCTAGTTGGCCCCAGGGACCCCCAGTATTCAAGGGGAATTACTTCCCATCTGCAAACGCGCCAGGGGCGCGTTTGCAGAGTGGTGAAGGAAGGGGGCGGGGCCTGCGGGCCGATCGTTTTTTTTTTTTTTTCTCCTGAAGGGGGCTGTGTGGCCCCCTTCCTTTTTCTTATTTTTGGGCCCTGGGGACCCCATCCCCCAGGGCCTTACCCCCTTTTTTTTTTTATTATTATTTCTGCGGAGGGGGGCCGCGTGGCCCCCCTCCATGGCCACTACTTGCCCCGGGGCCCCCATCCCCCGGGGCCTGGCCTCTGGTTGGGGACTGTGGGGGGGTCCCCAAACCCCCACAGTCCCGCCGTCTCCCCGTGTCCTACGGGAGCCGGCATTGCTTTTACAAATGGGGAGCAGCTAACATGCTGCTCCCCGTGTGAAAAGCAATTGTCTTTGGATATTGGAAGCGAGAGCAGGTTTCCTGCTCTCTCTTCCAATATCCAAAGCAGTTTGCTATGGCAGGACGGGAGCCGCGAGGCTCCCGTCCTGTCATTGCAAACAGCAGTGTCCCGTGGGTAGGCACCCCGGGACACTGCAGGAGCCGGCTCCTGGGGGTGGCGGTCCCCAGGGCCACCACAGGCTCCAGGAGGGGGCCGCGCGGCCCCCTCCCCACATCAGCAAAGCCCCGGGGAGGTGGTGGTCCCCGGGCTTCGGGGTCCAAAACGGACCCCCATTTTAATTTGTTAGTGCCCCGGGGAGGTGGCGGTCTCGGGCGTGTGAGGGGCTCGAGCCCCCCCACACAGGAAAAACTAAAAAAAAAGAAGCCCCGGGAGGTGGTGGTCCTCGGGGCTGCGGGAGGGCTCAGAGCCCTCCCGCACCATTTTAAAAAGAAAGCCCCGGGGGGTGGCGGTCCCCGGGCTTGGGGGCCCTTTGAGGCCCCCATACATAAATTTAACCCCTCACCATGCCCCCGGGACTTGGGCCACCCGGGGGCAAAATACAATCGAGCGCGGGAGACCGCCCTTCGATGTTTTCGGCAGGATTCGCGCTCCCTGAGCGCATCCTGCCGATTTAAAAAAAAAAATGCTTTTTCTGCCCAGGGGGTCCTTGTGGGACCCCCTGAGCAGACCTAGGGGGTCAGGGTGTTTCTACCCTGCCCCCTTTGTGCGTTTTGTGCACTTTTTTTACTGCTTTCTTGTTCCTCGGTTCTACATATGATATATATGTACTTTTACTTTTGATTTTCTCAGCAACTACTGAACGGATTTACACCATTTAACAAAAGGGTTCTTTCTGAACCAAGAACTACCTCTTTGCCAAATTTGGTGTAATTCCGTTCAGCAGTTCGGGCTGTAGCCGTGTCTAAAGTTTCCTATGGGAAATTGATTTTTTGACTCTTATTTTTTTAATTTCTCCGCAACTACTGAACGGATTTACACCATTTAACAAAAGGGTTCTTTCTGAACCAAGAACTACCTCTTTGCCAAATTTGGTGTAATTCCGTTCAGCAGTTCGGGCTGTAGCCGTGTCTAAAGTTTCCTATGGGAAAATGAATGGGGAAAACACGTTTTGGGACCCCCTTTTTCTCGGCCCTCGCTTGACGAATCACCCTGAGACTTTCAGGGTAGGAGCGGACCGGAGCGGGCCATAAAGTTTGAAAATTTCGCGAAGATTCGTCAACCGACGCAAGAGTTATTTCAAATAGAATGTCGCGGATTTCCTAAGGAAAATAGGTCCTAACTATAACTATCTACTGGCGACCGCCAGTAGATAATATATATATATATATATATATATATCAAAACAAAAGGTTGCTCCTTTTGGGGATAGCCTCTAAGGGTGAAAAAAACTCATTCCATGCGTGAAGGTGCAGCGAGTAGAAAAGGAGAACAGTGCCTCAAATTGCAGCCATACGCGTTTCGGGCCACCGCCCTTGTTCACTGGCAGCAGGAGAAGGAACTGAAATTTGCAGTCACATGCTTTTATATTTAACATTGCCCCTCCCCAACAGGCCCCTGGGCACTCTGGTATTTGTAGTGCTGCACATGATAAAACCCCCGTGGGTTTCAGTAACATTCCCCTTACTTGGGCTAAAAAATAGTCATACCCCAGTGGGTTGGCAAACATGTTCCTCGTTCCGCTCTTTGCCATTACCATAGCCTTCATAGGATATATCACCAGTCCTGAGATCAACACTGTGGTCATCTCTGGATCTGCCTTTCCGCAGTGGGCAGTCCTCTCAACTGGGCCAGCCGAATAAATCCATCAAAACAAAAGGTTGCTCCTTTTGGGGATAGCCTCTAAAGGTGAAAAAAACTCATTCAATGGGTGAAGGTGCAGCGAGCAGAAAAGGAGAACAGTGCCTCAAATTGCAGCCATACGCGTTTCGGGCCACTGCCCTTGTTCACTGGCAGCAGGAGAAGGAACTGAAATTTGCAGTCACATGCTTTTATTTTAAACATTGCCCCGCCCCAACAGGTCCCTGGGCACTCTGGTATTTGTAGTGCTGCACATGATAAAACCACCGTGGGTTTCAGTAACATTCCCCTTACTTGTGCTAAAAAATAGTCATAGCCCAGTGGGTTGGCAAACATGCTCCTCGTTCCTCTCTTTGCCATTACCATAGCCTTCATAGGATATATCACCAGTCCTGAGATCAACACTGTGGTCATCTCTGGATCCGCCTTTCCGCAGCGGGTAGTCCCCTCGACTGGGCCAGCCAAATAAATCCATCAAAACAAAAGGTTGCTCCTTTTGGGGATAGCCTCTAAAGGTGAATAAAACTCATTCCATGCGTGAAGGTGCAGCAAGCAGAAAAGGAGAACAGTGCCTCAAATTGCAGCCACACGCGTTTCGGGCCACTGCCCTTGTTCACTGGCAGCAGGAGAAGGAACTGAAATTTGCAGTCACATGCTTTTATTTTAAACATTGCCCCGCCCCAACAGGTCCCTGGGCACTCTGGTATTTGTAGTGCTGCACATGATAAAACCACTGTGGGTTTCAGTAACATTCCCCTTACTTGTGCTAAAAAATAGTCATAGCCCAGTGGGTTGGCAAACATTTTCCTAGTTCCGCTCTTTGCCATTACCATAGCCTTCATAGGATATATCACCAGTCCTGAGATCAACACTGTGGTCATCTCTGGATCCGCCTTTCCGCAGCGGGTAGTCCCCTCGACTGGGCCAGCCGAATAAATCCATCAAAACAAAAGGTTGCTCCTTTTGGGGATAGCCTCTAAAGGTGAAAAAAACTAATTCCATGCGTGAAGGTGCAGCAAGCAGAAAAGGAGAACAGTGCCTCAAATTGCAGCCATACGCGTTTCGGGCCACTGCCCTTGTTCACTGGCAGCAGGAGAAGGAACTGAAATTTGCAGTCACATGCTTTTATTTTAAACATTGCCCCGCCCCAACCGGCCCCTGGGCACTCTGGTATTTGTAGTGCTGCATATGATAAAACCCCCGTGGGTTTCAGTAACATTCCCCTTACTTGTGCTAAAAAATAGTCATACCCCAGTGGGTTGGCAAACATTTTCCTAGTTCCGCTCTTTGCCATTACCATAGCCTTCATAGGATATATCACCAGTCCTGAGATCAACACTGTGGTCATCCCTGGATCCGCCTTTCCGCGGCGTGCAGTCCCCTCGACTGGGCCAGCCGAATAAATCCATCAAAACAAAAGGTTGCTCATTTTGAGGATAGCCTCTAAAGGTGAAAAAAACGAATTCCATGCGTGAAGGTGCAGCAAGCAGAAAAGGAGAACAGTGCCTCAAATTGCAGCCATACGCGTTTCGGGCCACCGCCCTTGTTCACTGGCAGGAGGAGAAGGAACTGAAATTTGCAGTCACATGCTTTTATTTTAAATATTGCACCGCCCCAACAGGCCCCTGGGCACTCTAGTATTTGTAGTGCTGCACATGATAAAACTCCAGTGGGTTTCAGTAATATTTCCCTTACTTGTGCTAAAAAATAGTCATACCACAGTGGTTTGGCAAACATGTTCCTCGTTCCGCTCTTTGCCATTACCATAGCCTTCATAGGATATATCACCAGTCCTGAGATCAACACTGTGGTCATCCCTGGATGCGCCTTTCCGCGGCGGGCAGTCCCCTCGACTGGGCCAGCCGAATAAATCCATCAAAACAAAAGGTTGCTCCTTTTGGGGATAGCCTCTAAAGGTGAAAAAACTCATTCCATGCGTGAAGGTGCAGCGAGCAGAAAAGGAGAACAGTGCCTCAAATTGCAGCCATACGCGTTTCGGGCCACCGCCCTTGTTCACTGGCAGCAGGAGAAGGAAATGAAATTTGCAGTCACATGCTTTTATTTTAAACATTGCCCCGCCCCAACAGGTCCCTGGGCACTCTGGTATTTGTAGTGCTGCACATGATAAAACCACTGTGGGTTTCAGTAACATTCCACTTACTTGTGCTAAAAAATAGTCATAGCCCAGTGGGTTGGCAAACATGTTCCTCGTTCCGCTCTTTGCCATTACCATAGCCTTCATAGGATATATCACCAGTCCTGTGATCAACACTGTGGTCATCTCTGGATCCGCCTTTCCGCGGCGGGCAGTCCCCTCGACTGGGCCATCCGAATAAATTCATCAAAACAAAAGGTTGCTCCTTTTGGGGATAGCCTCTAAAGGTGAAAAAACTCATTCCATGCGTGAAGGTGCAGCAAGCAGAAAAGGAGAACAGTGCCTCAAATTGCAGCCATACGCGTTTCAGGCCACCGCCCTTGTTCACTGGCAGCAGGAGAAGGAACTGAAATTTGCAGGCACATGCTTTTATTTTAAACATTGCCCCGCCCCAACAGGCCCCTGGGCACTCTGGTATTTGTAGTGCTGCACATGATAAAACTCCAGTGGGTTTCAGTAACATTTCCCTTACTTGTGCTAAAAAATAGTCATACCACAGTGGGTTGGCAAACATGTTCCTCATTCCGCTCTTTGTCATTACCATAGCCTTCTTAGGATATATCACCAGTCCTGAGATCAACACTGTGGTCATCCCTGGATGCGCCTTTCCGCGGCGGGCAGACCCCTTGACTGGGCCAGCCGAATAAATCCATCAAAACAAAAGGTTGCTCCTATTGGGGATAGCCTCTAATGGTGAAAAAAACTCATTCCATGCGTGAAGGTGCAGCGAGCAGAAAAGGAGAACAGTGCCTCAAATTGCAGCCATACGCGTTTCGGGCCACCGCCCTTGTTCACTGGCAGCAGGAGAAGGAACTGAAATTTGCAGCCACATGCTTTTATTTTAAACATTGCCCCGCCCCAGCAGGTCCCTGGGCACTCTGGTATTTGTAGTTCTGCACATGATAAAACCACTGTGGGTTCAGTAACATTCCCCTTACTTGTGCTAAAAAATAGTCATAGCCCAGTGGGTTGGCAAACATGTTCCTCGTTCCGCTCTTTGCCATTACCATAGCCTTCATAGGATATATCACCAGTCCTGAGATCAACACTGTGGTCATCTTTGGATCCGCCTTTCCGCAGCGGGCAGTCCCCTCGACTGGGCCAGCCGAATAAATCCATCAAAACAAAAGGTTGCTCATTTTGAGGATACCCTCTAAAGGTGAAAAAAACGAATTCCATGCGTGAAGGTGCAGCAAGCAGAAAAGGAGAACAGTGCCTCAAATTGCAGCCATACGCGTTTCGGGCCACCGCCCTTGTTCACTGGCAGGAGGAGAAGGAACTGAAATTTGCAGTCACATGCTTTTATTTTAAATATTGCACCGCCCCAACAGGCCCCTGGGCACTCTAGTATTTGTAGTGCTGCACATGATAAAACTCCAGTGGGTTTCAGTAATATTTCCCTTACTTGTGCTAAAAAATAGTCATACCACAGTGGTTTGGCAAACATGTTCCTCGTTCCGCTCTTTGCCATTACCATAGCCTTCATAGGATATATCACCAGTCCTGAGATCAACACTGTGGTCATCCCTGGATGCGCCTTTCCGCGGCGGGCAGTCCCCTCGACTGGGCCAGCCGAATAAATCCATCAAAACAAAAGGTTGCTCCTTTTGGGGATAGCCTCTAAAGGTGAAAAAAACTCATTCCATGCGTGAAGGTGCAGCGAGCAGAAAAGGAGAACAGTGCCTCAAATTGCAGCCATACGCGTTTCGGGCCACCGCCCTTGTTCACTGGCAGCAGGAGAAGGAAATGAAATTTGCAGTCACATGCTTTTATTTTAAACATTGCCCCGCCCCAACAGGTCCCTGGGCACTCTGGTATTTGTAGTGCTGCACATGATAAAACCACTGTGGGTTTCAGTAACATTCCACTTACTTGTGCTAAAAAATAGTCATAGCCCAGTGGGTTGGCAAACATGTTCCTCGTTCCGCTCTTTGCCATTACCATAGCCTTCATAGGATATATCACCAGTCCTGAGATCAACACTGTGGTCATCTCTGGATCCGCCTTTCCGCGGCGGGCAGTCCCCTCGACTGGGCCATCCGAATAAATTCATCAAAACAAAAGGTTGCTCCTTTTGGGGATAGCCTCTAAAGGTGAAAAAACTCATTCCATGCGTGAAGGTGCAGCAAGCAGAAAAGGAGAACAGTGCCTCAAATTGCAGCCATACGCGTTTCAGGCCACCGCCCTTGTTCACTGGCAGCAGGAGAAGGAACTGAAATTTGCAGGCACATGCTTTTATTTTAAACATTGCCCCGCCCCAACAGGCCCCTGGGCACTCTGGTATTTGTAGTGCTGCACATGATAAAACTCCAGTGGGTTTCAGTAACATTTCCCTTACTTGTGCTAAAAAATAGTCATACCACAGTGGGTTGGCAAACATGTTCCTCATTCCGCTCTTTGTCATTACCATAGCCTTCTTAGGATATATCACCAGTCCTGAGATCAACACTGTGGTCATCCCTGGATGCGCCTTTCCGCGGCGGGCAGACCCCTTGACTGGGCCAGCCGAATAAATCCATCAAAACAAAAGGTTGCTCCTATTGGGGATAGCCTCTAATGGTGAAAAAAACTCATTCCATGCGTGAAGGTGCAGCGAGCAGAAAAGGAGAACAGTGCCTCAAATTGCAGCCATACGCGTTTCGGGCCACCGCCCTTGTTCACTGGCAGCAGGAGAAGGAACTGAAATTTGCAGCCACATGCTTTTATTTTAAACATTGCCCCGCCCCAGCAGGTCCCTGGGCACTCTGGTATTTGTAGTTCTGCACATGATAAAACCACTGTGGGTTCAGTAACATTCCCCTTACTTGTGCTAAAAAATAGTCATAGCCCAGTGGGTTGGCAAACATGTTCCTCGTTCCGCTCTTTGCCATTACCATAGCCTTCATAGGATATATCACCAGTCCTGAGATCAACACTGTGGTCATCTTTGGATCCGCCTTTCCGCAGCGGGCAGTCCCCTCGACTGGGCCATCCGAATAAATTCATCAAAACAAAAGGTTGCTCCTTTTGGGGATAGCCTCTAAAGGTGAAAAAAACTCATTCCATGCGTGAAGGTGCAGCAAGCAGAAAAGGAGAACAGTGCCTCAAATTGCAGCCATACGCGTTTCGGGCCACTGCCCTTGTTCACTGGCAGCAGGAGAAGGAACTGAAATTTGCAGTCACATGCTTTTATTTTAAACATTGCCCCGCCCCAACAGGCCCCTGGGCACTCTGGTATTTGTAGTGCAGCACATGATAAAACCCCCGTGGGTTTCAGTAACATTCCCCTTACTTGTGCTAAAAAATAGTCATACCCCAGTGGGTTGGCAAACATGTTCCTCGTTCCGCTCTTTGCCATTACCATAGCCTTCATAGGATATATCACCAGTCCTGAGATCAACACTGTGGTCATCCCTAGATCCGCCTTTCCGCGGCGGGCAGTCCCCTCCACTGGGCCAGCCGAATAAATCCATCAAAGCAAAAGGTTGCTCCTTTTGGGGATAGCCTCTAAAGGTGAAAAAAACACATCCCATGCATGAAGGTGCAGCGAGCAGAAACGGAGAACAGTGCCTCAAATTGCAGCCATACGCGTTTCGGGCCACCACCCTTGTTCACTGGCAGCAGGAGAAGGAATTGAAATTTGCAGTCACATGCTTTTATTTTAAACATTGCCCCGCCCCAACAGGCCCCTGGGCACTCTGGTATTTGTAGTGCTGCACATGATAAAACCCCCGTGGGTTTCAGTAACATTCCTCTTGCTTGTGCTAAAAAATAGTAATACCCCAGTGGGTTGGCAAGCATGTTCCTAGTTCTGCTCTTTGCCATTACCATAGCCTTCATAGGATATATCACCAGTCCTGAGATCAACACTGTGGTCATCCCTGGATCCGCCTTTCCGCGGCGGGCAGTCCTCTCGACTGGGCCAGCCGAATAAATCCATCAAAACAAAAGGTTGCTCATTTTGAGGATAGCCTCTAAAGGTGAAAAAAACTCATTCCATGCGTGAAGGTGCAGCGAGCAGAAAAGGAGAACAGTGCCTCAAATTGCAGCCATATGCATTTCGGGCCACCGCCCTTGTTTACTGGCAGCAGGAGAAGGAACTGAAATTTGAAGTCACATGCTTTTATTTTAAACATTGCCCCTCCCCAACAGGCCCCTGGGCACTCTGGTATTTGTAGTGCTGCATATGATAAAACTCCAGTGGGTTTCAGTAACATTTCCCTTACTTGTGCTAAAAAATAGTCATACCACAGTGGGTTGGCAAACATGTTCCTCGTTCCGCTCTTTGCCATTACCATAGCCTTCATAGGATATATCACCAGTCCTGAGATCAACACTGTGGTCATCCCTGGATGCGCCTTTCCGCGGCGGGCAGTCCCCTCGACTGGGCCAGCCGAATAAATCCATCAAAACAAAAGGTTGCTCCTTTTGGGGATAGCCCTAAAGGTGAAGAAAACTCAATGCGAATGCGAACTCCAAATTCTGTGCAAGATGTTTATTTCACCCTCACACCGCCATGACGCGTTTCGGCCTCTACAGGCCTTGATCACATGACGCGCTCACAGAGTTTTTTTTACCTATTTAAAGTGCAAGTGTGCATATACATGTGATCTAACTAGTGTAGACAGAAACAACATACTATGCGCTTCCATCATAATACAAAGACATGTTAAGATTCAATGACGATAAAGGCTGACATTAACACAGTAAAAACAATCTGTTAAATTAACTAAAATCATTTAAACTTGTAAAACAATGTCAGAGTTTAGCAGCTTATAAATGTGAAATACATTTGATAAATACTGGCATTTACTGTTTGCCTGCCCACCGCGAGTTGTGTTATTATTGTGCCAACACAACACGCTCAAGAAATTGATTAAACATAATTTGAATCTCTATGTAGATATCGCATAGTTGATTTAGATACAGCCCCAGTGGGCATGGTCATAGTTTTGTTCTGTCTACTATACATACAAAGTGCTTGGTGCTCGAAAGTGCAAAAGTGCCCCCCTGTTGAACATAAATGTTCATAAAGTGCTAGCCGTGCATATGTAAACATATATAATTAAAAACAAATTGTATGTAGCAGCAGTTTACGATATCTAGGGATATGCAATTAGAATCGTCCTTCAGTTATAGGTTCAATCCTATTACACCTACATGTTTTGTGCATTGATCTTTTGATTACAAACATGTATAAAAATCTTCACTAGCATTATGGCCTGCTGGTGTCTTGGTATCCAGTTCAATAATGTATCTTGTTTCCACCTTTCTAACTTTTGCTTCCCAGTTGCCACCTCGTCTTGACGCTGGGACGGAATCTATTACAAAATATTTTAGATGTTCCAAGTTGTTATTATGGACATCCCTAAAGTGCCGTGCAACCGGGTATGTTGGATCCGAGTTTGTGATCGCTCTCATGTGTTGCAGAATTCTCTTGTGGACCGGGAGTTTAGTACTGCCAACATACTGCAACCCACAAGAGCATTCCAACACATATATCGCAAATTCAGTTTTGCAGGTTAGCAATTTATTGATTGCAATAGGCTCTTTCCCAAATGGAGTTGTATAGGATGTTCTATTAACATTACATTTGCACGCCCGGCAAGTGGTGCATCTCACAAACCCTTTGCGTGCAGTCAACCAATTCGTTATGGGTTTTACTTCTGGACTGCTGCTAACTAACGTGTCTCTCATTGAACTGGTTTTCCTAAAGGTGATATTCGGATTTTTCGGCATGAGTTTCCCTATGACCGGGTCACTGAGGGCAATTGGCCAATTCTTATTAATGATTATGCGTAAAGTATTCTGTTGTTTACTATATGTTAGTATTAATCTGGTTTCCTGATCTATTTGAGGGATGCCTACTGTAGTCGTTGGATTGCTGGTATGTCTAGAGAGCATTGTTGTTCTATCTGCCATAACTGCTTTCCTTATGGCTGTGTCTACTGTCTTTTCCAAATACCCTCTAGCCAAGAATCTTATTTTGCTTTGTGCTTGGGCCTGCGCTAAATCATGTTCATTGCTACAAATCCGCTTGACTCTCAGCATCTCCCCGTAGGGGATGCTGTGTATCAAGTGTTTTGGGTGATAGCTTGTAGCGTGCAACACACTATTTTCCGCTGTAGCTTTGCGATGTAGTTTTGTCTCTATTTTATGATTGTTTATGTAGACCTCTACATCTAGGAAACAGACAGAATGCTTGCTGATGGAAGCTGTAAAATGTAGATTCAATTATCTTTATATATAATAAAATAATAAATATTTAATATGTTAAATAATAAAATTAATATAAAAATAAAATAGATTTAATATAAATTTAAAACAATATAATAAATAAACGTAATTTAAAAAAGTTAAAACACACATACATAATAATTCACATATATTTACTTTAAAACAATTAATAAACTATTAATTTTTTTTTAATTATATAAAAATTTACAAATGTATATATATATATATATATATTCAAAATGCAGAGACGCGCCTTCCGGGTACCTGGAAACCCGTGGGAGGTGGCGCACAAGCCGGCGGAGCCACCGGTAATTGTAAATGAAAGCAGATTCGTGATAAGCGTGCTCTCAGGAACCAAACCACAAGTATGTAGTGATGAGGGGGATTTATCTGCTAAACAACTAGAAAGTAAAAAGCGCTTTCTATCAAGAGGCTACAAAACAGGGGCTATTGATGCGGCAATTGTAAAGTCAAGGAAGCGAGCTAGAGATGATTTGCTCCAATACAATGCTAAGCAATTGGCGAAAGGGAATGGGTTGTCGGACCCAACAAATGAGCCTATCAGGTTAATTCTAACATACTCAAGACAGGAGAAACAACTTAGGACCATTATTAGGCGTAATTGGCCCATTGTAAGGGATGATCCTGTAATAGGTGGTCTCTTACCCAAACAGCCAGCAATAACATACAGAAGGGCACAATCAATGGGAGATGCACTTGTGAAAAGTAGCCCGGAAGATCAGGAGTCAGGGAGTTGGTTAACAACGAGAAAGGGCTTTTTCAAATGCTCTAGCTGTAAAGCTTGCCAATATGGCAAAAATAAGACTTCCTACCATACAGCATTTGATGGCAAAACAAGGCTTATTGACAAACACCTAACCTGTAAAACTGAGTATGCAGTGTATTTATTTGAGTGCAGCTGTAATTTAAAGTACATAGGAAGTACTAAACTAGCTGCGCACAAGAGGATCCTGCAACACACAAGGGCAATTGTAAACAATGATGCCAGTTATCCGGTTGCGAGGCATTTTAGGGAACATCACAATAGCCATCTTAAACATCTGAAATATTTTGTAATTGATGCGGTCCCAGCCCAGAAAAGAGGAGGCAACCGAGAGGCTAGGTTAAGGCGTTTGGAGACACGCTATATATTGGAGTTAGACACCAAGCATCCAGGGGGACTAAACGCAAGTGAGGATATGTACAAATATCTATAATTCAAGATCCCATTGCATTTCAGAACCAGGATTGACCAAGGCCCCTAGCAAGGATAAAGTATACTAAGTAGGGTGTCACGAAATCAGACATAGAGGTGTTGGGGATAACAGGCTTCGAAGGCCAAGAAAGATTCTTTTTATGGTTGTATATAGATATTTCTATCTTGATCTTTTTAAGACCATTTCAGAATCCGTGTAGCTGAGATATGCAGTTGTTTTCATACACATTTGCTCCAGGGTAACCCAATATGAATTTGTATATATTGTATTTACTGTGTGTTTTAATCTTTTTGGACCCCATTATACATGTATTACAACTAATGCATTTTGGAATTTGATGCAGGCAGGCCACTAAGACATTATGTCAAAATATAGGCCACTGCGTGAAATCAATATGTAGCACGTAGCACTTTAGTCCTTTTTTGCACTGTAACCTGTTTCAGGTTGAAAGAGGGTTTTGAGCACTTAGTCACTTTATATATTTTTTAATTATTTGCCAATTTGCACATGAAATAATATATTGTATATAGGAGGATGGAGGCATTTAAGCAGTCATTGTACATATGTATTTAAACAGGCAATAACTTGATTTATCAGGTTCGCTCATAGCAAGTATGCAATGAATTATGTGCATTAGTGGCAAATCCACGATAGGTATGCAAAGGGAGGCAGACAGTAGGTCTGAGGGCACGTTTAGTATATGTAAATTCAAGTGTGAGGAAAAGGGCATCGTGCAATATGACACCAATGCATGAATGTAAATTATTAACTTTGGAAGTGACGTAAAATGCTAATTTGCACAAAGAAATTTTCATAATTAGTGTTTTTATACAAAATAGTCATTTTATAACAGTATTTATACTTCTATTTAAATGTGCAGTTGTATATACGCATAGTATTTTTTCTATTTTCTCTACTTGAATTTAGAGCACTGTCACTTTAAAAATGGCGATCAGATATGCCAGCGTTGTCATGTGATCAAGGCCTGTAATGGCCGGGCGCGTGGCTTGCCGAGCTGCGGAATGGCTGCTCTGTGAGCGAGCTCCGCCGGCCGAGACCCAAATTTTCATTAATCCGCACATTCTATAGAGACAAATCCTGCCTTTTCGACCCATCTGAAGGCGTATGACATGTGGTGACTGTCAGAGGAAGTTTGAGCCGTGTCCGATTACTAATCGCTGAGTTGCGGGCTCCGGAGTGCAGCGCGGCAGCTGCAGGCGATAGCTGCTGGAAGCATGACCTGGCCACCCTGGCTACTTTAGGCCGTGGTCTCACCGCGGGCCTATATGGACTTGACGTGCCCGAACGGAGCTGGCAGCCTTGCTACTTCGGAGTTGACGCGCTATGGCCCGACACTAATGCCGACGTACTGAGATCATCCCGTATGCAGGGCCGGACTGCTTGGAGGTGATCCCCGGGGGCCAGGACTAATTGTGTGAGGTGAGGCGGGATCTGCGCGTGGCTGCGCTGTGCTCGCCCGCTCCACTGCAGGCCATTGTAGCAGCGCGGATCTTGTTGGGGGAAACATCCGACCCTGATGCGTGGCGCTGTGAAGAGAGGGAAGAGTGCGTGAGGGCCTGCGCCCACAGCCGGGACCTGATATAGTTGTGTGGTGGCCTGGCGGACTGGAATTGCGTGATAACACCTGAGGCGCCATTTTAGGTGTGCTGCGATACTGTCGTTCACGTCGCGGGAGCACTAGCGATTGTATTGCAGCGAGGTGGGATCGCCCTGAGCCGTTGGGAAGCTGTTGTGTGCTGACGGACGGCCTGTGGCTGGGACAGAGAGGTCGCCCTATTATACTTGGTGACTTTTGCGCCGCTGCGATGTTGATGACTTGGTCCCCCGCCATTTTCTGAACCTCGCTGTATGGGCTGACGTGCGGATGCTCAGAGGTGCACGCGGATGGCGCAAGGCGGATGGCATGCCACTGGGCCAGCGAAGAACCTGCCATAATATCTGTGACCCGGAGGTGGCGAACCTCGTGGCAGTGGCGTGATATTTAGGCCTGGGGGTGATTTCGGCTGCTGCTGCTTGAGCCTGGAGGTGAGACCCCAGACGGGCCCTGACACAGATAGCTGTGATTGCATTTGAGGCGCCAACTGGTGAATCCTACCACATACTGGTCACCCTGGGGCACTGAAGACCCGCAATTTGTGTGGGTGGACTACGACGCCGGCCGAGGGGAGTTGCCTGTGGGGCACTTGCAGTGCTAGGAAGGGTCATTAATACTGCTTCACCATGGGCAAACAGGATGCCAAACAGCCCAAACTAAGCTTTGAACAGCGCCGGTCCACCAGACAACAAGAGTCGGACACGGAGACCGCTGCGGGTGGGTCCGCTGATGGGCAGCGCGATGACCAGGGAGAGGATCTGCGCGCACTTATGCTGGAGATGCGCTCTAGCCTACGTACAATCGACGCCAAATTAGATACCCTAACAACGCAAATGGAGTCAGTGAAAACACAGGTCGGAGCGCATGAGCACAGGCTGGATGTCTTAGAAAACAAACATACCGACCTGCATGAGTTTCAGGTGGAAACCAAAGAACAAGTGTCTCAGATGGACAGACTCCTTCACGTGATCCGCGCTAAGAACAAAGATTTGGAGGCCAGATCGTGACGCAATAATCTACGCATCACGGGAGTGCTGGAGACGACGGCGATCACGAAGTTGGAAGTCTATGTGACGGATTTGCTTTGAGACCTGTTTGCTGTGCATCTATCACCGGTTTTTGCAGTGGAGAGGGCCCACCGTACTCTGGGAGCGCGGCCAACGGTGGGGGCTCCTCCGCGGCCCATATTGGCGAGAATCTTGAACTACCAGGACCGGGATGTGGTGTTGCGGCAGGCCCGAACAATGGGCACAATAACACACCAAGGAAATCAAGTCGCCTTCTACCCGGACTTCACCCCAGCGGTGCAGGCTGCCAGAAGAGAATTCCTGCCTGCAAAGAAGATCCTATTGCAGGCGCAGATTCCTTACTCTTTGCTCTACCCTGCTAAACTCAAAGTCTCCTATGATGGCTCCGCTCATTTTTTCACAGACGCCAAATCCGCCTTGAAATTTGCCAAACATGTGGGCGGCAAGCAGAACAAGAAAATCCCGGGACCAGTGGACGCAGTGGAAAGGCAGCTAAGTGATAATGACTGAATAATAGACAATTGTAGTCTTTGTGTTATATTGTTTTCTCCAACACATCTGCTCGTAATTCTGGTAAATGTCATTTTTTGTATTCAGGTTCTGGAATCTCATTTCCAACTTTCTCTGTAACACATGTTTGCATCGGATTTTCTTACTGCTATAATAATCTGTCACGGTTCACAGCTCTGTATGCGATAGGTCTCAATTGCACCCACACCCGTTTGCTTATTTAGCCAAATCGGATGAGGAGGTTAGGGAAGGAGAAATGATTGTAACCACAAGTTGAGAGATGGTAATAGTGCATTTTGCCTTACGACCGCATGTTATGTTTGGTTAGCTATATTACAGGTCTAGTCTCTTGCAGTATCTTGGCCACCCTGCTACGGTAGGGAAGGATGCCGGTACTCATGCGTCCCCATGGGAGATTTCCCTGCTATATTCCGTTTTGAGTCCTATCGGGGGGGGGTTATTGCTTCAACCTGATTGGGGGGTTGTTGTGGGTGGGGGGGTAAGGGTTGGGTTTGTTCTAGGTTTGTTTGTGGGTGTGCGGCCATTGAATGATAAAACTGATACAAGACGTATAGGCAGGCTTATGTGTCAGATAGGGCGCAGCGATGACACACGTGCAACTTTACTGACGATCACGAGACTAAGGTGAATTGTTTAACATGGAACATACGAGGCCTTAATGACAGTAGGAAGGCGAGGTTAGTTCACGCATACCTCACAAGACACAATATCGACATATGCTTGTTACAGGAGACTCATCTCCGATCCCAGCAAACGACAAAACTCAGACATAGGCGCTGGGGCTCGACCTACACGTCAGTGTACTTGAATTTCTCTAGGGGAGTGGCAGTGTTGGTGAGACGAGGCATAGACTGGAGAGAGAGAGAAGCATACACTGACCCTGATGGCCGGTATGTTATACTCCTGGGATATTTGGGAGGCACTTTACTGACAATTGTAGCATTATATGGCCCCAACACGGATTCCCCTGGCTTCTTTCAGGAAGTCTGGGCTAAGGTTAGAGCCACAGGTTGCACCACGACCCTTTGGGGGGGGGACTTCAACGCCATTATTCATGATGACTTGGACAGACAGGGTACAGCTAGGACACATCATCCCACAGCCAGCAGAGTATTAAACACCCTATTAGAGGAGGGCGACATGGTAGACATATGGCGGCTTCGAAATCCACTGACTAAAGAGGGCACCTGTTTCTCCGAACACCATCGTGCCTGGTCTAGGTTGGACTATTGGTTACTGACGAAAGATGTGGCCAGCTGGGTGGTGGACGTCAGGCACCTGTCGAGAACCATATCGGACCACTCGCCGTGCCTGCTGACTCTCTCCTTGCCCAACACTACACGAAAGGCCTTCTCTTCGAGACTGCCCCCACAGGCGCTCTTGGATGAGGCATTTAAAGAAGAAATACGTACTGATATTATTGACTACTTCACACTTAACACGGGTTCCGTCGACACTGAGGCCTCCCTATGGGAAGCGTTCAAGGTGGTCATTAGGGGTCAGTGTATCTCACGCCAGGCAGGTGTCCTTAAGGCCATACGAACGTCTTTGTGTAATATTGAGGCACAAATTAAAGATCTGGAGACACGTATACAAGCGGGTGGGGAGGCCGCCCTTGTGGCCGAGTTAAAGGTTAAGCTGTTAGAATATGAAGAAGAAGCGCAACGGGAGGTGAAGTTCCTGGGGAAATATGCGGTAGCCAGAGGGTATGGCGAGGGAGACAGACCGGGGAGAACGCTGGCTGGTATGCTTCGGGCCCCCGTTCCATGGCCTTTATCCCCGATATCAGAAGTCCACGGGGTGACATTGTCAGGGGCTCCTCAAACATCCTAAATGAGTTTTCATCGTTTTATACCAATCTCTACACTGCTACACAAACTGAGTGTCCGGAGGGTATGCAGGAGTTCCTGGATTCAGTGGCGTTGGTGTGGTTTAATGATAGACACAGGGAATATATGCACCTACCGTTCTCAGTGGACGATGTCAAAGATGTTATTACCAGCCTGCCTCTGGATAAGGCTCCTGGGTCGGATGGTCTGACGACCGCGTTTTACAAAACATATGCGGAGGAACTGGCGCCCAAACTCCTCGCTGTTTATGGGGAGGCACGTGACACGGGTATTCTTCCTCAGTCAATGCAGGAAGCTATCATTATTACCCTTTTAAAGCCTGGTAAACCTGAAACTGATTTGGACTCATACAGACCACTGTCACTTATCAACGTAGATGTTAAAATCTTGGCAAAACTAATAACGACTAGGTTGCAACCTTTACTTCCCATGATAGCGTTGCCTGATCAATCGGGTTTTATACCAGGAAGATCCACCTCCCACAACCTTAGGACGGTTTTCTCAGTTTTACATTACCTGCACCCTGATGTTCAGGCAGCGGCGGTCTTCTTGGTTGCCACTAAGGCATTCGACTCGCTTGAATGGCCTTACCTCTTCAGAATTTTGACACGTATGGGAATTGGCCCCCTTTTCCTTAAATGGATACGACTGCTATACACTGAACCGCTGGCTAGGGTGCGGGTGAATGATATGCTCTCCGCCCCATTCCATATAACGCGAGGTACTAGGTAGGGATGCCCACTGTCCCCTTTATTGTTCGCCATTGCTATGGAGCCATTGGCTGCTCGTATCAGGCAACATCATACCGACAAAGGCATAGGATTTGGAGCTAGAAGTCTTATGATTTCGCTATAGGCCGATGACATCACATTGTATATTTTGAATCCTGAGCACAATCTGGATACAGTGTTAAGGGAACTCATCAAATTTGGCGGCCTCTCTGGGGTAACCATTAACTGGTCTAAATCTGTGGTATTTCCTCTCACTGATAATACAAGGGCAGTTGCCTCGGAGTTCCCGTTACGGTGGGAAAATGGAGCTGTGAAGTACCTAGGAATCTAGATAAGCAGGGATCTGCAGGAGTTATGGAGTTTAAACTTTGGGAAAGCCATTGCCTGGCTGGAGGACAAGGTGACCCTGTGGGCTAAACTTCCACTTTCAATAGCAGGGAAAATCGCATTGGCTAAGATGGTTGTACTACCTAAATTTTTGTATCTATTCGTGAATCTCCCACTTATACTCACCCAATCCTTTTTCAAGACACTGCGGTCTCTGCTAATATCTTTGGTATGGGCCGGAGGTCAGGCCAGGGTCTCCTGGGAGCTTTTATCCTTACCGACCAGGCAGGGAGGGCTGGGTGCCCCGGACATGAAGCTGTACGCTTTCTGTGCGCAGGCGCAGTTCTTGCAATATTGGGTACACCAGATGCCATTTCAGCCTCATGTGGCTGTTGAGACAGATGCGGTTGCGCCTGTTCCACTCAGAGTTGCAGTGTATCAGACATTTAAACGCCCCGCAGACTGCATAGACACTCCCGAGATTCTCAGATGGGCTTGGGATGGGTTACGTAGAAGAGCAGGCGCACGGATTCTGTACGCACCTTCAATCCCTCTGGCGCAGAACCCCATGCTTCCAAATGTTAAGGATGAAATCACTAAAAAGGTAGAGCAGACTATGTCGCTTCGTACCTTCGCTGATCTCTACCCAGGCGGAGTATTCAGGGACCCTCCGAGAGCAGAAGAAGGCCAGCAGTTATCTTTTGGATTGACGTTTTTATATCATAAACTCCGTGCAGCATGTAGGGAGCTCCATGCTGATTTCCCATCCCAGCCCACCCCACTGACTGCTCTAGAAAATTTGCTGGTTACGCCATTGCCGAGCAAACTTGTTACCAGACTGTATACTCATATGCAGAATGATGCACCTGTGGCTGTCTCTGCTGCTCGCCTTAAATGGAATAACGAGATGGTTCCCCCTCTGTCTGATGACCAATGGTCATATTGCTGTGCCCAGATGACAGACTTATCGCCTAACTATAAACTTCGGCTAATTCATTTTAAATTTATACATCGCTACTATAGAACGCCGATCAGTTTATTTAAAATGGGAGTCAGAGACGACGACTGCTGTTGGAGGTGCGGAGCGTTCGAGGCTTCCTTCCTTCATATGGCATGGACATGTCCGGTACTCACTGAGTACTGGTCTCAAATTTTTGAATCCATAAATCAGATCCTGGGCCTGGCGTTGTCTCCGTCTCCACTGCTCTGACTGTTAGGGTATGTCAGAGACACACATGTTAAAAAACGCAAATTACATGCGCTGTTATTGTTATTTGCCAAACGACAGATAGCTTTATGTTGGGGGAAGAAGAGAAAACCCACGGTCCAGGATTGGATTCGGGAGGTTACATATGGACAAGCTCAGCTTGCTATATTCTGGGAACTAATGCCACCTACCTCCAGACCCAAAGATATATGGGAACCTTTTATCGACTGGGCTTGTGCCAGGTCTACTGGTCCTGATGCTGATACGGCCGCCGGAGCTACTGTTGGGCCTGTGTGATTTATTTTTTCAATATACCTGGCTGTTTGCCTTTGTTGGGTGCTGGGGGAGTTTGTCCTGTATGTATAACTTGTGGATATTATGGAAGACAATGTTCTACTACTGCCAAATTAAGTGTTGTCTTGCATGATATTCTACTAGATGGAAACTGCCGAT